>JAGFMF010012216.1:2405182-2425473 GCA_019455555.1 Galemys pyrenaicus
CAGCAGTGTACTTCTGTTGATCTGCCTGTTCTGCTCCCCGCTCTCTGTGGTGAATCCTCTCACCCCCCCACACCTCTGGCCTGTACCCCTGTGCTTGTACGCATAAATAAATAAATCTTAAAAAAAAAAAAAAAACCCGACGGGGGAATAGGAATGGAGACCACTCCTGCTGCGAGCTGGTGTCTCTGCGCAGGACAACGGTCCGCCCTGCAAAGCCAGCACCTGTCGGCCTGTGAGGCCCAGTAACGCTGCAGCGGGAAAAGCCGGCCGTGAGTAACCGCCCAGCCCTGCGTGCACCCCGTGGTCTGCCCCAGTCCGGGTCCAGCACCGCGATGGAAAGTGCGTTTGTTCACTTGACAGGTCATGAGAGTCACTCATCGTGGTAAGCACTGACACACACACACACACGTGTGCATGCACTTTGTGTTTCCTTTTCTGGAAATTTCTGTCTTTCCTTTTTGGATGTGTCTGTTTTAATGGTTTTGTACATTAAGAATATACATTTTAATTACATGTTTTATATAATTACATCAATAGTTTTTAAATACTTACATATTAAGAATATATATTAGATATTAATAATGTTATGTGTAACTATTATAGACGATAGACTTATATAATAGAATCTTAATGTTTTACATGTTAAGACTATTTTCTTTAAAATACTTTAATGTTAGTATATGTTAATAAAATTTGCCTCTCTGTTCCATTTCCTACCTCCAGGCTGCCCTTTTAATTCTCCTCATAATGTTTTTGCTATGAGAAATGTCCTCGTTAATGTTTAGAAAGTCACTGTATTAGTCTTTTCTTTTACCATTTCCCTTATATGTTAGTCTTTAAGAAGTCAGGATATTTAGTAAATATTTTCATTAATTCTGTCCATTTTAATACTAAGAAAAATACACAGCGGTGGGGAAATTCCTTCCTATTGCCCCATCCATCATAAGCACTCACAGACACACCGAACATGTTATTCCCCATTTGCATCATATGTATACATTTTTTGCATATTTGAAATAATGCCAAGTGTACAACTCCTTCTTTCACTTTTTCCTCTTAACGTTTTCCCTGGCATTAAAATTCGCTGTGTACTTACCACCCAAGTCAGGATAGTCTTGACTCTTGAAAAGCTAGCTTGCTTTCATAAATAATAAATAATTCCATAATAAACATTTTGGTGCAGAATCTCCCCTCCCCCAACCAGTGGACTGTTTTCATAGAACCAATTCAGATAAATGGGAATTCTGAGTCAACGATTTTGAGATACGTAGGACTCTAAATGTACGTGGCTGTATCTCATTAACATGTCTCCTCCCACCCCATCCTGAATGGCTCACAGTTGATAAGAGAATGATCTGATGCGTCTGGTGGCCAAGGTTTGCAGCACCTTGGGCATACACATATGCACAAACACAGTCAATTCTCACCCATGTTTTAAATGGAAATGATAGTGATGTTTGCCACCTCTAGGTTCTAGTTCATGGTAAAGAAAAAGTAAATTGCAGCTTATGAGTTATTGATTGGGAGCAGGGTGCCATTTGTCAAAGCAGCCATTGGCTCCAATATCAGCAACTGTACGAACACATATGCCCCTGCCACACATTTTTTGCTCGTGTTCTGTTATGGAAACACAAGGCTTATTGATTGCATTCACGAATTAAAGCTCAATTCCATGGTTGCAAACATACCATTTGCTATAATACATTTATTTTTGAGACTTGTTTAACTGGAGCAGCTAAGAAAAGAATCAATGTGTGAGGCCCAGCTAGGCTGACCTTTAACAAATAAAATAACCTTTTATTTCTTTATTTCCCTCCAATCCTCATGTAATTTTAATCTTGTTCTTCTGTGGTCTCATGGTCTCATGATACATGGAAAATTCCACAAAAAGCAGTATTATATAGTTTGAGGTGAAGATAGCTTGACTGAGGTAGAGGAAGAAAGGGCTACTTTTATGGGCTGTCATTTTTCCAGCTTCTTTTCTTCAGTTAAACAGCTTTATTGAGGTCACATTTTGGTGGTAGCGGTTTCCTGGGTGTTTGCATATATCCAGACCCATCATATTATACAGGTTGCAATTAATGGCCCAGAGCAGAGGGGAAGGAGGTGCTGTGAGCTGATACACCACCACACAGCTTGATATTTCTTCATTTTTCTCTGCTTCTTGTCTGGGAAGTTGTATTGATGGAGTTAAATATGGCACCTCAAGAATTAATGTCAAATTAAAAATGAGAAGACTCTCAGGTGGCACAAAAACAGACAGATACAGAGCTCGACCACGAGGCTTGGTTTTCTTCGAAAAGGAACATGTTCTGTAATGGAGACAGCTCTTTCACTGAGGTTCTCCCTGCTAGGACCCTGGAAAGCATTCTCATGTCTGTAAAAATTGTTTGCCTTTCCGGTCAGGTCTGTTGAGAAGGAAGGTAAACAAAGGAACTGACAGGGCTCTGAGAGGCACAAAATATTGAGGTCTAAGAGCCCCAACGCCATGGGGGGCTGGGAACGAGAGGGCTGGAAAGACCATCTTCACCTCATTTATACTTTCGTATGACAGCGCTACTGAGGTATAATTGATAACAAAGCATCACGCAGAAGTGTTTGATGAGTCTGAACCAATACAACACCATGGCACCATCCCCACCTCCAGGCAGTAGGCACAGCCAGCATCTCTTGGCCCCCCTCATGTTCCTTTGGAGTGCTTCTTTGGGGACAGCAATTGTGTGAAGCTGAACATGAAATTTAATCTCCACCCTTTTAGAATTCCTGATAACAGAAGGTTAACTCTAGGACATGTGGAGTACAGCACATCTCTAGCCCTTACTCATTTCTAATTCTTTTTTATTCATTTATTTACTACATTTCCACTGAGCACTGGCCTAAACTGGGGACTCTGTGCTCAAGTCCAGCTACAAAAGCAGATACAAGAAGGAATGAAGACAGCACATGAAGTAGCGCCACATCCCAGGGCCACAGGAACTCTTGGGAAAGGGAACATAGACAAGAGCCAAAGAGACTCTTCTGGAAGGAAATCCAAGTCTTGTGAGCTGAAGCCTGAATGCTGTGTCGACAATGGTTTGCTGAGAAGATGGAGGACTAAATCTCGACAGATAGGGCACTAGCTTGGCAGGCTCGTGGGCGAGCGGACGCAGTCTGACTGGAGAAAGGTCAACGGGGCGCATCCACGCTAGAGGACTGTGGAAGGTCTCTTGTATCAGGCTGGCGTTTTGAATACTTTCCTTTTCCTGTATGTGTTCCCCTTTAAACTAGTCTGAAACAGCAGACAATGTGAGTTGAGCCACTTAACACTTTTCCAAAACCTTTAGTGACTTCTATGTCACTCAAAATAAAATCCAACTAAAGATGGCCTCCAGAACACTACAGATCTCCTACGTCGTCCTTTTCACCTCCTACCTTGCTGCCTCTCACTCACTCAGCCAGGCCCTGATGAGGTCATAATTGTTCCTCACACATGTCACTTCCGGTCTGCAGGTTCTTTCTCTGATGCTTCCCTGACCTGCAAATCTTGTTCCCAAAATCTGCCCCACCCACACCCCACTTTCTGTAGACCTCTGCCCAAACCCCTCCCAGATTGACCCAACCATTCCATCTACCTTGAAAGGTACCACTAAAATTGGGGTTCCTCCCCTTGTCCACTTTGCTTTCTACCACCATCAAAGTATAGCCCTCCTTATTTGTTAATTTGGGGACACTGTTTAAAATGTAAAATCCACAAGGCAGATGTTTTTGTCTATTTTGTTCATTTATCTATCCCTGATTCCTGGTTTTGGGGCAATAAATATATGTAGAATGAATAACCATTATTCTTCTCTAAACACTGAATCATAAAAATGAATTTAAGACTTTATTGGATATACTCCTTTATTCATAAAAATTGGCTCCAAATGCAGCATATTGATTAATCTTGACCTAAAACATTGTGTGATAATATATTTTCTAACCACGTGTAAATAATGCAGCTTGAGAATGAGGCCACACCTAATTCTCAATGATATTCTTTATATATATATTTATTTAATATTACAAATATAAATTATTTATAGTATACCTGATTGGCATTAGTTATGGCAATTATATTATGTAATTTCACCATGAACACTGAATCAGTGACAGTTTTGTCACTGATGAATGCATAACTTTGCTTATGTGTGTTTCAGTTTATTTCTTTTTCAGGTTTTTTTTTTCCTTCTTCTTCATTTTTTTATTTATATAAAAAATTGTATCCCCATGTATTCCCCATCACCATATCACCAGTGCAACATCACCTCAGTCCCCTGTGCTCCCGTCTGCCCTCAACCCACCCCCTCTTCCCTCCCCACCAAGTGTCCCCAATTTGTCCTTGTCTTTTCATTTTTGGTTTTTGTGTCTTTATTGTTATTATTGTTGTTGTTCTTATTCCTTTCCTTGATCCTTATTTGGTTCCCTTATATTGGAATACTATTCAGCAATCAAAAAAGAAAAACTAGACACATTCATAGGAACATGGATGGAACTGGAAGGGATGATGCTCAGTGAAGTAAGTCAGAAGGCAAAAGAAAAATACCAGATAACCATCCCCTAGAAATAATATTCTTAATGACAACTCATAGTTTAGAATTTCTCCTCATGGCAGGAAATGAAGAGACACTAGGAACTGCATGCTAGATAACAAGAAAACATTACCATTCATATGCCTTGATAGCTCATGGATGAAGGGTAGAAAGCTACTCAAGTTCTCTGAGACTTGAGAATTTAAGCCACTCATCAAGACAGCAGTTGCTTTCGCCAACTGGACAGTCTTTATCCATTGGTAATAATAGTGATAACAATTAATAATCACTGCTCAAAATTGAATACTGCTTATGTTACCAGGATAATGGACATTTTATTTAGCTTAGTTTGCAGAGATTCATTCAAGCATGGACACTTTTTTCTGGAAAGAGCAGCATAGTAAAATATTTTAGTATTTGCAGGTGAGTGGCTCAATCTCCATCACTGCTCAGCTCTGTGACTGTAGCACAAAAGCACCGTGGACAATATATCAATAAGCGGGCATTGCTGTGCTCCAATAAAACTTTATTTACAAAAGAAGGCAGTGACATGAGCTGAAATTTGACCTCTGTTTCAGTTCAATCCATAGCTAAAAAATTCTAAGATCTTATTCTTATCTCCAATTTATTGACTAGGGAACTGGGCACAGCTAGAACCAATAACTTACCTGAGATAAGGGAGGGTCCGTGCCCCAATATTTGTGTCTTTGACCCCAATATCATTTTTCATCCATTGTATTATCCACACAGCTGTGATGTACAAAGGTGTTTTCTGTTCTCTATGTTCCTTCCCACCAAAGGAACCACCGGGTTTGGAAGGTGTGTTGATTTCATTATTTCTTGTTGACCCCAACCTTGAGTGGGCACCCCCAGAATGAAAGCACCCTGTTTCTCACGTGCATGGCCTTCTCCATTTCCCCAGAACGTTTGCCAGCTCTGTGTCCCCTGCCTCCGTGCTCGACCTGCACTGAGAGCCTGATGCATCAATCTCATTTCAGTGTCAAGCTCAATTTGTCCACACTCCCACCTTCCTGTGCAGTTCTGAAACACAGGAAGTGGGTTTGAAACCAACTACTGACTCTTGAATACTAATCAACTATAATGAAATTCCTTCTGGTTAGAAAGGTTAAAAAAAAATGCTGGAAAGTTGAACAAGAGGAGCAAAGGACAGAAGAGGAGAGGCAATATTTTCTGGAGGGAGTAGTGTTGGGTCAAAGAGTCAGTATTTGCTGATTCACTAGTTTTTGCCTGTGCTATGTGGATTTGGGTATGTCACCTGGGTGTCATCACGATGAATATTAACAATGTAGCTTAGGTTCCCAGAGTGTGCTGACTCCCTTTTACAGACAGATGGGGATTTCACCAGCTCCAAGCACCCTGAGGGACACATATCAGACTCAACTTCCCAGTCTTACAGTTCTTCTTCGCCTTCAGCTCCATCCCAAGCCATCTGTGTGGTCTTTCTCCTGGTTATTCTGTTTTCCTCACCAATACCAAGATCTTATTTCTGCCTACAGCTCTTTCTTAGTTTTGGTTTCCAGTATGAGAAACAACCATCTTCCCCCAAAAAGCTGATACCATGAAAGACGCTGCCTGGGAAGTCTGTCCTCAACCAAAAGACAGTGGTATCTCCCGTCCCGCAAGCTCAGAGGCAGAAAAGAGTGTTCAGAGCATCGTGCAACAGGAATCAGGTAGAAGCAGCCACTGCCCCCTGCAATACTAGGGTCTGGAAAACAAGAAACACTCCCATCAGGTACTGCCTTAAATAGAAGAGCAATTTTCTGACATTAACTCCAAAGAATGACGTTACCATGCAAGCCCCACTTCACCCAATTTTAACATCCTGTTTCCTTCCAATCCAGGCAATAGACCACATTCTGAGGTTGGCACCAATACAAAAAAAGCAAATCCACAACTCCATTGAGATTAATGTGTTTATTCGCACAAGCGAAGGTGTGTGGCCACATGTCACGGCCCTCAGCTTGGAATGCGGTGCTGTTCTTTCTTTTAAATAAAACATAAATTTTATTTTTAATGGCAACAGTTAAAATAAAGCCAGCTTTTTGCCTCCCCTCCACACCAAAGATCCTTTTGTAAACTGGGAATGAACAGTTCCTCTGTCCCTTTCCATTTGACTGTGTTAGTTTACCGGAACTGCCTGCAGCCTGCTTTCTGCTGGTGGTCAAGCCACTCAGGCTCCGTCCTGGAGGCTGTGGAATTTCTAGGTCTGCCAGAGGTTTAGCATGTTGGCCTGGGGACCATGGCTGACACACCAGAGCTTGCTTCTTGAGGGCTGGCGGAAGGGAAATGCTTTAGAAAGATTGCATCAACTACATCCATGAAGGACCTTTCCTCCACCCAATGGAGAAAGTGTCCTCCCTAACACACTTGGAGATATTTTTGAATGTTTCCCTTTGGCCCTTGCTGGTAGCCTAGAGGTTAAGTCTCAGCACTGTCACCTATCACCTATCACCGCTATGGCATCAGTTCAATCCTGGCCAGGGAGGGGACCCACATGGCTCAGCAGACCTCTTCGGTCTCCGTGCTGCTCCCCTCAGCAGTGTGTTTCAGTAGATGTGCCTGTTCTGCTCCTCACTCTGTCTCTGGTGAGTCCTCTCACCCCTCTGGCCTGCAGCCCAGTTCTTCTAGGCAAAAATAAATGTATAAATGTTTCCCTTTCTAATTCCTCTTACATTTGTCACCCGACCTTGCTGATACAGAAGGAAGAAGACAGCATGAGGCCATCTGAATTGAAATTTTGAATTATATACTATCAGAAGGTCTATAGGAGAACATGTTCTTAGAGTTGCAAAGCTAATTTGTGCATTCCTAAGAGGACACTGACATCTGTTCAAGACCTACCATGCATTGGATACTTTACAGTTTACATTTGTTAACTTTCACAATCCTGTAAGACTTATATTGCTACTAGCCCCACCCCTGATGTGAGGAAATATCAGAGCAACTGAGTTTCTCACCCACAGTCCTATAGTTTTATAACACGGAAGTTAGTTACAAAATTTCCATAAAGAGGATAGCCTGGTTCGAATTTCACCACCATCTATCAGGGTTCAAGTTTCAGTCCTGGAGGCTGAGTAAAGAGTTAATGACCTTGCCACATAAAATTATTGACACATCATGATGTTATGCTAATATGAAAACTTGAGGCACACAGTTTTAAAAAATATTGTAACACATGATAGCAAAACATTTAATAAGAATATAGAGTAACTTGAAATTTAAACAAAATAAGACAAATTTTTAAACTTTAATATATGGCATGCAAAGAATATGAACAGATTAGTGAACGGTGTATTATGGGATAACCAGTAAGCCTTTTCCTTTCAAATCATTATTTATCAATGAGAATTTTAAAATTGAAACAAGGAGTTATCATGTTTTTCTAATATTTTAGTAAAGAGCAGCAAATAATATTTAGCATTACAAAAATAGGAAAACATAACAGAGGAATACTACAATTTTTGCAGAGATTACTTTCTAATATTTTCTTATATATTCACGCTATCAAAACATGACATTTCTAAGCATTTTCCTAAAGAAATAGTCTTAGCTATGAACTGCTTATGCACAGCTCTCTCCCCACCCCCACACAAATGTGCATCATCAGCAATAAGATGGCTTGGGGGAGGGGTGGCCTTCAGGAAAAATTAAGTTTAAGGAAGGTGCTGATAAAGGCCCTAGAAGGGAGTAATCCTTCCCCCTCGTAAGAAAAAGGGACAATACCACACTTGCTCTGCCTGTGTGACCACAGCAAGAAGGGGTCAACTTCAAGGGAGGAAGATGCCCTCACAGCAACAAATCAGTTGGCACCTGGAGCTTGGGCTTCCCAGTCCCCAGGATTCAAAGAACAAACGTCTGTGGTTTGAGTCACCCAGCTGTGGTAACATGTTCTAGCAGCCTGAGATGACGAAACAACTGACGGAAAACATCAGGACGCAGGAATGTGATATTTGTAAAAGTATCATCAATAAAAGTTTGAAAACAATGGAAATATCATGCAACAAGGAATTCATCAACTACTTTATGTAAATAAAACAACTAGGTGGTCTACCTCCATCCAGGTGAGGGTGTGGGAATGGAGCTGCAGCGGCCTGTGTGTTCTCGGTGAGAAAGAGCATTCCAGGAGACTCTGTGGTCTGTGTCCCGCCATTATTAACAGTAAAAGTCACCCACAGTGTGCCAAGAAGTGTGTGTGTGTGTGGCCTGAACTGGTCACTAGCCCAGTTCCCTAGGTGGTCGTTTATCCTACCTTATTCGCCTGTGAGGAAATACGCATGAAGGCTTAAGAGACTTGCACAGCATCCCTCAACGAGGAGGCGCAGAAGCAGGATGCAGACAAGGTCGTGTCTGATCCCACAGGAATGCCAGGAACCCCCCACCTCCAGTCTGTCAATGCGATGCCCACCCAGCGAGTGTCTGATGCTAGCAAGGGACTCTAGCTGTGGAGCCCTTGGTTAACTGAGCGCGATTTACATCTCAACAGACCTCCAGGTGAAGGGGGAAAGGAGGCAATCAGATTTTAAATATTATTTTTACATTCTTAAAATTCTCCTTGTTAACTTTTTGTATCCAATTAGGTCCTTGTGATTTAAAGCATGTGTTGTATGTAGCTAAAGACGCGCTTGTAATAGAAGAAGCGAGGGCTCTGCCAGTTTACTGGAATCACTAAGCCACTTGTTCATTATGTGACAATTCATTTACATAAAGTGGATAATGCGAACTGACAATCCACTTAACAAGACCATGCACACAACTTAATGCCACTGTAAGTCGACTGAAAATCAACAGGGGTGCAGACACATTCAAATGCCACTTCTGAAGTTCGTCCTGTTTCACTGCTGTGCCTTCTGTTTACTTGCATGTTTAACTTGGTCAGAGTTAAGGAAATTTCATAAAAAAGTCTCCCTTTCTAGTCTACATTTTAAATAAGAAAAGAAACAGAACAAAGAACTAAGTCTACTGTACCCTTTATCCTTTTCTCTTTTTCTTCTTAGAAGATTTCTTCTTGTTTTGATCATTATTTCATCTGAAACTTTTTTTTTAACTTTCCTCTCTTTTTCCCTTCTGGCACTCCAGCTGCATGCATGCTACCTTACTTAATAATGTCTTCATGCCACTGATATAAGAAGGTATCTATCAATCTCCCCCCTACCTCATATGCAGTGTATTAGAGTTCTCGAGATGGCAACAGTAGCTGGGTAGATGGATAATAGATGGATGGATGACAGATGGATAGATGATTGTTAGATAGATTAGATAACCAGCTAGACATAAAAACATGCATACTTTGTGTATCCGTAAGTTTGCAAAAATGTTTCACTATATTCATATTCATATATATATATGTCCTGATCTCCATAAAGAGAGAGTGACAAAGAAAGATTAATGATAAGGAATTGACTCATACTATAATGGGGGCTAAGACATCTCAAGATTGCAGTTGGTGAGCTGGAGACCCCAAAGAACTGATGCTCTAGTTCCATGGGGGCTGGGAACCAGGAGTGTGGGTAGCTAAGTTCCAGACCAAAGGCCTCAGCCTGAGACCCAAGGAGATGCTTCAGTGTGCACACAAAGGCAGGAAAACAGTGATATTCCAGCTCCATCAGCCAGGAGGGGTAGCCTCTTGCTCAAGGGAAGGTCAGCCTGTTTTGCTGAATCATGCCTTCCACTGCCTGGGTGAGGGCTGGCCCCCTATTGGGGAGGGCCAGGGGCTTTGGGAACCTAGGGGTCCAAATGCTGACTCATGTACACCCACGCTGACATATCTGGAACAATACTTGACAACTCTCTGAACATCTCTCATATGTGTGTTACATATACATGTGTTCACTAAATGCATATACACACACTTATAACTTATTCTCCCTGTACTGCAGTTTGATCGTTTCTATTGCTTTATCTTCAAGTGTGTTGCTCTTTTCACCATGCGAGTCTGCACTGCTATTAATCGCGTGGATTTCTTGTTTCGTGTGTCTTATTTTTCACTCACTCCCTTCAGTCTTATTTTTCACCCCCTTGGGTCTTTATTATGAAATCCATTTTTTTAAATCATGATCATGCTTTCCAATCCTAATTAACACCTGAAGCATATTGTAATATCTTTTTAAACGTCTGTTTCCACTAACTCTAGTCTGTGTCATTTCAAGAACTATTTCTGCCAGACACTGTATTCCTGATAGCTTTCTTCAAGTGAAGATAGTTTTGATGGAATTCTGGAGCCTGTGAACTTTATGTTCTCGATTGCTAGACATTATTTTATTCCTTAGAAAGTACTGGGCTTTATCAGGCAGGAAGTTTGGATACTTTTGTGTTAGTTTAATAATGTTGAGTCTTTTTTTAAGGGAATAGAAAATAACTGCTCTTTATATTACAGAAAGATTTCCAAGTTTAAAAAATTACATTTCTTTAAATGATCTGATTCCCTGATGCCTTAAAATCAGGATTTGATGCAGTACATTTATTGCATGAAATGAGGTATAATAGTGATTTGCTAAATTGAAGTTATTTTTAGCACAGTCCTTGACAAAGTTTTATAGAGGAAAGTAAACGGAGATGTACTTTAATACTTTGGTAAACTAGCCTTGAAAAACAAACCTTTTAATAGACCACACAATTCCTAGAAAATGAAAAATGACTGTCATGTCTAAGCACAAAGAGTGACTTTATGATGAAACAAATGTTGAACATAACACTCAGTAAAAATAAGTTATAGGGTTTTAAAACTATGAACAAGACCAAACAGTCAAAGATAAACCAAAGGGGTCCTGGGAGAGTGGGGGAGGGGAAGGAAGGAAGGACAAAGAAGGGGATGAGGCAGAAAGGGCACAAGGGACTGAAGGGATGGTGCACAGGTTAAATGGTGGTGGGAACTCCCTGGGGACTACAAATGATGTCGAATATAATTAAATAAATCAAATTAAAAAAAAACTATGAATATCATTTTCATTTATTTATTTATCTATTTTAGAGAAAGAAAAAGTTTACTGAGGAGAAAGGGGGCAGAAATAAAGTGGGACTCCCAGGCCTGTGGGTCAGGCCAGGGAGGCGCAAGGGAGCCCTGAACATTATTTTTAAAGGGTTTTTTGGAAAAGAGAGAGGGAGATCAGAATGCCCTTTACCCTTCCAGCAGACCCCTCTGTTAGGCCCACAGATCCCCCTTTATTCAACTCGTGCCCCCCAGGGGTCTCTAAAAACACAGTGGTCTGTGCTCTCCAAAAATGGTTGGACATACAGCTGCCCAGGCCTGGGCCTCCCCTTGGTAAGTTTCTTGTCTTCATGGGTTTTACTCTCTAGTCAAGCAGGCTGGGATTCAGCGAAGGGCTCAAGAAGCCAGGTAACAGGGCCGGCTCCACTTTTTATGCCTCTCCCTTCTCTAGGGAACTCAGCCTGCGTGTCCAGCTGCAGACCGACCCCCGACTCTCACCTCCATTTCTTCTACTCACCAAGACTGCTGGTCCCTCGGGCTTCCCCTGGCACAACCCCTTTTGCGACTGCCTCTAACCAGAAAGTGGGGCAGTCAGCTCTGACGCTGCTGAGTTTTTATTCAGACATTAGGTCATTTGTCTTCCTGTTGTTCAACGTGTTAAGGTAGGGTTTTTTAATACGTATTTTTTGTCTATTTCTTTTGAATTTATATTTCAGGAGGATAATTCTGCATGATTTCATTCCGTTGAGGTCAGAAGTTGAAGTGCAAATTCATTCAGTATTCTATTTCCCATTTCAAATTATGTCCAGCCATGTTGTAAAATATATCTTATTAGTGCTTCCGCGATGAGATTAAATGCTGTTAAGACACTCAAAATGCCAACAATATGATAATGTCCCCAAATTTAATTTAAACTTTGTCCTATTATTTGAGAAAGAAATTAAAGTCCCAAAATTAAAAATTAAATAACTCTGTAAGTTAAAAGTCCAAAGAAATTAATGCCTGAAATAAAATTATTCTTCTTTGTGGTGAGTCGAAGTTCAAGGAAACTCAAGTTCAAAGTTTACCCTTCCGAACTTCTTACTCTGTTCAGTTTCAACAAGACACTTAAACTTCATGCTTGGTAGCTGGAAGCCTTTGTCGCCATTGCCTATCTCCATCTTCCTTTCCCTGTTTTACTTTCATAGTAAATCTCATATGTACCTCACTTCGTAGAGGCTCTAGAGAGAATGGACAGGGAATGGGATAGTAGCTTCAGAGTTTATAAATGCATCATAGTGCCAACCAGGGCACCAGGCATCTACAATAATGTTGCCTCCTACCTGGTATATGTTTATACACATACTGACACCCATCGGTGTAGCTGTGACTCTGTTCATTGGTGTTTTTCCAAATCTCCTTGGAAACAACTGCTGTCGCACACTCCTTTCCGGTGACATCATAGCCACCCTTTCTGGGGCAGGGGTCTGACCCTCGAGGCTCACTACTGCCTCTTACTCCGGAAGGGCAGCCATGGTCTTTCCCTTATAAGAATTATTTAATCTAAAACACACTTGAGTCTATCCATTAGGAATAAATCTATAGTCTATGTCAGATTCTGGGGTTTTCTCTTTTTAGGGGGGGAGGAGGAGGGAGGTTCTGAAGCATACACAATTTGCAGTAGTCTCTTACCGAAGGAGTGACAGCCTCGCAGAGCGAGCAGTCTCCTGCGGACCATGTTGAGGACAGAGTGACGTGGCCTCCCAGCAGCCTTGGGCTCAGGCCTCCCCCTGTGGCGTATGCTCGGGGGTCTGCAGCTGCCTCACACCCTCCCGCTTCCAGCTTTACTGACATCATCTTCGCAGAGACCCGTGTGTCCAATGTGGGCTTACCAGACTAGAGTCTCCATGGTTTTGTTGACTACCCAGCACTTTCTTCCGTCAGCGAGTCTAATGGCTGCTATTTTACTGAGCCCCTTGACACAGTTCTTTTATGGGGTTCACTTTTACATGAAGTGTCTAAGCCCCCATTGTAAAGGGACGCGTATAGACAACGGTGTGTCGGTAAAACACAGGCTTGCCTTTGCACAAGATTGTCCTAAATTACAGAGCTAAATTAAGTCAGAAGTCCTTGCACTGCAAGGCTGAAGTCAGGTGCCTGACTGTGTGGCTGTGGTTAAAGTCCATCTGAATGAAAAAAGCCTGGTGTTCCAGGATAACACCTGTGTGAATCGTGAAACTTAAAATTCCATATTCACACAGAAGGTCCAACACTAAGCACGTCGGAGCCATCAAAAGATAACCCCTTATCAATGACTCTGTGGTGGGTCATGGGTGATGTGGTAGTGGGTGCACTGATGGGGAATGTAAATGTTACCCCAATTAAAAATTAATTCATTAATTTTTAAAAAGATGCTCTCCATATTAGTTTTTTTTTAAGATTATTTATGCATTCAAGAGCTGGGGTAC
The DNA here is from genome assembly GCA_019455555.1 of Galemys pyrenaicus. Taxonomy (NCBI): domain Eukaryota; kingdom Metazoa; phylum Chordata; class Mammalia; order Eulipotyphla; family Talpidae; genus Galemys; species Galemys pyrenaicus. Next base: position 2,419,123 of record JAGFMF010012216.1, read on the forward strand.
AGGCCAGAGTCGTGGGACGTGAGAGGATTCACCAGAGACAGTGGGAAGCAGAACAGGCAGACTGACTGAAATACACTGCTGAGGGGAGCAGCAGGCGAGGCAGGAGAGGTCTGCTGTGCCATGCGGGTCCCCTCTCTGGCCGGGGATCAAACTCGCATTGCTGTGCCGCAGGTGCGTTGGACGGAGCACTGTGCTCAACCCGCTGCGCCACCAGGGAGGCCCTCCATATTAGTTTTGAATCTAAATGTCTGCTGTACAGGTAAAGTTTAGTGTTGAGAGTATTATTCTGGGGGCATAATGCCAGAGTGGAGTGTTTCCTTTGACACTTACTAGGTTGTGACTTTGGACAACTTTCTTCCCATCCCGGGGTGTCAAGTGTCTCCTTATTAAAATGAAGATAAGGTTGTGCTATAGTAACACTATGATCACATGATGATACTGTGTTTTTGTCTTTATGTTTCCTGTAGCATATTTTTATTGAGGTAGCATTGACATACAGCACCACACACACTTTTCAGATGAAGAGTGGCTTTAAGGATTAAATAAATTCATATTTGTAAATCAAGTTACACATACTTTTTAAATGGTAAGTATACACCCATACTTCCATACATGAGTCAGTCAATCACAAACTAGTTCTCAAAATCCATATCCTAATAAACCCCATGAAATGAACTAGCCTCCAAAGCCCAGCTTCGTCACAGCTATCTGAAGTCCCATGAAGGAAGAAACTTTATCGTCTGCTTACTGCAGGCAGTATGACCCCTCAGTTCTCTGTGTGAGCTCCAGCTCTTTGAAGAGTTTCAGTGATTGGCATCCCTCTGCTTTTTTTACCTCTGAACAGATTGAGAAATAACAGAAGAGAAGGCCAAAGAGCTAAAATACCAGCGCTGTTCTGATAAAGCGAGAGTTAATGAACATGACTTATATTTGTGGTCCTGATGACTTTCAGATTCTAAACCTCAGATATGAAACTTACCCTTCAGAACAACCATTCCAAGCTGAACCAGAGCTCACTACTTGTGTGCTTGTGTCTCTTATGGGGATGTGTGTGTGTTTCTGTATTCTTTTCTAAAATATTGAACAAAGAGATGTCAACGAGATTGTAGACAGGATAGATTTATAGGTAAATTTACATGTACATAGTCTTGCAGGCAACTCACACTCAAGAAAATGAAAGTAAATTTTGACTGTGTGTCTTCAATTTCTTCTTCCAAACTCACAAAACCAGGCAATGCGTCCCTGAAGGATGAGGCATTTGAAGGGTGCAGAGTTGTACGCTTGGAGTGTCTCTTATACTCACTGAAACACATATTTAAAACACCATAATAAACAATTTAGTGTATAAAATGGTGATGAATAAATAATCTTTTTTATTATTAATTCATAGTTCAAGAGTGGATTTTCACAGGTGTTTTGGAATTGATGTGTTTTTTTGCTTCTCTTTAGAATCTCAATCTTTGTCTTGTTTTCAAGGCTTGTTCTTCTGTACTTAATGGCCCAATTTGTCACTTTTAAAACCATTCTCCGGCCTTCTGTAACTTTAAGGATTTCCTCTTATTCCTTAATCTTTTGCTTAAGACTCTGAAATTTAATGATAGCAGCTTCAAAATGAGAATATGAGGTCAAACCCAGAAGATCTTGGAGCTACAGGATCTGGTTTTGAGTAGACAGGGATTATATCTTGATTTCATGTTGTTGTACTTTATTTTTAAAATTAAAAATATGAAAAAAAATCTATTGTACTCTAAAAGGATAAGGTAAATATTGTGACAACAAAAATGTCAACTGTGGTAGAAGATTGACTTAGAAGCCCCATATTTTTAATAAATTTGCATATATGTAGCAAAACAACAAAGCCATTTTGAGCACACCTCAGAATATATGAATGCAGATGAAGGTAAGTGGCAAGAAAATACACGGATTGGAGGATGCATAGTTTTAACTCGCTGGATTTCCTTAGCGGGATGGAAGCACCTACTGAACTCACGTCTTCACACTCAGCCCTGTGAGTAGTTGAAGATGGAACTATCCTGTGTGGCATGCCGCACTCTGCACGCACTGGTGGCCTCCTGTCCAGGCTGAGTTTCAGTGACTTCATCTGTAAACGGGAAGGCCTCGGTCGTACTGGTCTGCTTTTCTTTACAGCAAATAAACTGGTTTAATTTATGTAAAATTGCTCATTGTCCCAATTTACATTTGCGCAAACTGGAAAGCTGATATGCAAACATACCAGATCATCAGGAAAATAAGACCCAGGAGGAGGAAGGCCAAATGTGAAAACACAGGATGTGGAGTCTTTTGGCTTGAGATCAAGACTCCGCCATCTTGTGGATCCAAGGCCTCATGGCAGTTTATGCTTCTGTGTCTTGTCTCAAAATGTTGGGCTGAGATTTGCTTTCTCTTGGAGATGGGGTGACGACTGAGAGGAGGCTCAGAAAGGGCCGTGGACATGTCTGGCATCAGAACCCAGGACCTGGCATGTGATTGGCAAGTGAGGTCCCTGTGTGTCTTCCCTGCACCCATAGTCCATGCCCTCTGCACAGGTGCTCAAGGCTTGTAGGATGATTAATAAAATCACCAGTGGCATTTACTTTCAGAATGTCTGACAAGCACTAAGTACTCAACAAACTTGCATTTATTTATTAAATAAACAGAAGCAGCAGCCCTTCCTCACTGGGAAGTTAGAGGGGAGTACAAACAAACACCCATTTGCATCCACTCTTTAAATTTTAATTCCTTCCCATCACAGATGTTCAGATTCAGTTCATGAGCAAAACAGGAGATTCTGCCCTATGGTTTTGGAGTCCAAGCTTGTCTAATTCAAGCCAGAAATTCCTAACCATGTCACGCTTTTCTAGGCTCGGCTCTGATTCTTCAACTGTTCCTAAATGGAGAGAAACATCAGGAAGTGTTCTCTAAAGCAAAATAATAAAACTAATAACAAGTAGGAAATGACCAACTTCACAAGCTGAACAGCCATTCCTCAAATCTGTTTAAATCTGTCTAAAGCAGGGAATCTTATCAGAGCTGACTCTGCAGGCAGCCAGGAAGGTGCTGGGCAATGGGTCCTTCCTCTCGAGGCACACTGGGGTGGTGTGATGGGGGGAGAGAGACAGGCTTGGAAAGTGTGGTGCATCTCCACATGAAAAAACCCACTGCCCATAACCCAAGGCTTCAGTTTGCACCTGTGAAGGACAGGCCTTCTTAATTTGATAAGAACCAGGAATCGGCAATTCTTCAAAAATGTGTTACAGCTGCATGAAGTATTAGCTCTACTAGTGATCTAAAGGGAACATGCGTAATTTGCATATGCATTTTATTTTAGCTTGGAGCCTTAAAAGTGCCTGAAATCCACGGGTCTTGTATATGCCCCAACGTTTTCTTATGGTCCCGATTCTTGCTCTTGCCCTGCTTCCTCCTGGGTAAGTCAAGTATTTCACCTGTGATTTTTCAGGCAAATATTCCTTAAAATGGATCAGATGTAAAGATATCTTCAAAATAATGTGTGTGCAGAATCTATTTAATTTTTTAAATGGTTCTCTGTACTTTAGAGTTGTCTCATTAATATATAGTTTGACACGGTTTTAAAAAAAATTATTTATGCATATAAGAATTGGGGTACAGGCCAGAGGTGTGGGCGGTGAGAGGATTTATCAGTGACAGAGTGGAGAACAGAACAGTTAGACTGATTGAAATACATTGCTGAGGGGAGCAGAAGGGAGACAGGAGAGGTCTGCTGCACCATGTGGGTCCCCTCCCTGACCTGGATTGAACTTGTGTTGTAGTAGCTTCAGATACTTCATAGTGCAGTGCTTAACTCCTTGTACCACCAGGGAGGCCCTGATGCTTACATTTTTAATCAACTCTCATTTAAGGATATTCATGTTAGTTTCCAAACAAATGATAATTTTTAGTGGTTTGAAGGTTCTACATCTTGTTGCTTGTCTGGTTCATTTTCTGGGATTCTGCAGGATAAACCCAAATACTAATGATCTGTTAGCCTGACTTCTAGAAATTCTGAGTAGTTCAACACAGAAACTAGAAAAATTGCTCCAAAGAACAGAAAGAAGCTGCTCATCCAGAGGACAGTGTAACTGGAATCTGAAAGGGAGATGTTCCCTGCCCTACCCAGTGAAGGGTGGAACTGAAGATCCAGGGAAGCTAGAAAGGACCTTAGGGAAAGACTTGGAGGAGGCATGTGGAGGAGAAGCATGAAGAGAAAGCCATACTTTCTTACTTTCTTCTGGGCCTTGGACTTGCACCATGGACGTGGGGGACATGGAAGAAAACACTTGGAAGAGATGTGGGTGAGAGACCCATGTGCAGGCTGACAGTGGCAGCCTTGATCTTGATTTGTACTTTGATTTTGCACATTTCCTTCCAGCTGTGCCTGGTCTCTTCTGCTCCTTTCCTATGGGTGCCTTAGACTGTGACAAGTTTTCAGACCTTGGTGGCCCCACTTTGGGGCAGCCCTATTTGGCTGGGCAGTAACCTACAAGGGATGAGTAAATTTGGGGTTTCATGGGGAAACTATTTTAACTATATATTTTCTCTTGATTGCACATTAATTGCATTAAAGACCATTTCTGTCGAAGGTCTTATACACTAAGAGTATGGTTTGCCTTTATGTGGCAGATGAAAAAATCTGTTTTGAGAGTACAAGTTTTGGAGGTTCCAGGGTGCCCTTCATTCTGTCCATCGACAATAGGACCTTGGAAGTACATCTGGCTATTACTCTTGAATGGTACCTGGGAGAAGTCTGCTGTTCTACTCACATGAGCTGCTCATTTATTCTGATGTTATAATCACTAGCAATCTATCCCCTTTGAGAATCATGGAGCCCAAATTCTTCCACTTTCATCTGTGATTGGGCAGGAGCCAGCACCAGGGGAGGTGGGCATCAGAGACAGTTGCCTCCTCCCCTACTCCTCACCCCACATGCCTTCATCCTCTCACTCCTGCCATGGAGTCAGGTGTCATGGTTCTCTCTGGAATTCTTTGTGGTGGAAGATAGAAAGCAGTTGCCATTTTACTAAGAAAGCCAGTTCTATTCCTTTGACAAAATGATCCAAACCTAAGCCTTGTGAAAACTTCTCTATTCATATAATTAAACTAATAGACATTGATTATTAATGCCAAAGAATTTATTATTTCCTGCAGAAATTATAAAGAGGAATAAACCACAGTTCCCATGTCCAAATATTTGAGCACATAAAACCTTCCTTTAGTCAAAATTTCCACCTCCAATAAATATATAAATTCAGAGAGTTCAATAAAGCCTTGATTACTGGAAATTGAATGATAGTGTATGTTCTAAGATGTAATGAAAGAGCAATCCCTTATCAAGTGTCCCATAAATGACCTCAGTGTGTGATACAAGGAAAAGTTCCTAATAAATATTCCATGAGGGAATAATTCCTGACTGTCCCCCTGCCACACTCCACCCCTCAGGCCATGTTAGTACCTGCGTGCTAGCCACTTCTACCCTCTCACCTTCAAATGATGTGCTCGGGTCAATTTTCATTTTCAAAAATTGCATTAAAGAAGACCTTAGGGGAAATAATAGCACTGATTATACTATGATAGCTCTATGAGCTAATAACATTTGATGTGATTAAATTTATCAAACAAGCAGTTAATCAAAACACACTGACCAGAAGCACCATGTAATTGATTTCTTCATGGAAAGTCAATAACTCTGTTTACACGTGAAAAATAACAAAACTTATAGTTTCTTTTAATATTTATATAATTGGGATATACGATTTCCATCTATGGGGTCTCTGCAACAGACAATTTTGTTCAGATAGCTATGTTTTGCCAACATCAACAGCTACAACAGCATTTTTAGAAGGCTGTGTTTGGCAGTTTTATTTAGACTAAGTACACACTCTGTGATGTTTATACATCATAAAGCAAGAGTGTTTCTCAGACACAAAGCCAGGCTGCAAGATGGCATTTTGCCTCTGTTGATGGAAGAGTCAACACCAGCGTGACTTAGTTCTGGAGGTGCCATCATCTGATTCACCTGCCCCCACAGAACTGCTTCCAAGAATCTCTCTCCTAGTCAAAGTCCTGTCCTTGTTCATTACCTTCTGTCAGCTGAGCAAAGATAGAAGCCAGGAACCCTTAGCTTTCACCCGTGTGCACACCAATAGGCCGACTAGGGACTTATTTAGAACCTAAAATGCTCCAGCTCCTTCACTTGGAAGTCATTCAGCAACTGCAGCTCTGTATTAAAGGATTTATCTTTGGGCCTCCCCGGTGGCGCAGTGGGTTAAGCAACACACTATGAAGCAAACCGCAGCCACTGCAGCACGAGTTCGATCCCTGCTGCCGGCCAGGGAG
>JAGFMF010012216.1:2425523-2444878 GCA_019455555.1 Galemys pyrenaicus
GCTCCCTGCTCTCTGTGGTGAATCCTCTCACCCCCCCACACCTCTGGCCTGTACCCCAGTGCTTGTACGCATAAATAAATAAATCTTTAAAAAAAAATAAATAAAGGATTTATCTTTTTCATTTATACATGGAGTATAGAGAAATAAAGGACAAAGTTGCAAAAACCAAGCCAACAGCAAACCCTAGAAATCTGTACCAAAAATTGATGACTGGACCAAGAAAATGTGGTATAAATACACAATGAAATATTATTCAGCAATCATAAAAATAGACTAGAGTCAATTGCAGAAACATAGATGGAACTTGAAGGGATTATGCTCAGTGAAATAAGTCAGAAGGAAAAAGAAAAATACTGGACAGTCTCAGCTATAGGTGGATTATAGGAGGGGTTGGGATCAAGGCTGAGATGGGAAGAGCACAAGAGACTGTGTCGACCCCACACGGGTGAATAGGTGGTGGAAACTCTATGGGAACTACACATAGGAAAGAAAGCAAACATTGTAAAAATAAATAAATACAGAAAGGAAGGAAGAAAGAGGGAAGGGGAGGGAAGGGGAGAGGAGGGGAGGGGAGGGGAGGGAAGGGGAAGGAAGGGAGGGGAGGGAGGGGAGGGGGAGGGAGAGCTCTCTACGAAGGTGAAGAAGAGACGTTTTATTGAAGAGACGTGTTATTGAACCAGGTGCCCGTATCCCCAATGCCTGGATTAAAGCTGCCTATGTGAATATTTCTTCTCAAGTCATCCAAGAAAGAAAGCATCTTTCTTGTCTTGCCAGTTTATCTATATTCCTCATCCAATCTAATAACTTTCACAGGAATGGCGCCCTGATGTGCAAATGTAATTGAATGTTTTCTTTATCTACATAATGCAGTCAGATTAGTTAATGCATTTAGATAAAAATAATCACATAAAAACAAAAGACTTACAAGAGCTGAAGTAAAACAAGATGATGAGGAGCAGAGATAGCAGAGAGAACAACTCCAGGACAGCAACAATGAAGCTCTTCTGAGTCTCTCCAGGTATTTTCTATCTAAGATTTCCCGATGCTTCCTTGGTGTTATCTGTTGAGTTACGTTTATTAACTTGAGTTGGTTCAGACTGTATGTGTGTGGTGGAGGTTTGTTGGGGCTCTATACACCTTTCTCACCTGTCCACACCACGCAGTTACGAGCGTCCCCACTGAAGCATCTGTGGTGGGTGTGGTGATAGACATCTGAGGTGTAAACCTACCACACCACAATAAACATATTTTTTCTTTATTTATATATATTTGACATCGAGTATAGTCCCCATGGATTTCCACCACCTTTTCACCAGTGCACCATTACCTCAGTCCCTTGTGCTCTTTCTCCCCTCACCCCACTCCCGCCCCTCTCCCCACAAAGAGTTGTCCTTGTCTTTTTGTTGTGTTTTTTTTTTTTAAAGTAAAATAAGACACACATTAGGAAATCTTTAAGAAAGTCACCATTTATTCTGAGGTTCTTGTCATCATCACGGTTGAATTAATATGAAGCTGAGAATTTTGTGGATCTCTTTAGTACTAATAATCCTAACCATACCTGAGTTTTATAGAACTTCTGAGATGAAGTCAAACTCCTTCCAAAAGAGAAATTAAAGACCCTCCCAAAGGCAGACACAATCAAGTTTCCTGAGTGATCATATTCCCCAAAGCTACATCCTGAAAGGGTTATAACGTACAACGAAATCTGATCATGTGAGTCTTTTCCATATGTTTTCTATTCCAATTCTTGAATATCAACTTCTGAACTCTCACCCTGCGTCTTCTTCTTGGCGCTGGCGGTCCTGGTAGCCGTACTTGCACTCACATTAGATTGACACTAGGCTCAGTTTTACACAAGGCGTAGGTCATTGTCTGATGTCTCCTCCACCCAGCCCCTGTCTTTTCCCTGTTCCTGCTGCAGGGTCATCTCACCATGTCATGACTTGCTTCAAGCTCGGTGTCCCTGCCTCACACTGCTGGACCATCCTCTGTCACTGGGCAACTTTGATATAGTGGTGCCCTAGCTTGGTAGAAATTCTTTTCCTCTCTTCCAGCCTTACAGGGAAAGACTTTGGCTATTGCCTATGTCTGCTGTGATGAGATTGTTTCATTATTGCCCTCAATATTAGCAAGTGTTAAGAGGCCTAATGTCTAGACATATAAGCTATGTTTTCCACCAAGTCTTTGATAGAAGAGAGGCAATGTCTTGTCTCCCATCTGTGCCTTACTTCTAAGTTGCCTCAGAACTTAGGTAGAAAAGATGGGTGTTCTTTATATGTAAGTTATAAACCAAAAAACCCAGGAATATTCTTAAGCAAGTTATCTGTAGTTCCTGATTGTGATCATTTATGTTCCTATCTCTTGTAACATCAACATCTCATATTATTGCACTGTGTCTACTCAGTAATCTTACGTTTAAAAAACTTTACTAATTTGATGGAAAAGTAATAAAGTAATATGTGCCATAGAATCTTGAATGACTTGCAAATATTCAGTCATGATTTAAATCCTGCAGTCTTTATATAATATAGTGAGAAACCTGGTTATCAGGTTCTAGCAAAAGGTTGTGCTACCATTGTATGTTTCAAAGTTCCCCCAAATGATGACTTGCAGATTCTGGAGTTCATAACATATTTTTGCATTACCTACATTCAAATTTATTCCTTCCCACTAGACACACTTTGTAAATAATTCATAAATCATGCTTACAATCTTCTGCCAATTAATAATGCAATAACTAAAGCACAGAAACATTGTCATTAAGTGGTTTATTGGTGGTAGACTATTTGTGGGAGAATTTGGCACATGTAAAATGCATACAGAAATCTCAGACAAACAAGAAGTCAGAGATATATGAATGAAGAGTCACACACTTGTGGATGGATCAATCTGAGATCAAAGGGGCGACTGAAAATATATAATATATCACATAATAGTGGCTAAAACCCATGCACATGTTGATATCTGATATATGTTGAACATTTTTTCTGGGAAAATAAAACGAATTCTCATGAATTGAGAATTGTAAGAAAGTTAAAATCATCCTATTTTATGGAGAATGATGCAAAAATTATCACATAATAGATACAAAACAAATTCAAGATCTCTTTGTTGCCAAACTAGACTCACAAAGCACACATCCACAGAACATTAGCGATTGTTAAACCTTAGCTTTCCATTGTAGCTTTTATCTCCCTATTTTGTTGAAGGAAGCTTAAGATAATTTGCGTGAGCTTTACACGTCATATGTAAAAGCATTACTTGTCCATTCATGATTCCAGCCAGTAGACTTCATGTCTAATGATAAAAACATTGTGGATACCAAGACAGGACAAGGTGAGCTACCCTAGTCTGTGAAAGTCTGTAAGAGACTGATTACGAAACACCTGCAGTTATCCCTCTTCCTGTATCCATGACCTGTTGTGAATCAATTTCTGCTGCCCTAAGACCCAGGTTAGCTCCAAGACCAGCAAGGAAAATTCAAGGAGGGGCGCGGTGTGCACTTACAAGCTTGCCTCTAGGGGGTGTGCGTGCATCTGCTCTCTTGCTGCTTTCTCTTGGACTACTGTCACCACCACCTCAAGAAGTACACTCTAGTGTGTCAGGGGACACAGTGTCACAAGGAGCAGAGCTGAGATGCCCCCCCAAAACTGGTCCCTGAGTATAACTGCAAGAGTGAGTTGTCAGACTAGAAAATAAAAGTGACTAAAATCACCAGTCTACAGAATTGTGTACCAGATACATGATGAGCCATAACTTTTAGGGAAGTTTATGTAGTAGCTCTGTAGTGGGAGGCAACAGATACTCAGTCCTTTTTAGCACTAATAAAAACACTGCTGTTCCTATAGTGATTGACTACCTGCTGACACATGAGGCTCTGGCTAACTAAACGCCGGAAACCGGGGCATCATCCTTCTGAGGTGGAGCAGGAGCTCAGACTGAACTCCTGCGTTAGTGCACTCAGAATAAACTCCACTGGTCACAACCAAATTATGATCTGCGCCTAAATGGGCCATCTCAGTAGAGGACTGAGGAGCAGAGCGGGTCGGAAGGAAACACTCCTTTTGTTCCCTGCGGTAAAGACGTTGATTTATGACAATAAGATTTCTTGGCAATGAGTCATCAGGTTACCATGGCCCAACAGCTGGTCCAACATGGCAGATCAGGAAGAAGTGTTCTTATTACTCAGGTCACGGGCCACTTGGGAAGCTTGACGTAAGTCGCACATTGACAGATGAGAAAGTACAGCATAACATCTACGCTTGCTCGGAGAAGTCCTTTCTGCCTGTGGCCCCAGGAGCTCTGGGCTGTGCCAAGAACAGCTTGCTATGAAGAGTGCAGCAAAATGTTTCCAATGGGACTCTGCAGAAGAGGGGTAGAAGAAGTGGTCTAAAGCAATCTGGAGGGATAAGGTGACCCCAAAGTAGGAAGGAGCGGAGGGAATGAGGGCCCAAGAGTTATCTCTTAAAAGATGAGTCATTCCCTAGAACAAGAGAACTGGAATTTGGGAAACAAATTTTGTATATGTCAAATACCCTCACCCCCAAGTAAAACACAGAATGAAAGAATTAGCCACAAACAAAAACACGTGTCCAAATGAACACTTTTAAAGCCACGACAGACATTTTCTTTTCCTAACTTTCCACCTCTGTCTATTGATACACAGAAGGAAACCAAAGAGCAGCTAGCAAATGAAGAAAAGAAGGAGTGACAAAGAGACGAGCAAACCCCAAGTTTCGTTCCACCGCAAGGCCTTGGCTTGCGTTAGGTCTAAGCTTAAAGAAGGAGAACTTTTTTTGTTGTCTTTGGGCCTCCCTTGTGGCACCAGGGATTAAGGCGCAGCACTATGAAGCTATGGACAGCCACTGCAGAGTGAATTTGATCCCCGGCCAGGGTGGGGACCCACACGGCATGGGCAGACCTCTCCTGCCTCACCTGCTGCCCCCAGCAGTGTGTTTGTACCCCAGTTCTTGCGTGCATAAATAATATTATGTCGAGTGGCGTTGTCTTTAATGGACTATTTTCAAGATAGTTTATTTTTTACTTAGATAGTTTCTAAGGTCAAGGGAAGGCAGCTCCAGTAAGTGCTCTGGGCAGACGGTGCTGGGGAAGGATAGAGTGACACGGGGCTTGTTCACATGCGGAGTAAGTTCACATTCCCTTTAGAAGACTCATCTTTCATAATATCAATAATGGAATTATCTTAGAGGAGGCAATTATTTTAATCAACATGATCTATTATATGCCAAAGTGTTGGAAATGAAAAGCAATAGGAAATGAATAGGAAATTTCTTCCTGCAATTCCTAGGTAGTCAGTCAGTATGTTATTTCTCAAGGACTCAAAGGTTTTTTGTGCATAACCAGCATTGCCCTATTCCCATGGCGGCCATATTTGGCTCCCAGTACACATCCCATTTGGGGACCCCATCTTCTTGGAAAATTGCTACCCATTTTATTTGTATCCATTTTCTCCCTATAAGCTGCTATGAATAACTCATCCACTGAGCAGAGACGTGTTGGGGAAGCCAGAGGCTGCCAGAGCTCTGAGCAACAGTCAAGGATAGAAAGAAGTGTTATGGCTGAGATCCTTGCAGACTTGCAAGCAAGTCTGCTAACAGGAGCTGCACAGGGCTCCTAGGACTAAAGCATATACCCTTTCACTCTGCAAGAAGATAAGAAGGAAACAAAAAAGTTGTTAGATAATAGTAGCGGCCAGTTACATGCAGGTGGGCTTGGCACACAACTAGCAGCCTTGTACTTCTGGGCTGTGCTTTTTGTAGCAAATGACAGATCCTTGTTAACTGTTCTCATGCCCAAGAAAAGGCCATGGAGAGGCTGGGAGGATGGCTGTTTGCCTAGGCAAGCAGTAGCCCTCCATCTCCTTGCTTCAACATCCTGTGTGCTTGCCTCATCCCTGGTCACTGAACAGACAGAGTTACAGCAACATGCGTGATATCCACGCTAGAGCTAAAAGGTGAGTTGTAACCCCGGCCCACACTAAGAAGTCAGAACACGGTACCATAAAGTAAACAACAGTCAAATTCATCCAGATCATTGAATGAGATGAGCACCTCATACTTGGAAAGACAGTGGAGGCTGCTGCCTAAGTTGAGATGGACAGGGAGGAAGTGACCTCCTGAGATAAATATTTAAGGACGAACTGAGGTGTTCTAGGCAGAGAGCCAGTAAGAGGGACCCTTAACAGAGCAGAACATTGTGTATAAAGACAAAGAGATGTGAAGTCAGAGCTGTGCATAGAGGGACTGTCCCATGTCTCAGTCTGGGGGCAGACAGAGATAAGCCTGGGCCTCGGTCTAAAAGATGAGGATAGGGCCTCCCTGGTGGTGCAGCGGGTTGAGCGCCACACTGTGAAGCATCCGCGGCACAGCAGCATGAGTTCGATCCCCTGCCGGGGAGTGACCCACATGCAGACCTCTCCTGCCTCACTCGCTGTTCCCCTCAGCAGTGTATTTTAGTTGATCCACCTGTTCTGCTCCCCGCTCTGTCTCTGGTGAATCCTCTCACCTCCCGTGACTCTGGCCTGGACCCCAGCTCCTGTGTGCATAAATAAATAAATCTTTAAAAATAAATAAATAAATAAAATAAAAGATGAAGATAAAGAGAGAAAAGCAACACTGAAGAGCTTCATTCTGAAGGACGCATGCAAGGACCCCAGCGGTGGCCAGACTGAGTGACTTGCTTGCATCTCTTGACAGCGTGTTCAGCTGAACCTCCAGGGCACCGCCTACCGCCAGCCTTGCCCTGGCTCCCTGCCCTGAGTGACTCTGGTTTATGCCGTTCCTCCTCCCCAAGCGGCCAGCTGTCAGGTCAGCGCCCTTGTCTAGTGCTTGGAAACACACGTGGTCAGAAATTTTGCCAGAGACAACTAAAGGAAGTACTGTACGTGACACTTGCCTTTCTTCCTCTTCCCTCTGTTCTTTTGGCACTACTCTTTTATTACACTTAGTTTAACAGGCAGAAAAGATCTGGTAGAAAAGAAGAGAAAAAGAGTTAATTGAAGAAGGGCTGAAACAAATAGGAACCTAAGACGAAGATAAAAGGAAGCTAAGGCTGAGCGAAGAGATAAAGAAAAATAAGCTAGAAAAAACGGAGAGAAAGTAACTGGGATTTGGCAAGCAATTAGTATGATATTTGGGGCCAGGTGACTGTCAGGAAGAAAAGAACAGAGAGACTGAGCCCAAGAAGGATTAATAAAAGGACTGAAAATATAATGGCAATAAAGAATGTTTTATTACACTGCATTATTAATTTATACTGCACTATTTAATTCTTGGCCAAGAGCACATACAGCACTTAGCTGCCGCCCCTGTGGATATAACAGCCGGAGCATGATTGGGAGACTGGAGAATTCATATTTGTCCTTATATCTGCAGAGTGCAAATGAGCACCAGGATGCACAGTGTCTCGGGCACACGGCGGCCACTGCAGACAGGGACAGTGCTGGCTCCGGACGCCTCCTGTCCAGTACTGGCACGGGCTTCTCACACACGTCTGTTGCTGCGAGTGAAGGTGGGAAGGAGAGGCACAGAATAAATCAATGGAAAATATGTAAGCAGGACTTGGGACCCATAACTTGCATATTTAACGATGCAGAGTCGCTCTCACACTCAGGGAGAACACTGGGAATTCCCTCTGGTCCCTGTGATTTGCCATTTGAATCCAGGGTGGGATTTCTCCCCCTGACATGTTGACATTTAGGACCAGATAATTCTCTGCTAGGAGAAGGGTCCTGTACAATGAGGACTTTTATTGTAAAGATTTATTTATTTAGACATATAAGAGCTGGAGTACAGGCCAGAGGTCCAGGGGTGAGTAGAGTCACCAGAAACAGAGTGGGGAGCAGAACAGGCAGATCTACAAAAACACACTGCTGAGGGGAGCAGTGGGCGAGGCAGGAGAGGGCTGCTGCACCATGTGTGTTCCCTCCCCAGGCCAGGGATAGAACTCGCACGGCTGTGCTGCAGACACTTCACAGTGCGGTGCTCAACCCACTGTGCCACCAGGGAGGCCCACGATGGAGGGAGGACATTTAACAGCATCACTGAACTCTACCTACTAGACACCAGGAGCGTCAAAGCCCTCAAGTTGCTTCCAGATAATTCCAAATGTCCTCCCAATGTTAACATGGGGAAATCGCCCCATGTTAAAACCTGTGGCCCCCTGGAAACGGCAGCAGATTGGACTGTGTGAGACCACTGACTTCTTAACCCAGTGTGTGGCTGGAGGCCTTATTGCCTCATGCCTTTCCCCCTCTCTCTAGGGACAAAGATTGTCTCTGTCACCAGACTCTAACAGATGCCCGAACTCTCTTCCAAGTAGGACTGAGTTTTGGACTCTGTGTCTGCTCTGTACTGTACAGCCTATGGGTGTACATACAATTCCAGAAATCATAAAATGAAGCAGCTGTCAAGTATTTGGGATGCCTCCAATGAGGTGGACGAACACTTTAAGATACAAACTCTGGTTCCAATTTTGAGAACTGAAGAATGTGGACATGGTCGCAATGGGTAAAAATGTTCTCAGCAGTGACTTTCTTCAAAATGTGCAGACTAATTTCTGAATCCATAATATTTTCACTAGTATGCAAGTCAACCACCCTCTGACACATAAAACAATGACTTATTTCTTATGAGCGAGAGACAGGCACTTGCGTGGACAGACTGGGTCACTCTATCAGGTGGGTGATAAGCAAAAGTGAATCCTCTTCTTCGTTACTGTAGTACACCATTTTCTGAAAACGTCTTTTCTTTTTGCTTGGAGCAACCAAAGGAAATAAAAGAAAGAAATAAAAAGGACAATCAGCGAGTCCTTCTTGAACTGAAATGTTTGAAGAAGCTCATATATCATTAGTCAAATGCTTGGTATTTTTTTCCATTGTCTTCCTCCAGAAAAGGAAAAGTTGAATGAAACTGAACAGTTGCTTATAATTGTGCTACTTGAAATTGCCATATCTGAGTCTTTGACATTTTATCAGTGCCATGCACTGGGGAAAAAAGTGGTCCTTAATAGGATAGTATTTAAAATAAAAAGCCACAACCTTGTCATTATTACCAGCACAATGAAAAGCCTCACTGGAACCAGCCATGCGTTACAGAGGGGCTTGAAGTTAATTACATCACCTTAGAGAGTAAGTTGGTCTTTGTGAATCCAGTTATCTCCCTGCGCAGTTGGGTCTATTTTTTTGTTGTTGTGTAACGTCCCATTAATCAAAGCTACATTTGTTCCCTGTCATGTGATTCATCATCCTTTCCCCCTGAAAGGACTTCCATTCTCCAGGACTCAAGCTAAACCAGTAATTTAAAGTGGCAGTGGCCAACCTTGCTTCTCGCGATGGCGCGCTTTCAAAGAGGAGGGTCAATGGCCGCGTTCAGACTCCGGGAGTCTCGGTCGATTCAAATTATGCCCAGTGATTGGGTTCAGGCACCGGGATAGAGATCAGGTGTGACAATTACAGGATGAACTCTTGAAATGGAGTTGAACGTGTATTTGCCTTTGCTTCTTCTTATCCAGGCACGATGTATTTGGAGGAAAAAAAAAAAAAAAAGACAAAATGAAATATGTGTTGAGGCGTGGGGACTGGATGATGGGAGATGCGGTCTCACTTTTGCCTTAAAAGAAAATATCTGTATCACCTTGAACAAATCAAATCATTTCATCACTCTGGATCTCATTCTCTTAATCAAAATTAAAAGAACTTCGAGGTGACTGAGCTAAGGTATTTTTTTCCTTTTCCAGATTTTAATTTCTTAGACTTGAGAACTGACATGGAAGATTAACTTTTGATAAAATAGCAACAAGAGTTGTCATATAAAATATTTTGAAATGTTTCTAAAGATTAAAAATGACTATGGGAGATTGATAGATTCTTGCTGATTTAATAGATTCTTCCTTCCTTAGAAAGACAGGGTTTCAACACGAGCGAGCCGAGTCCTGCAGGGGGCGCTGTTAGCTCTAGCAGCCACTGTTTATTTTCTGTTCATCTGCTGTTCCTAACTTTGTCAAGAACTGGAAATGTCTCTTAATGCTCTGCTTACTAATTTTATGCTATTTAGCCATCTAAGCAAGAAACTACGTGATTCCCTCGAAGGTATTTCTTGAAATTGGATTAAAGGATGCATTACAAAGCATGTGGTAACTCCAAAAGCAAATTTCCAGTAATTTGGGGAAAAGACGACAAACTGATGGGAATTTTGGAACTGTAGACCAATTGCCATTTTGCCATATTAATATTGTCGTGTAAGTATGATCCATGGTTAACCATTTCTAACCACATCTATTCTCGCTGCGGAGGGAGGCGCCACAGCGCCACGTGCAGTCTTTGATGCTGTCCCTGTGCTGGTCTTAAGCATTTACTTATGACAGCCCAGGCTGCCTTGCATTGTCACTGTGCTTCTTTTCCCCTCTCAGTGAATTTCTTAATGACAGGGTCTAGCTATCACATACACGTCCGCGGCAGGAATAATGTGTTTCCCAGTGAAGTGTTGGAAAAAGCATAGCTATTTTCCACCCCTGTACTCCTTCCCTTGGGTTTTATGAAAAGCTCCCAGTTGCTGCTTGCTTGGTTTAAGGGAAGTAATAATAATAGTTAAAATCATATTTTGTCTAAAATGAGTTAGGGCGTCCATATACGGCATTACAAAGTCTAAACTGAGACGTAGCTTCAGTTATGTTCATAAGTTACAAACCCAATAGACAGAGGTGAGACCCACAGCAGGGCAAGTGGCCCCAAAGTCCAGGCACCTTCCATTGCTTCGTGCTTTGCCCTGAGGTCTGGGCATTGCCATTGCCTTGTACTGGCTAAAGCACATAAGCTGATCGACTTCTCGTTATCTGGAACCATGGCTTAGTCTATGTGAGGCTCAGAGCTAATCACTGGCATGTCTCTCTCTTATCGCCAATATATCACGTACCATAACTTTTTAAATTAACAACCGATTAAGATGAACGGGGACATAGGGAACATTTACTCCAAATAAGAATGGGCTGCATGTGGCCCTTAAAAACCAATCTGTACCTTCCTAAAGATCAGAGTTTCTCAACTGGGGGCAATTCAGTGCCTCTCCATACATCTGGCAGTGTCTGGGGCATGTTTTAGTTATCACGACTGGGAGATGCAATGGGCATGAAGACCAAGAATGATGCTAATCACCTTACAGTGCACAGACCACCCCAACAATGAATTATCTGGCCCAAAATGTAAAAATGTGCCAACACTCAGAAAGCCTGACAAGGTCAGTTAACATAAATTCAAATATAATTGCAAAAACTGAGTGAACATTAAGAAAAGAGTAAAAAAAGATATATAAATATACACACATACACATATATATACCCACTCAGAGATAAATGTAATATGTGCAGACTCATTTGTGAAAAAAAACATGATTTCCTATAAGATGTATTTAGAAAAAAGAAACACAAAGGTAAATGTAACTCAGTCTGAGATAGAAAAAAACCTATAATTCTCTATAAACTAATCTCTGCCACCAATGAGATCCCATAAGACTGTCTTCAGAAATACTGAAATAGCCCGGGGCAGAAATGAAAACAGGTTACTGTGTAGTGTAAGAACATATGAGACCTTGCAGATATTTCAGAACTCTGGAAATTAACCAGAAATGTTCAGGAATTCCAAAAAAGCTTTATCCCTGGTAAGAGCTGCAAGCTCTGTGGTATTGCCCTGGTCCTACCTCCTGCTCTTCAGTTCTGTCTGGACCTTCAAAATCAACAAGTTACAAATTACAAAATGGTGAAAACCAGAAACCTTTGGTCACCACGGGTGGCCAGAGGAGGCGAGAGATCCTTTAAACCTCATTCTCAGAGAGCTGCCATTATTTAACTTGTGTATTGTTTCCCTGAAAGTCCCCACATGAAATGTTGTCTTTATTTGACCTGACTTGGAGCTTACCCAGTGTGGAAAAAACAAAACTTTTTGCTGGGGCTGTCAAAAACAATTACAGGAGATTGTTTAACTTGGCAGTTTCCTGAGGCAGTGGCTAACACCAGGAGCAAACAGTAAACTAAAAAACTTAAAAGGAAAGGCCAGGGAACGCGAGGTGCATAGGGCCTTGAAAAGTTTGGATGTCTCCTAGAATGGCATGCCTGGCTGGCTGCCATCATGCCCTGGATTTGCACAAGCCCTGAAAAAGTTTCTGTCTTCCTGGCATGCATGTGAGGTTCTGCACAGATAGGGTGGGAATTATAGGACAAATGTCTCAATTGTCTCAGCCATTTCATGCATGTGTCCAGAGTCCCTTGGCAAAGACAGAAGGCATATTGGATACCGGCACTGGTGGAAATCTCGGTACAATTATTAGCCTACGACTAAGTTAATGGATTAGACATTTCAGTGATTCCACACAACCAAAAGTACAGAATTTAAAGAGTTCAGAATAGTAATTACTCTAATAAACAAGTAACAGCAAGAAGAAATCTTGAGAAGGGAGTCTTATTTACAGAATCGCCACTTTATAGTATTGTTAATGCCCATTTATTAACAAAATTATCAAAAAGTCAAGAAATAATGTTCGTGGGGTTAGGAAGTAAAGGTTTAGTCTCCATCTACCACCATACAACTGATGCCCTTTACCCATTTCAGCCACCTTCATCCTCCCCTGCGAGGACCCATCAATCTGTTCTCTGAATCTGAGTTTACGTTTCCTTTCTCTATTGGTTCAGTTTCTTTAATTCCAATATATAAGGGAAATTGTATGATAATTATCTTCCCCCATTTGACTTACTTCAATCTGCATAACCCTATGCATTCATGTTGCTGCAAATGGCAAAGGTTCACCTTTTTCAAGGCTGAGTAGTATCCCAGTGTATATGTGTGTGTGTGTGTGTGTGTATACCTCAATGTGTATGTGTGGGCACCTGGGTAGTTTCCATTTCCTGGCTATCATGAATAATAAACAACAGTACTGAAGGGTAAAAAAACAGATACACAAATCAACAGAGCAAAATTGAAAGCCCAGAAATAAACCTATACATACATGGACAAATAATTTATGACAAAGTAGCTAATAACATAACAAGACATGGAAATTCTCCTTAGCAATTGGTGATGAGAAAGCTGGACAGCCACATGTAAAATAATGAAACTAGACCATGGTGTCATCCTGCACACACACAGGGTTATCTAAAGTGCACACGCTGATTTCTGTTGAAACTTCCCGTGGCCCAAATATGGACATGAATGTGTGATGGAGCCTGGCAGGTGCTATGCGGATTCCTTGAACCTGGGCGATCATCACCAGACAGGAAGTTCAGTCCTTCCCATGCGCCAGCTCCTCCTTCACTAAAGGACGCAGCAGCTGAGTCTGTAATGAAGGCATCTGTATTCACCTTAGTAATTAATCTGAAAGAAGCCAAAACAGATATCACTTTACTCCAACTCAGAAGTGTCAGAATTTACATTAGTGGATTGAAATTAATTTCAAGATAATAAATTTCTGACTCTATGAATGTTTATTGCTAGACAACAGAAGCAACGCATGCAGGGTTTGCCCACATAGCACAGGTCACATGTGGCGGGTAAACGCCTGTGAATGGGAGATCCCGGTGAGAGATCTGTTAGAAATATTCGAGAAATTGGGCTTGCGCTTCGAGTCTGAGACACAGGTGTTTGAGAACTGTGCATTTGTGTGTGGTGTTTATAGACTCACAATCATAACAACTGTAATTGCCCCTGCAGAGCAACCAGAGCCATGGCAGGCATGGGGTTAATCATGGGGTCGCAGCTTTGGGAAGCTTTCATTCGGCTATACCGTGTGCATAATCCCAGGGCCAGTGACCTCAGGCAAAACAGGTGTACTTACAGGGGGCTGTGGCTCCACTAGAGCAGCCACCCCAAGAATCAGCCCTTAACTCAGTGCGATGATAGAAGGAAAAGAGCAGCAAAGCTCTGTTTGGATACGACAAGGTCACTCCGTTGCCCTTCCACTGACCACCATCAATGCTGTCCAGGCTGCTCCATCTGCTCAGAGAGGCAACCAGTACCAGGCAGCAACCCTTGGAAATGCATATTTTCCTACAGGAGGAGAGGAAGAAATAAGAAACATTTTAACATGTGCCAAGAGCATGTTAATGTCTTCCAGATAATCAGTCTCTGAGCTTCTGGAGAAAGCCCCACTTTCCAATATGCTTCTGTCTGTGCCTTGACACCTGGCAGCACCTCTGAAGGCCCCAGTGAAGGCTCTCTACCTTGCCTCCCTGATGAAGGCCTTTGGTCCCTTCTTTGCATTTCCAAAGAGTTATCCCCCTAAATATGAACTCTAAAATGAATCACCTGTTACCATGGTTTTGCACTTAATTTCTGTTACCTCTGTGTAACTGTAAACTATTCAAGAGTAGGACTTAGGAAAGTTCTTTGTTACCTGGATTCTGAGGATGTAACTGTTGCATGAGTATTTGATAAACTGCTGATAGAATAGTTTTAAAATCTGTTAGAAAATTGCATGTTATGTCCTATTTGATAGCATTGTCCTTAGTCCTTCTTCCCTCTTTCTCCAGCCCTGCCTTCTTTCTAACCTCGCCGTTGATGAGGGTGGCTTCCTCTGTGGAGCAACATACTGTGAAGAAAAGGACTGAATCAAACATCTTTTGTGTCATGTCGGGACCCTCAGCTTACTAACCACGTGAAGATTTGAACAAAAAGTCGGGTCAACAAATAATATTCAGCCTGATGTTCCCAGCAGGAAACTGAAATCTGACAGTCTCAGCATCTTACCAGGGATTCACTTATAGGCCTTTCTGTCTCCCAATCAGGGATTTTTGAATGGTATTATCTTAATTGTAGAATGTCTAAAAGAATTCTTTTTTTAAGATTTTATTTATTTTGGCATACAAGATCTGGGGTATAGGCCAGAGTTGTGGGGCTGAGAGGATTCACAAGAGACAGAGTGGGGAGCAGAACAGGTAGATCCACTGAATCACACTGCTGAGGGGAGCAGCGGCCGAGGCAGGAGAGGTCTGCTGCGACATGTGGGTCTCCTCCCCAGCAGGGGATAGAGCTCCACAATGAAGTGGCTGTGGAAGCCCCACAGTGCAGCACTCAACCTCTTGAGCCACAAACAAGGCCCAGTCTAAAGGAATTCTGGCAAATTACCTTCCTGTCAAAATCCTCTGGTCATGCTTTATAGTTGAAGCTCTTCCTTTTATCTTCAGGTAACAGAACTTCATGGCTCATACAAGACCATGATTTGCTCCTAGATTTATATTTTTATGGTCTTCAAACTAACCTGCTGACTTTTAAACCATCCTAGCTTATTATTATCACAACATTCATAAACGCCCATCATCATCTTCCTGCTGCTGTATTGCCTTCCCCGCCATGTGCTGCTCGGTAATGGCGTACAAGTCTCTTTCTAAATGTGAACAATGTGTGCTATCCCAGAAGGACTCATTTGAATGGGTTTAAAATAGGAACTAGATATCTGGATTAAAATATGTCCTGGTTGAGCTTCAGAGGAAAAGTAGAAGCACTTTCTCAAGACAGATGAAGTTTTTTAAGGACAAAAAGTGCCAGCACAGTCACAGAGTTTGGGGCTAATGAAATATCTACACGTTCTGGTATTCTGTTCAGAGCAGACATGGGCACCAGGGAGAAGGAAGAGAGCTCATTTTCACTGGTGTAACAAAGTTTGATCTTTCCTTCAAAATAGGATTTGTCCATAATGTGGGTTGATTGGGCCTGTCGACTGAAGAGAGTTAGGCAATAATCCAATAAGTCAACATTTCGGATACTTGTGAGGAAAACAACGGGCTCAGATCTCAGTAGTGATTCAATTACTGTCCTGGGAGGAAACTTCTCTCCTTTCTGCACCTTTTTAACTCTTTGTGGGGTAGAATATTGAAGAGATTCTGCCTTTTACACTTCACAAGAAAACTAACAGTGTCTGCCTCCTGGAGATGGGCAGAAAGGACTGAGAAGAAGCTGGGAGACGCTATCCACCATGACCTCATGATGGACCCCACAAAGTCCAGGAGCCTGAAGTGGCAGCACACACTCTCACCCACCAGTGTCTGCGGGTGGTCCCCAGAAGTGACATAATTGGGTATTTCCAATCTAGGGTCTCCCACAAAGTTGGAGTTAAAAACTAGCCAGGTGTTCTGTGGTGTCATCTCTTGCATCCTCTCAAAATGACCAACAGAGTTTGAGAAGCAGAGGACATCCATAATACACACTTATTGGTAGACATTTTGCACAATCCTAGTGGCACTTGAAATTCTGATTCTGGTTTGGGATGTTGAATCAATCCACTTGGGAAGGAAGTAAGGATGGATGTGAACCCAAAAAGGCACAGGAATAGACTGCTGTCCAACAACTATCACCAGCGCGTAAGGTAAATTCAGCAGAAGGTGGATTTTAGACAGATATCAAAAATAAATACTTTCCTAGGACATAGGGTCAAGAACCAGACTGGTAAAATGTACAAGACAGAAAACAAGTCATTATTCTGGTCCTTGTGCAGGTGACTGGGCGGGCTGATGGCTGCTGGGGCAGCCAGTGAATGTGATGACAGAGCCTGTGAACCGAGCGACCTCGTTTCTCCAGTGACTGCATTCCTTAAGGCAGGCTCCAAGAACTCACTTGAAAACAGCCATTCTTTCTCCACATCTTCTTTATCCCCATTCTGCCCTCATAAAACTGCTGTAAGTTGGTTGTCACATCTCTGAATTTCCATCATTTTCACCTTGTGCTTCATTCTAGGTCATTCTCTCAGATTTCTCATCTTCATACGTAGGCTTTTCGACTTGATCTAGTTTACTCTTAGACCATCTAGAGGGTTTGTTCTGCTTATTTCTGAGGACTGGGCAAGGGTGGGAGTTAAGAAAACATTGTGCGTGATTTGACATGAGGAGCTGGAATCTCATCAGTCCTGGATTTCAGACATGACTGTCCCCCCTGGTAGCAGGTCTGTGCTCTTGGGACATGCTCAGGGCTGCCTTCTCCTTTTCCAAACATGAGGAAAGTGTGTTTGCTCACAGGACAATTGCAAGCATTTGTATCATTCCAGGTCCTCCAACACGCAGATGTGAAGGCTGCAGTAAATGTCTGAGGATTTAACACGTAGGAATCCAGTGAGGGAAAACAGTCTAGAATGGCTGAGAAGAAATTCAGGTGAGTCCTGGTGAAGGTGAGAAGGAAGGAGGGTGATTGGAAGCTCTGGACCATCACACAGTCTTAGGAAAGTCCATGGCCACAGCCAGGGTGCCTGGAGCTAACGTCCGCTACCAGTTGATAGCCACACCTGCAGAAATGATGGTCTCAGTGCTGCCATCTTCAGTCACAGCAGACTGTCCTCCTTGAAGATGTGACAAACTTCAGAGCATGGCAGGTATGGCCTTTGGTCAAGTAAGCTCCCTGCTATTGATGGTCTCCAAGTCACATGTTTTTGGTGACTACACTAAGTCGAGAGATGGTAAGTCCTCACTGGGACCAACATGGCACCTTCTCCTGAGTGAACCACTGATGAACAGTCACATATCAGTGATGGTGACTCGGCGCCCTGCTGAGCTGAAGTTCCCCTCTAAGGCACAAGCCAGCATGCACATTCGAAGTGGGGTTGTCCACAGATGTCAATAAAGCACAGCCATGGGGCTAGAGGGTGTGGGTGGGACTATGGAGAAAGGCTTAATGGAAAAAGTTGAGGCCCCAGTGGAGTAAGAGCAGCAAGGGAGCCCAGACAAGCACAGAGCGAGTGCCTTGAGCAAAGGCCAACAGGGATGTTGGCATAACGGAGGTTGAGAATAGTTCCACAACACACACATGTGGGGACCCCTGCCCCAGAATAGGGGAGAGGTACCGTGGGAACCTGAGCCTCCCACAGCAGAAAGAACACCAGCTAGCACTAACCGGACCCCTCAGGGGCTCAGAATAACCTTTGCAACTTTGGGATCTGTTACCAAGCTCTTCCTTACCTCGAAGAAGTTCTGCGTGTCGTCCACTGAGAAGGCGGAGTCTGGGGAAAGAAAATCATGTCTTGGGAAACAAATGAGATGAAGGAGCCCAAGAGTTTTGTTTCAGCTGTGGATGCCATCTCCCTGCACCTGTGGCTGGACTGAGGCACCTATCTCTGAAGCTGCCTTTTCATCTTCACAAGCAATATCAGGACGACTCGTTCTCCAAAGCCATCTCCCACCAGAGAAAAATGCTCCAACTTTGTCCAAGGTAATTTCTAAAAGCAGCAGACACTGAGGATTCCTGATCCAAATGCTATTTTATCCCTTTCAGCTCTCTGCTTCTTATTTTCCTCCTGGGGGGGAGGAAAGCAAAGGGCCATCCATCAAAGGTAGAAGTCATGAAACAGCTAATTGGTTTTGAATTTAGTCTCATCGGGGGGTCAAGGAAAAAGTGTGGATCAGAGATGACAGTTTTGAGTTTGTTCTTAATTTATTGTCTTTGACAAAAAAGAAAAGATGAGATACACTTTTCAAAAGCAGAAGAGAAAATGATCTCCCAGGTATCTAATTTGCATGTTAGAAAAGTGCCTGCATTATCAAGGTTCCAGGAAAGTTTGAGTTTGTAATGAAAGTGATAGTCGACGCTGAGATGACAATGGAAGGAAAGGGAACATCGGCATGGATAACCCAAAATTAGGGTAGCAGGGGGTACTGCTGAGATGACTGAGCTGGCACAGACCCTATCCTAGTTCTGTCAGCTCTTCCCTGCCTCCTACTGCGAGTACGATTCTCTCATCCTTCTCTCTCTTGCATCTAAGGACCTTCCAATGTCATGCTTATATTCTGTGCTCACAAAACTTCGAGAAGAGGAAACGCATGGGCAGCCCCAAACCATGATGCCCTCTCCACCTCGCTCTGGCCTGAGCTGACCAGCTAGCATGTCAGCTTCTTCCTCTGATATCCCAGTGACCAAGGAAATCCAGACCTGAGAAATCCAGATCTGGGAAATCCAGTCTAAATGACTCGATTTAAATTGGCACATTGAGATGGCTGAAGAAGGGCAGGAGGGGCCAGGTAATGAGGTGAGAGTAGAGATGGGAGACTGCCTAAGAAAAGCCTTCCACTGAATGAGAAGGACGTATCTATAGTGGCCACAGAAAACTTACACTGGCCTTTGAGAGATTCTATCAGATTTCGCGGCCTCGCTAGCCACGCCCTAAGAGAGGTGCAGTGGCAATGACCCGCCACTGGGGGCCAAAGCCAGCGGGACTTTTCCCATCAGGACTGAAGATGTCTCTAGTCTCCCCTCCCCCCACATCTCTTTTTTTTTTAATATTTTAAGATTTACATATACTTGCCATTAATTGTAATCCCCATGTATTCCCCATCACCATCTCACCAGTGCACCATCACCTCAGTCCCTCGTGCTC
>JAGFMF010012216.1:2447144-2469228 GCA_019455555.1 Galemys pyrenaicus
GTTTGGTAGAACTCCTTCTTTTTCGATTTTTTGAAATAGTCTGTGTAGGATAGGTACTAATTCAGTTTTGAATGTTTTGTAGAATTCATTTGTAAAGCCCCCCCACATCTCTTATCCCACTTTGAAAAATAGTCCAGCCACGTGGCCGTGTCACAGATGCCGGAGACACAGCAAAGGGTATAATAGAGTCTCTCTTAGCTCGAAGGCTGGTGGAGGAGAGATCTGTAAGTAGATTACTCGGTGCAGTTTCAGTTCGGTGCAGGTAAACACCAGAGCCTGTGAGCAGAGTGAGGGGCACCCTACACACCGGAGACTGTCCTGCACCCACAAAAAAATGCTCCTGAAAATATTAATGTCATTCAGCTCTATCCCCAAGGAACCATAAACCATAAACATAATAAACGTTGAACAGTTTAAGTTTGAAGTTCAAGCAGCCTCCTCACATCAGACAGTAGCAAGCTTCTCTCTATCTTTCTTTGAAGCTAATTATTGCTTAAAGCCTTTTAACGCAAGGAAACAAACCTAGTGGACCTGGTCTCCTTACAATAGCACGACTAGTTACTGAACCCAAGCGTCTGTTCATGTTCTACACGGGCACATCGCTCGTTCTCACGGGAACTAAGAGAAAAGAGGAAAGGACTTCTGAAAGTGCAGAAGGAAGAGCTGCCTGCGCCTCTCAGCCGGGTTCACAGACAGTGGACCCTGAGGCAGCGTCTTTCTCAGCCTCCTCCCACACCACACATCTTACCTTTTCCTCTCTGAGGCGGTTCCCTTTTTCTCCTCCACTCCAACGGTTCTCAGGCATCTGACAAGGACCTCAGAGAGACAGGCGAACGCACCATGATTTCACTCCCATGTGAATGTACAGGACGCGGCAAGTGAAGGAATGGAACAAAAACAGGGGCCGGGGTTGGGGTGGGGAGCAGACGGCTCTGCTGTTGGGGTGCGTGGAAGTGGGAGCTGGTGTGGCCACAGTACAGGAGGTGAAGACGCCGCGTGTGACACTGGACACCTGACATGCTTTCTTTGGTCTTGAAAAGAAAAGTCTATTTAGGAAGAAGGAGAATAGAGGCTCCCGGGTATATGGTATCTGGAGGGGCAAGAGAGCCCTGAAATTCTTTTAAAACAAGGGAACAAAGGAAATAAGCTCAGATTTGAGAACAGATGGAAGTTATCAGAGGGGAGAGGAGAAGCGGGTGATGTGGCCCCCGGGCGGGTTGAACTGCGGTGACAGAAGCCAGACTCTGGCGGGGACTGACAGTCAGAGCGAGGTGTGGCGGGTGCCAGAGAGTCGCGCTGTGTGCCGGCTCTGTACTGTCAGAGGCCGCTCTGCTGGTTCCCGTTTTCCAAGGGAAACTTGGGAAATGAGCCTTTCCCTGGGCTTCTGCTCTGTGCTCCCGACCCTTCCCAAAGAAGAGAGCGACTGTCCGCAGTCACACCACGCACAGACTGGACACCAATCAAAGGGCCCCAGGCCAGCTTTAGAACACGCCTTGAGAGCTGACCACAGACAGGAGCGGGCAGGGCTGTGGGCGCGCTCGTGGACTCTGGAGGACCAGCGCCTTCCGTGGCCGCGCCTGGGGGGACGTGCTGTGCGGTCGCGACAGTGGACAGCGACACCCCAGTAACAGTCCAGGCAAAAGTCTGAGCTACCTAAGAAGGGGACACAGTGAAGAGTAGCGATATATTCAGAGGGTGAATAAAGCTCTCGAGCTGCTCAGGTGTTCTAAAATTCTTCTTTGCAAAAATTCAGAGCCGCATCCTCATTCCCTTCGCTAACCTCCGCGGCCAGCGGCAGTTCCCTGAGCCTTGGGGGACAGATGGTGCACCCCACACCCTGGGCCTCCCTCCGAAGGTCACAGGTCCCGCAGAGGCGACAGCCACCCCTGCCGAGCTCTCGGCCCCTCCTTCTGGGTCCTCCCTCCTAAGGAGGCTCCTCTCAGCGAGGTCCATCACCGCGAGCCCTGGTGAGCTCCTCTCTGCCGCAGGGAGCTCGTCTCGTAGACTTGAGGAGCTGCCCGCGTGTTTTCCTCGCTCGTAAGCTGCTCATCAGCCCGAAGGGAGGTGCGTGCCTGCGTGTTCAGTTCTTCAGAGACTCGTGTTCAGTCAGTTCATGCTCCCTTTTATCTGGTGGACTAATCAAATATGTATCCTATATACCGACACGTGAGATATAGGTCCGTCCTTCAATTTCACTTATAGGAAGAATAAGCTCTGTACAATGTCCTGACACTTTTAAATTTCTGAAATGAATTTTTTGATCAGTTTTAAGTTACAAGAATTCCTTCCAAAGCCTTTGCCTTCACTTCCATTCATAGAATGGTGCTGTGGGGAAGTGGTAATGAGAGGAGCTTCAGACTACAGGCAAGTTGTGATTTTTATTTAAAAAAAAAAAATGCTGTTTTGGGGCCTCCCTGGTGGCGCAGCGGGTTGAGCACTGCACTGTGAAGTATCCGCGGCACAGCAGCGCGAGGTCGATCCCCAGGCAGGGAGGGACCCCCAGGGCGCAGCAGACCTCTCCTGTTTCCCAGCTGCTCCCCTCAGCAGTGTGTTTCCGTAGATCCGCCTGATTTGCTCCCCGCTCTGTCTCTGGTGAATCCTCTCACCTCTACCTCTGGCCCGTACCCCAGCTCTTGCATGTGTAAATAAATAAATCTTTTTTAAAAAACGTTACTTTTGACCAGAAGTGGGTTTCCTAGCCTTAATAACAATAACAGTGGCTGGTATTGACCATCCATGGGGCTTCTGTAGCACTTAAACATTACCCTCTTTGGCCGCACAAGAGTCATATGGGATAAGTACAAATTACATTTTTCCCATTTACAGATGAAGAACTGGTGGTCCAGAGAGGGCAAGACACTTGCTCAAAGTCACCAGCTAATGAACAGGGGCCAGGACTCAAAGTCAGGCCAAGCACCCCGAAGTTCTCCTGGGCAGGTGTTCTTTTAAATGCAGGTTTTCTCTTTTGGACAATTAGAATACTATCATTGCTCATCTGAGGATTCTTGGCAGGATAGGGAGAAATAGCGGGGCCAGGAGAGCCTGGACTGCGTGAGAGCCGGAGGGCACTCTGAGGAGCCAGCCAAGGTCACGGGAGAGGAAGGGGAAGGGAAACGTCAGATTAAGAATTGGGTTTTGGGGGGAGCAGAGTGTGGTGGTGGGAGAAGAAGGATTTAAAAGTTGGGAGCAACTGAACATAAGATTTAGCATTTTAGAAACTAGCACCTCATCCCAGCTTCGGAAGTCCTGACACAAGAAAATCTCATCAGAGATGTAAAAATAGTACATTTTGTGCCTGCTTTCTTGATCTCCCTGGGCGGGGGGTGGGGGGTGGGGGGTAGGGGATTATCTCAATCTCTGCACTACATTATAGGACTCAGCTTTTTCTTGGTAAACTGTCTCGAGCAATATGGCAAAACTGTAAGCACTTCACCATGATTTACACAAGGAGGAGAAGCAAACTTCCCTGACCTGTCTGCTCCAGGGTCTTAGTTCATCTCCCAGGATCCTTGCCAACTCCAGGACAGCGATGCTTAATCCTGGATAACAGATGAGGAAGTTGGCCTGAAGTCTGGGAGCTGACTTCCCCTCCACCTTCCCAAGATCCAGGGATAAGCCCAGAGGAGTTGTCCTTGCTCGGACCCGTAAATAATACAGGTGGCATCAACCAAAGAAAGCCCACGTGTCTGTTTAAAGAAAACCCTTCATTTGTTCCCCTTTATTTACGAATGCGGCAGCCGCTCCTGGCTAGAGCTGTGTTCGCATCTCATGGGAAGGAAAAGCTGCCTTTGCTCATTGTTTTGGTGACTGAAGATTGACAACTTCCACGAAACTCACACGGGGCTGCTCATTGGGTTCTGGGGTCCATTAGGGCAGAGCCAGGGGTCCTCGCTGCGCGCGCCCCATATTTAAAACTGCATTTAGACCTTGGACGCCTAGCCACCACTGCTAACCCGACGCCTGCGAGAGGCCAGCCGGAGCCGCAGACTCGGCGCCCTGAGTGGTGTGGTCCCCACTGCACGGCCCGAGTCAGCCTTCTCCCCCTCGTCACTTCAGCTTCGGCCTAAGAGGATTTTGCTAAATTACCTGAGTTCTGAACCATAATCATCTTGTTCTTTTCTGTTGGTTGCATTTTCCCCTCTGCTGCCCGAGGTTTCCTTTTCTTCAGAGATTGAAATGAGGTCGCACAGCTCCAGAGTGCCATGGTTTTATCTTTTCCCCTTTCATAGGTGGCTAGTAATAAAATAATTAAAGCTGAACTCCTAAACAGGGGAGGCAGGGGAAACAAATCAGAGACCCAGGCTCCCCGGAGTTTCCCAGGGCTGGTTTTCTTTCATTCTAAAATTGTCTCCTGGAGAGGCATGGAAAATAGCATTCCTGTTTTGCATTAAAAAAAAAAAAAAGTAGGTAGGTTGAATTCAAAGCCTTTAGATGAATTAGTTTGATTGTGTATCCCTGAGGAGATAAAACCACAAAGGAAAGTGGCAAAGGCACAACTTTGTAGCAAAGCCCCCAACTAGGCTACAAGGCTGCACTTGCTCATGTGAACCCACAGGGAAGAACTAGGAAAAGGGGGGGGGGGGGCTCTGGGATCAGACTGTACAGTGTGGCCCTTGCATGGTCCAAAGTTGTTTAGATGAATACTTTTCTAAGCCTTATTTTCAGTGGCAACTGTGACTTTTGTATATTAGTTTCTTGTTCTCGTTTGTATCTCCTTCAAGTCCTATTTTGCTATTGTTCACCCCACAGTTCTGTTCTAATCTGGGGTAAACTGCACAGTTCTGTTCTAATCTGGAGTAGACTGTCTATACAACTACACAGCCTGGAACTCAGGTTATGGATTCACAGGGGGTAGCTTTCACCAAACTCCTGTCGTATAGCAGACGCTGTTTGAGAAGCACATGTTCCTGATGAATTGACTGTTATTTAGAAAGTTAGATGCCCTTAGATGGCCAAGCATATTTTTTTAAAGATTTATTTATTTATGCATACAAGAGCTGGGATACAGGCCAGAGTTGTGGGGCTGAGAGGATTCACAAGAGACAGAGTGGGGAGCAGAACAGGCAGACGGACTGAAACACTGCTGCGGGAGCAGTGAGAGAGGCAGGAGAGGTCTGATGTGCCATGTAGTCACCTCCCTGGTCAGTGTTGCAGTGGCTGCGTATGGTTCATAGTGCAGTGCTTAACCCCTTGAGTCACCAGGGAGGCCCCTGTCTAAGCATATTTTTAAAGGTAGTGTTAGGGGCAGAATCAGGGGCCCCCCGGACCCCCAAACTTGCACGCTCTAAAGGGGTTCTGCCATCTGCTGCATAAAGACAAACATGCTCTTAGTGCATGAGATTTCAGTAGAAGACAGCTTTAATAGAATTAGTGTGCAAAAGAGAGAAGAAAGACTATAGTTAAAGTGGTTTTCCCTGGAAACACCAAAGTTACACATCCCATCATGGCTCAATGCCCAGGCAAGCAGGCTTGACCCAAAGTGGGACGCCGAGGCCCAAAAGAGCATCACAAATCTAAGCACCTTCCGTTGGGGACCTGTAGAGAAGTGGCGGAAGGGGCCAGGGAAGTCTGGAAGGAAAAGATCAGAATGAAAACCCAAGGCAAGATAAAGGTTGTCATTGTCAGTTTCCCCGTGAGTCTCTCACTCTTCTAAGTGTCTCCTTCTACGACCCCCAAGTCCCTGGTGCAAGTCCGGGGCCAAGAAGCAAGCGCAGCTTCTTCTTCCCATGTCTCCTCTCAGGTCCTCCTCCACGTCTTCTCCCTCAGCTTCCTAAGTCTCTCAAGTTTTCTTCAGCTTCTCCTCCCTGCTCGTCTCCATCCTCCCTGGGTGCGGAACTTCCCCTTCCTCTGAATGTCACTGTTACAGCAGCAATAAATGACTGAGCAGTCAACCCCCAACAGTTCACTTTTCCTAGGGTTATATGGAAAACTGTGATGAATAGATTTTTTAATATGGAGGGCGGACCGTAGAGAGCTAGATTTGGAAATGCAGGTGGCATAATAGAAACACTTGGCACTCTCTGTCCCTGTCGTGGCTTTATTATATGAAGTGCCCGATAAAATCATAGTTGTTTTAATCATCATCATCTTCACAAGCATCGAGGCTGACACTTTAGTACTTCAAAATGAAGGAGCAGATTAATCTATAGACATTTCCTCTCTCCCTTATCCCCAAATCCATTAACTTTATTTATTTTATTTCAGCTTTATTGAGGGATAATTGACACATAAAATTATAAGATGATTAAAGTGCACCTCATGGGGATTTGATATATCTATACATTTTAAGAGGGATCCCTCATCTAATTTATTAATGTGTCTGTCACATTACATATGAGCCTTTATTCCTGGTGAGAACATTTAGGTTTTACACTCTTAGTAGGTTTCTGTCACACAACAAAGAGTTATCACTTTCAGCCCCCACAGAGTCCACTGGAGCTTCAGACTTTATTCTTCCCGTGGCCAAAAGCCTGTCCTTCTATCACACTATTCCTATTTTCCCCAGGCCCCTCCCACTGCACTTTTGGTTTCTATGAGTTTGATTTTATTTTTTTAAGATTTCATATATAAGTGACACCATGGAGAATTTGTCTTTCTCTTTTTCTATCTAGATTTTATTTTTATGTAAAAGAACTGGGGTGTAAGCCTGAGATGGGGGGAGTGAGAGGATTCACCAGAGACAGAGCGGGGAGGAGAACAGGTGGATCCACTGAAATACACTGCTGAGGGGAGCAGTGGGGAGACTGGAGAGGTCTGCTGCGCCATGTGGGCCCCCGCTGGCTAGGGATTGAACTCAGGTCTTTGTGGTGGTAGCTCAGAAGGAGGCCCCTGTCTTTCCCTTTCTGAGGGAAGCAAACAAAATTTCCTTTTGAAAATGGAATATACCATTGACCCCTTTAATGACATCAAGTTTAGAATCTCTTGGAGCCTGGACAAGTGTGAGAAACCATAAAAACGAGGTTTGGCTTATAAAAGAAAAGAGCCTGCTGCCTGCGTTGTGATCCATTTGCTCAGAGAACATTTCTTTAAAGGCATTTACTAATGGTAGGGGCAGATTGGCTCACCTCCTGAAGGCGCTACCTTGTTAAGAAACCTAATACCTCTTTAATAAAATCCAAGTGATTTATAGCATGTACACAGAGGAGGCAGGTTTGGGGTAAAAATTGACACTATGCAATGCTCAGAGACGCCAGCTGCTGCCTTGTGCTTCTCTCTGGAAAGGAACCTGCCCCTTGCTGAGAACCATCTGTGCAGGAGCAAGAAGATTCATCCCCCAAAGTGTCCCCGATTCTATGGGCTAAAATAATCTAAGCCGGCTCTGAATGGCCCTCTTTCTTGTGGTTAATAATAAAATCGATAGTATATGTTTTCCTACCAATTCAAGAAAACAAGAACAATCACTGAAAATATCAAGGAAGAGCTAAAAAGACAGTGATGTGTTCAAAATCAGGTTGGCGCATCCCTTCCCTGAGGCATCCCTCTGTCTTCGTGGCCCACGTGGACCAAGGGCTTCTGCTCCCAGCTCCTGGCACGACCCGGCATTTCCTGACCTTTGCCACTGACACGCCGTATTTCATCATTGGATGTCTCTTGTTTTCCCAGAGGTATGCGATTGTGGCTCATGGATGCACAGCCCCGATAGGTGGTTCCGTTCCTGGTGGATAATAGGCATTAATCCACTGTAATGAATGAATGAATTCAGGAAGCATCGCACACACAGTTTCTCATCTGATCAGTACAGTTTTCCTGCTGAGTGAAAATGCAGGAAATTATGTTAGCACCTCTTTTTACAGCTGGAAGGGAGCAAAAAACGCTTAAGGACGTGACTGACAAAGGTCACAGTGCCAGCCAATGGCAGAGGGAGTTCAAGTTTTGCTCTCAGGCTGCCGCCTGCACCGGGGTGCTGATGGGCCCAGATCTGCTGCCCAGGCCTCTCCAGCCCTCCACCAGAAGTCAGGGCCCTGGGCTCGAGCAAACTGCGGAGTCTCCATGTCTGGACATGACCTAGCTAAAGGAGTGAGCACAGAAATGTGAACGTGTGTTATAAAGTGAATACCCCAAGTAAGTTAGTGTTTGGTCATTCATAACCCTTAGAGAATAGGAAGCACACAGTTGACCACATAGCCTCCATTCTGGGCACTCTATGCAGAGACTGACCGGTCTCATTGCTTCCACTCCTAATTATTCACTCTCCCAATTCATTCTCCACACTGCAGCCAACTGAGCTTTCCAAAAGGCTAAGATGCTGCTTCCTAACTTAAAACTTTCCTACGTTAACAGATGCACTATTTACAGTAGCCAAGAAATGGAAACAAGCTAAGCACCAACAACAGAGAAGTGGATCAAGAAGGTGTGGTATATACGCAATGGAATACTACTCAGCCATAAAAAAGATAAACACATGCCCTTGCATTAACATGGATGGAGCCAGGAGGGCTTATGACAAGCAAAATAAACTGGAAGGAGAAAGACAAGTGCTGGATGGTGTCACTTACATGTGGAATACAGAGAAACCAAACAAAGCATCAGCTAAAAACCAACATTAAAATGAGCCCTTAAAGGGGGAGGAGTGAGGATGGGGTAGGGAACACCATGCATTATGGTGGAGGACCATGGTGCTCCATGGTGGGAGATATGGCGACCACACATTGGAGACACTGCACGGTCAGACACTCCCGGATGTGAAACAGTGGCACACCCATAGCAATAAATAAATAAAAAATTTAAATTATGAAATTGAAAAAAGAAAATCTTTCCAAAGGCTCCTGTTATTTCAAACTGTTCGCTTTTCTGCATAATTCCTTGTGAGATGACTCCTGTTGCTTCTCCAGTCTTAGCAAGACCCAGGACCAGCCTTTACCTGCTGGGGACTCTTGTCCGACTGGTCTTTTACTCTTCTTCAAACCAAATAGATAAGGGGTGACAGGTAGATGTATGCGTACCTATGTAATACACATGCACATGCAGATATGCTGATATATTGTGCATAGTGTGCAAGCAAGTTAATGTGGTGGTGGGTCGTTTGCAAAACAAAATAGTCTGTCATGAGACGTTATTAGAGCCATTTAAAATAGCGTCCAAAGGGGCTATTTTCTCTTTTAACGAGCAATTTAAAAATCCTTATTTTTATATACAATTACATTTGTATCTAATCCTCACTTGAGAGATCCTTCCTGATGTCCTTGAGTAGCTAAAAGCTGTCTGCTCTAAGTTTCCAGAAGCCCCTGAAGATATCTTATTTCTCTTTCATAAATTCTTTCCCTTGTCTGTCTTCACAATAGACTCTAAGTTCTATGAGGTCAGAGCACCTGTTTGCCTTATTCATCCTGAGGACATCATACAATCCCTGTCATAATATAAATGCCCAATAAATACGTACTGGATAGATAAGTGGTGAAAACATGTGACTGTAACATGCTGGCTGAAAAAGGAGCTAGAGAATTGAAATACATTGTGATAAGTGTTATGAAGACATCCAGGGCTTTGTCTTTTAAGCACATAATCTCTCTCTTACTTTCTTTTGATAATCACCCCATTCCAGTCTGTCTCTTCCATTTCTGGCACCGATGATTCAGGTAGATTGACCTAGAGGATGCACAAATGACAAAAACAAGGACATTTAAGGGCAGTGCTAGCAGAGTGACCGGGACTAATAGGAAAGTGATGTCTTGATCCTTTCCCAGTTGTTCAGCTGGTGGGATGTAAGCCTGGATCTGCTGGGAGTCAGCTCTGAACCACTTGGGGAAAGTCCACTTAAGAATGGAATCAATCTCTCTGAAAGAGTCGAGCAAGCGGAGAAAGACTTAATTCCGAAGAACTTGTCAGAACATTTCTCTTAAGTTGTGCCTCACTTTAGTCCTGTCTTGACTTTTCCTTTTAATTAAATAGTCCTCTTTAACCTGCGTTAAATTTAAGTTTAGCTTAAGTTTGAATTCAGTTTCTGTAAGCTGAGTTGGGAAGGCTGACCTGATGCAAAGGCGGTTGTGGGGCAATCACTGGCAGAAGGGAGAGAGAAGCCCACATTAGGAGTTTGTACTTGAAGCTAAACCCAAACCATAGTTGCAGAAAATCAAAGTAGAACTTAATCCTCATTACATTTTGAACACCTAGGCTCTTCATAGAGGGAGGGCAATGAACACACACGTAATTGGAACAAACCTAAGTGCCACTCAAAGATGACTAATTAAAGAAGTTGTGAATCTATATTCACTGGAATACTACTCAGCTATAAAAAAAGATGATATTATGCTTTTGGGGTCAAGACAGATGGACTTTGAAGTGATTTTACTAAGTGAAGTAAGTCAAAACGTGAAACACCAGAATCAGAAGGTTTCATTTCTCCATGGAATATACTGGCAAAGCACAGTAAAAACAAATCTTAGACTTAGAGAAAAACTGATTGGTTACCAGAGGGAGCAGGAGGAAGGTAGGCGAGGATGAAGGAAAGAGAGGGATAGGGCATTGACACGGGAGGTTTGCTGGAGGGTGAGTGAAGCACGTGCACCTATGAAGGTGTAAAGATGCACCCCCAAAGTTATATAGACATATGAATGACTGGCAAATCTAATTTTAAAAATCCCACAAATGGGGGCCTCCCTGGTGGTGCAGCGGGTTAAGCAACCCACTATCAAGCAGACCACAGCCACTGAAGCATGATTTCGATCCCTGCCTCCGGCCAAGGAGGGGACCCACATGGCGCAGCAGACATCTCCTGCCTTGCCCGCTGCTCCCCTCAGCAGTGTGTTTTAGTCCATCTGCCTGTTCTGCTCCCCACTCTGTCTCTGATGAATCCTCTCACCTCCCGCAACTCTGGCCTATACCACAGCTCTTGTGTGCGTAAATAAATAAATCTTTAAAAAAAAAAGATTTATTTAAAAAAAATCCCACATATGTTTACTTTATCACATGAAGCCAAATTATGACCCAAACTCATACATACACTTATGCCATAGTCTTGCCTTCACCGATACCCAGTTATCTAGGGCAGCCTAATAATACCTACTTCAAAGGATAACATGCGGTGAATGGCCCACGTAGAGTCTGATACATAAAAGACAGTCTTACTTTGGCTAGCTAATGTTCTCTTGAGAAAGTCCTGGATACCAAATTCTTATGGGAAAAAAAGTATTACATCATTTCTCTAATTTCAGTATAATGTCTAACCTATTTCAACACTCAATATGAATGTAGAGGAAATAAAATTTCTTGAAACACCACCACAGACTTTCTTCTCTGTTCACAGAATCCATGCAACTGTGTTCTCTGCGCCACAAGTCTATTGCTATGTCTCATTTGCAAATGCAGCAGACATGTTTGAACTTTTCATAACTTCACCTCTAGGCAGCATTAAACCCCATAACTAGGTTTTCCTTGCGTAACACTATCTCCTCTGAGTTTTAAGAACTCACTTTAATTGCCTAGCCCTTTGTGAGTGCCTCTCTCTATTGGCTGGCTAATCTTTCTGTCTTGATCATTAAAAGTTAGTGATGAGCACCAATTTGAAGGCATCTATGCACCTGTGTTCACTGCAGCACTATTTACAGCAGCCAAATTACGGAAGCAACCAAAATGCCCAACAACAGAGAAGTGGACAAAGAAGAGGTGGAGCGGAATACTACTCAGCTATAAGAAAGAAATATGAACTCTTGCCTTTTGTGATGACCCAGGTGGACTGAAGGAGATGAGTGAAAATAAGCCATAAAGAGAAAGACAAATATCAGATGACTCCACCCCATGTGGAATCTAGAGAAATAGAACAAAGGAAGAAACAAAACTGAAACAAATCAAAGTATAGAGATTGAAACTCCAGGGGGCCAGGAGGATGGGAAGTGGGGGCGGGTGCCCAGTGGTCTATGGTGGAGGATAAGCTGTGCCGGGTGGTGGACATGCCTGGCGATGAGCTGGCTGGGTAGGCTGAACCTATTCATCCTGCAAGATGCAAGAAGACAACATGCCAGCTTCCAGCCTCAGTCTTCTGGGCTCTGGCAGAACCAGAGTGTGGGCAAGCATATCGTTCTGCGAAGAGAAGGATGCACGTTGGTCAAAATGAACCCACTAGCTAAAGATGGTTTCGACTGCCACTGCCTGAGGAAGCTGTTGGCACTGGACAGGTACTCCTCCTCCTTGAGGAGATGAAATGGCCATTTGATCGTGAAATGATTGCTCTGGATTCTCCTATCCTTGAAGCACTGGCCATTCCTGCTGATGAGAGTATCTGTGAATAAATACGTAGGTCCATGTGTGAGCTCTCCCTGCTGAGGGGTTTCTGGTCTCCCATTGTTGTGCGGTGGGTAGTAAGGACTCCATTCCTACACTTCACACCTTGACCTCCATGTGTTGCTATGTCCCCAAGGACAGGAATGCATGGGGCAGGGAGCTATAGGTCAAAAGTTGCCTATTCTTGCCCCCTCCCCTGGTGACCCACCTGGGGGAGTCTGCATCCCTTGTCCCCAGGCCAGGGAAGCAGTCAGCTCTTCCTACAACCAGCTCCCCTCAGACTTCCCTGTGACTCTCAGACCACAGTCACATAGGTCACATATAGCTCTGTCCAGCGCGTGCTGCTGTGGCCCCAGATTTAGCTTTTAATAGCTCCCGTAAGTCCTCGTTCATTTGACTTAAAGTGAGAAAGCATGATTCTCAGTCTCCCAAAGGGGGAGCAGGGAGGACACCTCCTTGCCAGGGAGCTTTCTGGAAACCAGTCTGGGGATGAGAGAGCTACTGATCTTTAGGAGTCCTTGTCTGGCTTCCTAGATATGACAAAGGCAACCTAAAAGACCTAATCAAGGACTCAAGACAGGAACATTTCCTGTGGGTCACACACTGGGAGAGGGGCAGGGACCACCGCCCTGAGCCACACCTCCATCTGAGAGGCAGCCTCCTGGATTGAGGGTTCGATCCCCAAGGGGGTAAGGAGAGAACCAAGGTATTGGTTGCCCTGGGTTTTAGCAGGTTCACCCAGTCACAGGAAGGTGAGGCAATCAACAAACAAGGAGCTGGTCCTAGGCCCTCCAGCCTAGGGTCTGGCCTTGGTTTACAACAACTACAACAAAAAATAAAAAAGAAGGAAACAAAACAAAAAAAAATCAAGAGCAAGCTCAAGGAAATGGGCAATTACAACCAAAAACAAACAAACAAACAAACTCAACAAGATCAAAAGGTTAAAAATAGACCAAAGGGAACATGGGGGGAGGGAGAGCAAAGACTGGGATGAGGCAGAAAGAGCACAAGGGACTGAGGGGATGGTGCAGGGTGAAATGGTGGTGGGAACTCCTTGGGAACTACAAATGATGTCAAATACAATTAAATAAATCTAATAAAATAAAAAATAAATAAAACCCTCAGAGAAGGGACCTCCCTGGTGGTACAAGGGGTTGAGCACCACACTGTGGGGCTTCCTCAGTCACTGCAGTGTGAGTTCAATCCCCAACCAGGGAGGGGACCCACAGAGCCAGCAGACTTCTCCTGTCTCCCCTCACCAGTGTATTTCAGTGGATCCGACTGTTCTGCTCCCCACTCTGTCTCTGGTGAATCCTCTCACCTCCCGCATCTCTGGTCTGTACCCAGCTCTTGTGTGCATAAATAAATAAAATCATAGAAAAAAAAAAAACCTAAAAACCAAAGCAGAACAATGAATACCCTATATAATGTTATATTGCAATATTCCTTCAATTAAAGAAAATAAGAAAAAAATGTTACTTTAAATCTTGTTAGACAAGATTATAAACCAACAACACATAGGAGCTTCAAATAACGGAACAAGGAAATTGAAACACATTAAAAATTCTCCAGACTAATTTTTAGTGACATTTGTTCTGCTTTTATATGTATTTCTTTGTCTCTGCCTGCAGGTTCTGCCGAAGCTCAAGAATTCTAATGGCACAGGCATTTTGGAGTCAGGGAAAATTTGGTTTTCATTATATGCCTCAGATAATAAATCAGTTCCTATTGATTTGAAACTTGACTGAGATCTTCTAAAAAGACTTAAATTTCTTTACTGAATTTTTAGATGGGACCAATTTCCCTCAATTTTGAATTTCATTACAAACTGCTGCCTGTGTTCAATGGAAAACCAGTTTCTTTTTCAAACCCACCAGGCCCTTTTCTCCAAATTGCAGTTGAACTTTTCTTAATGGGATGTCAGCAGCCTCTGTGATAAATATTGATCTTGTTCGGCCATTCTAAAATAAAACATTTCCCATTGTCACGTGCTCCGCCCTCTGGAGGCAAATCCTCTAACTAAGAGGCTAGTCTTCAGCTTTCAAGTAGCAAGTTCTACAGACTTCTACAGAGCCAGGGAGGCTGAATGGGTTGTGATGTCTTCTCCCCGAATGAAGCACAAGAACTCCATGTCCAGCAGTCAAAGATCTAGTGAGAATTGGTGGTGCCAGTAAGAGAACCACAACGATGCCACAGATCATAGATACACCTGAGAGAGGCAATTATTCTCACTGATGGAAAAAACATCTGTTTGTCTAAGCCTGTAAGTATAAATAACACAGCTGACCTTGGAGTGGGGTCTCTGCCCAGACACACGCCAAATAGACCTGGTGTGTGGCTCCCTGCCTTTGAGCCTAGAGGCAGCAAGACCACCCTTCATTGAGATGACTCCGCTGTTTGAACAGGAGACTAAAAATCCTCTCATGTATCATAGAATACAAAAATCACAGTGGTCTTTTAAGCCAATTAAGGATTGGGTTTTCTGCCATATTAATGAGTACTGTTCTATTTTTTCAGTCTTCCATTCTGTCATGTGAATCTCTACTTCCTAAATCCTTGTTTATTTCATTCACAGAGTCATTTCTTCCACACTGTACTGTCAACTCTCCAACTCCAACCCCAATGTGACCATCAGATATTTACCTAATAAGGACAACTGCTTCTCTCAAAGAAGCAATAGTACAACTTGAAAAATAACAATGTTTTGCCTTAAACATGTATCTACAGCAGAAGATAGATGTGACTCTGATAACGGTGAAGCATCTTCTGGGAGACATTCTCAGTGGGCTCTGACCCTGTGTTAAGGACATAAGGTCCTTAAGGATCCACATGGTGCTTGACTAGCACCCTGGAAATGATGAGACACTGAATGACTCAGTGAACACAAACAATGTATTCACCAAGTGTCATCTTATAGATTTACACATGAAAATTATATTCGTCTTATGGATAATTCAGATCTCTTGTTACGACTTCCTCTGTAATCAGTGAGCACAGGACCCCAAATCACAACCAGAAACTTTTACTAAGGAAACATTATAAATCATTGCCATAGGGAGTGCAAGCGATCAAATTCTTTGTCATTAGTGCATTATCTCCTTCATGTCCTTTTCTAGGCCTGGACAAGGACGGTGAGGTGAGTCCCATGATCAAGGACAACTGGAATAGCGTATCCATGGTAGTCTTTGCCGACGACAACTGATGGATTGAACACTGCCGTCGTAAGTCCTCCAGTTCTTCTTTGTCTGTGTTGCCAGGCATGCCCAGTGCACTCAGATTGACACAACGCTCAGTAAGTGTATTAGCATATTTGGAAATATTGCTCTGGAGTGAGTTGTCCCAGGAACAAATTTATGCTTTTCCATAATTCTGCTTGTATATGCTCTAGCACTTACGTTCTGTACAATTTAATTTACCTCTGTTCCGGGTTCTTATGGAAGTTATATACTTTATTCAGGCTAAGCATGATATTCTATAATTTGTAGCTCCAATCTTTAAAACTCACTATGCAACTTATATTTTATTGCACTGTATTTTATAGTCTGTAGTTCATCTATATCCCGCTCTGTTTAATTGACATTTGCCTCATTATAGGTATTTGTGTATGCTCTCCATTTTTTCCTCTTAAATTATGGAAACTCTTTAAAGACAAGGGTAAGATCTAGGAACTGTTGAGTTAGAATCCTACGGAGATGGGAGCTAAAATTCATGAAGTAAGATACACAGGCATATTTAGTAGCAAGTATTTCATGCGAAGAGGCAAAAAAAAACTTGTTGAAATATTATTAATAAAGATTCATGCAATTAAGTTGAAAGTTGAGGAATTACAATGAATTTTTTTTGGAAGTGAGCTAGATCAAACTCGATCCATCTCTGTGGCCAATCTGATAGAGAGGAGTATGTGAAGGGAATAGGGCCCCGCACTTCAAGGCGATGTGAGACCTGGGGTGATGGAGACACCTGAAAAGAGGCAGGTGATTTTCCAAAGGGAGTGTGTAACACACTAAAGTTAAATCACACACATATCACACATGCACGTAACATGCATTATAAATGCATGTATACATATAATCACTGCATAAATATCTGCTCCTGGAAAGAGCAGCAAGATGGTGAAGCCCAGTCGGTTTGAGCTTCTGGCCAAACACCTTTGGGATCGCAGGGCAGGCTCTCTCTGCTCCAGAGACACCTTGGTAAGTGTTGTTGCTTCATCTGTCCCTTGAGGATGACAAAACCTGCCTAGACAGCAGCCATGAAGACAGCCATGAAGCTATGTGCCATAGCTCACACTTATGGAGTGCTTCCACAGGCCCTGCAGACAGCATCTGGGGAGCCTGCGGAACCTCACGCCCCCCTGGCAATAGCTCTGAGAGAGGAGTTATTGCCAAAGAGAGAAAGGAGGCACGAGAGG
The DNA here is from genome assembly GCA_019455555.1 of Galemys pyrenaicus. NCBI lineage: Eukaryota > Metazoa > Chordata > Mammalia > Eulipotyphla > Talpidae > Galemys > Galemys pyrenaicus. Next base: position 2,463,772 of record JAGFMF010012216.1, read on the forward strand.
ATCACTCCAGGTCATGCAGGTGATATACGTGGGAGCTGGAATTGGAACCCAAGTATTCTGATTCTGGGGCCCCCTGCTCCTGACCAGATGGCTGCACTGCACCCCAATAACCCATCTACCATTCAAGGTTTATGTGAGGCAACGTACATTCTGTATATCAGAGCCTGAAACAGCCTAAGCACCATTTATTACATTTCTTATTATTACATTTCTTATTATTACATTTCTTATTATTACATTCTGTTGAAAATGACTAGCTTGGGTGTGAGAAGCCTTATGCTCTGGTCTTACCTCTGCCACTAACTAGATGTATGACTTTGGAAAAGTCATTTTCTCTCTCTGGCATTCACTCACCTGCAAAATAAAGCATTGCCGATGACATCTCCCGAGCTTCTCTGCTCCAGCGCCTCAGCTTCCCAGGCAAATAAAAGAGTTATTTATTAAACGGCTTTTAGAGGCTCCACCGAGCAGACTTCAATAACCTTCAATTTTGTTTCTTGAGTACCTGTTTGCTCTAAGTGTTTTAGAGAGGATGCCGGATTTGAAGGGAATTGAGGCTAGACATTTTATTTGCATGTGTTTCATCTAAGAACTAAGAAAAGAAAGAAAAACAAGTAGAAAATCCCATCTTCATTTTCCAGAAAGAGGCTCAGAGCCACAGAGGTGGAGAGATTTCATTGCCTGTCCAGAGTGATCTTGGATGCCCCTTGAAATAAATCGATCCAGGGTCCTAACATATGTAATTTCAATTTCGGTAATGGTAGGGCTGCAGCATTAGCTGTCGTTGCCAAAAGAGGGTTGACATTTATTACAGGCTCAGACATGGAGAAAAATGACTCTTTGCATGAATACATTTGCCTAGAGCAATGATAGTCTCGGAGGGAAATCACCAACAGAAAGACAATGCCGCCTGACTGTCCTCCAGCCCTAGGAAGCCGAGAGGCTGAAGAGCCAAGAATTAGCATTCAGGACAGTTTGCTTCTGTTTCCTTAGCTCGCTGTCATGGATTCTGTTGGTGCTCTGCCCGGGCCTCCTTAGAACTTTCCACTGCATGGAAATCGGTGACTTTCTGCTCGGGCACCTGCACTTCTCTGCCTGGCGCGTGCTCTGGCTCAGCATCAGGCACCCACAAAGCACCAGGCTGATGCTCACGGGGGTGTCCTCAGGCAGGGGGTGTCCTCAGGCAATGCCACGTGGCGCCCATGGAGAAGTGTCTCAGCTTCCTCACCTCCCAGGCAGGATGACTCAACAGTGGCCAGACTCTCTGGGCAAGCGTGACCACAATGTCTGTGCCAATAACACTCTTTAAGGCATCTTGGATCGACCTCGACAATGACTTAGAGAATACACCTTTGGGTCTCTGGCTTCAGGCAAGTAATTGACTAAGCGCCCCAGTCACTTTGTTCTTAAATTCAACAGCACATTATAGCAATGCCTCCCGAGGACTGCGCTTAGTCAGTGTCAGAAAATGACTCAGGCAGATGCTCAGTTCCTGGGAGAGCCGAATAGGGTTAGGGACTCCCTGCAGGCTCGCCAGACTTTCCTTAGCACTCCTTCTGTCTGGGGAAAGGATGTCCTGAATGAGCTCTACAAACAGGCTTTATGGACCCACCACCACTGCAGGCCAGCGATATCCAAGACACCAAGAACTACAGATCCCGCAATGTCATCATCACCGAAGGGGGGATCACTGGGACCTGACCTGAGCGTGGAGTGATCAGTGGTTGGTGCAAACTAGCTCCATGGGCTTTGGGGGCTCTTGGTTCTTCCAGTTCTCTGCGGCTGTCAGGGTCCAGCTCAGAAAAACTGGATCTATCTCCTTCTCTTTTCGCTGAGTTATTCATTTTTTCATTCCGCCATCTTTTGTAAGTAAACCTTTTATTAACCTTGTGTGTGTGTGAGTGTGTGTGTGTGTGTGACTGCAGTTGAGTCTTATGAGTGCCTTTTAAGAGCAACAGTCAGGTGAGGCAACAGTCAGGTCACACTTCATATCAGAGCTGCTTGTAACACTGCCTGCCCTTTCTCCCTCACGAACCTGCTTCCCTGGCCTTCTGTGGTCTCTCCCCATGGTGTGTCACACAGGTGTTTCCTCCAAATAAAATCTTTATGCATGGAACCCAGCCTCAGTGTCTGCGTCCCAGAGACCTGAATTAACCATTTCTTCCCTTTCTGTCTCACTTCCCTGAGCCTTCCCACGGTTTCCTGGGATCTAACCAATATTCAGTCACCTGCGCTCAAGTCTTTGTCTCACACTCTGTTACTGGGGAAACTCGACTTCAAGTAACAACAACCTGTGCTGTGCAGCGTCTACATTTCCTTCATCACATGCACAGACACACGCACACACACGCATGTGTCAATGTCATAGTGAAGGTCAACACAATCATTTGAGACAATATTTTTTTGCAGACTTAAATGCAGAGTGGACAAAGAATGTTACATGCTGATATATATTGTGAGACCTCAGACTAGGAGAAAGGACTAAAATTACAGATCTACACGATTGCTTGCTGCTCAGTTCAACTTCGGAACTTTGTGATCTATTAAGTAGAACCACTCACCATGGCTCCAGCATCACTGAAACTTCTTATAATCACTCATCAAGTAGTTCACAGAGTTCATACACAGCATCTATATAGCACTGGTCTACATCTAGACATGAAAGCAGAATCTACCGAAACATCCTGATCCCGCCCATAGAGACTATAAAGGATACAAGACATTTCCATGACAAAGAGTGACAATGGTAATCAATTGATTGAGCCTTCCCCTTTTGTGTTCTGACCATGTATAATATGGGTGGTTACCATTTGAACTGGACGTGAACTCAATGATTATACAACCATTACAGGAGCAAGGACACTTATTATAATCCATTGAGTCTTGAATAAAAATCTGCTATTTGAAAACATCTTGCGATTTTGTCTCATCTACATTGTTGGCTTTATCTGGACAACACATTTCCACAAGTTACTGCTTACCAGATGGCATCCCATTAGTTCTCTAGTTGCCCTGTAAATCAGGGACCAGTTTGACTAATAAGAGAGATGACACTGATCATAGAAGGTGCCTCTAACTCATTATCTATAACATCATCACCTGGAGGAATTTGGCTGTAACAGGTATAATGTTAGGTAGTTCTTTTGTCCTGTCTCAAATCCATTCACCCACATTTTCCCGCCAGCCATTATTATTGTGGTCTGTTAAAAGTAGTTATAACCTTATGGCATAAATCTTATGGCACCTTCTATGATCAGTGTCAAGTCTCTCTTATCAGTCAAACTGGTCCCTGATTTACAGGGCAACTAGAGAACTAGTAAGCAGTAACTTGTGGAACTGTGTTCTCCAGATAAAACCACAATGTAGATGAGACAAAATCGCAAGATGGTTTCAAATGGCAAATTTTTATTCAAGACTCAAGACATGCTACCACGTGAGTTACTTATAATAATTAGTAAATGACCTATACTTATAATAATTAAAATGACCTATCATTTTGGCAGATAGACAAGCTTGGAATTACGATGGAGTGTGTGCTTTATGGGACAATTGTTGAGAAACTGAAGCAGAAAATAAATACAACTTTCAGCAGTCCCTTGGTCGACAGGTTTGAGAAACATGCCACATAGTTCAAAGATTGTCCAGTAGAATTTAACCCAAGAGATCCACAATAGTAACAGCCCTAATAACACATTTAAGGATATTCTATAGCATTTCACTTTCCTTACATGCTCAACCTCTTTCTCAGTATTACTTCCCCAAATAAGGTACATGTTGCAAACCCTTTCCTGAGATTCTATTTCTTGAAATATCTTGATGAGTATTGGCATCTAGAACTCATGAGAGAAAAAAGGTATTCTGGAAAAACCTGAAGAAATTAATATAACTCGAAATAAATTCGGGGTGGAGGCCAGACCAGAAGGCCAGTATGCAGAAGGCTTCCTTTGACTCGAATTTGATACCCAAGAATGCACAATAGAATGGGCAGTTACCGAAATAGGAATTCTTGACACAGAAAGTCAGGGCAGGGGATTCATTATTTCAGGCCGGTGGCAATGTGATGTTTCTCAGTGGTGAGACTATTTTCAACTAAAAATTCATCCAGACATGAAAATCATAACTCTGTTGAGCAAGGGCGAGGAGTGGTGGGCTGGGTGTGTGCAGAAGCTCATGCTCTTGCAAACAAGCAGAGTTCTTATTGTCAGAAACAGGAGACAACTGTCAAAGGGGGTTGACGTCTCCATGTCTCCATAAGAAATGAAGACAAAGGGGCCTCCCTGGTGGTGCAGTGGGTTGAATGCCACACTGTGAAGCATCTGCTGCTCAGCAGCATGAGTTCGATCCCTGGCCAGGGAAGGGCCCCACATGGTGCAGCAGCAGACCTCTCCTGCCTGCCCGCTGCTCCCCTCAGCAGTGTGTTTCAGTCTATCAGCCTGTTCTGCTCTCCACTCTGTCACTCTGTCTCTGGTGAATCCTCTCACCTCCCGCGACTCTGGCCTAGACCCCAGCTCTTGTGTGCATAAATAAATAAATCTAAAAAAAAAAAAAGCAATGAAGAAAAAGATGTCATGATGGTGTACACTGAAAAGCATAAGTGGCAGCCAAAAATAATTGAGATGGAAAATATAAGTGTAGGTAAGAGTAGGATGATTTAGCTCAAATCTCAATGTAATTTCATTGTCATAATTTCATAAGACATATTCATCATATTTACATTTAGAAAATATGATCCCTCCTCCTTAGATTTTTATACATCAGGTTTCATGTCAGTCATTGAGGCTATAGAGATCCCGAATCGTGGGAGGTTCAGTTGATTCCAAACTACGAATAAGGCCAAGCTCTCATCCATGTGGCCTAGAGCTTAGGGCAGTGCGCATGGGAGGCCAGATTGCTGAGACCGTTGGAGAAGCTGGGCATACAGCTGGGCAGAATGTGGTTCAGTGGGTCAATGTTCACTCAAGGCAAACCAGAGAGTAGATCTTGCAACACAGATGGTTGTAAACTCCAGGAGCTTCTGTGCAGAAGTTGATAAGCAACCAGTAGCATCTATATATACCCCACGACAGAAACTCATCTGACCCCAAAATCAATAGTGTGGAGGTTGAGAAATCTTGGACTAGGGTGATGTTGACAATCTTTTCAGAAGCTCTCTGTGGACAAGAAGAAAGGGGGCTTACTCAACATGAAGTATGGGAGACAGTCACATTTCCCAAGCACCTGCTAGTTCAGATATGGCTTAAATGGTGCAAGTAAGAGTAGGAATTATGATGTCATTTTACAGAAAAGGAAATAACATTTCAGAAGAGGCCCACAAATAATTCACTTTAACCTGAACTAAAGCACAATTTTTTTCTTTTTTTTTTTTTTATTAGTTATATTTGACATCATTTGTAGTCCCCAGGGAGTACCCACCACCATTTCACCCGTGCACCATCACCTCAGTCCTTTGTGCACCCT
>JAGFMF010012216.1:2470240-2497060 GCA_019455555.1 Galemys pyrenaicus
TGGTTGGATTAGCTTGCATTCCCACCAGCAGTGTACCAGGGTTCCTTTTTCTCCACATCCTCACCAGCATTTGACATTGTTGGTTTTTTCAATGTGAAAGCACAATTTTTTTAATATAAAGTCCAAATTTGAAACCTCACTGGGAAAAAAAATAGTTATTTTTTTTCTAGTTTCAAAGTGGAAATCATTTTTATTGATTATGTATCATTTTTAACAAGGATATAAAATGTCATTGTGCTTATGACCAGCTTTATGTGCCAATAATTTCATTCTGATCTCAGTAATTTTCAGTAAATGTTGTCTGCTGCAGTCCAGCTCCGGCCGAAGGCCAGGTCCCCAGAGGATGGAACGGAAGTCGGAAGTGGGAGAATGAGGGGGGTTCAGGGATACAAAACTCGAATGGAGGTATGGTATGGTCCTCCTGAAAAGCCTCAGCAGGTCTTTATTTATACATTAAAAAGAAAGGGGTGGGATTACATCAACAGGTGCATTGATCAGGAAGTTGACAATGACTACTTTTTTTTTTTCTTTCAAGAGCAGCTTGGGGTCTTGTGACCTTCAGCCAGTAACTCTTTCCACTGTTAGTGTTAGAGTTACTATGATTGGTTAACTTATATTATGGCAGGTATACTAGTTTTATGCAATCACAACTAATTATTCTATTTTCACTCTGAGTATAAGATGAATTATTAGTTTAAGGTCAAACTGGTGTCAGCATTCTACAGCAGGCCTGCAGGAAGAGGGAAGTACCCAAATCAACATCTGAATAGCACCTGTGCCCTTGCATTTGGCTTTCAATAGGAATCATTGGTTTCATTGTTTTTAGATTTGATTGATAATGTATGTTACCAAGGTATCTTTTGTATTGGATTAAATTTAATTAATACAAAAGCAAAAAGGGCAAGGGCGGAGGGGTCCTGCAAATTATTATCACCTGAGGAATGCAGAACCCACCTTTAACAAAGGCAGAAAGGGCCTCCCTGGTGGCGCAGTGGGTTAAGCACAGCACTGTGAAGCAGACCGTAGCCACTGCACCAGGAGTTCAATCCCTGCTGCCGACCAGGGAGGGGACCCACATGGTGCGGCAGACCTCTCCTGCCTCGCCCGCTGCTCCCCTCAGCAGTGTACTTCCATTGATCTGCCTGTTCTGCTCCCTGTTCTGTCTCTGGTGAATCCTCTCCACCCCCCACCCTCACACACACACACACAGACCTCTGGCCTGTACCCCAGTGCTTGTATGCATAGATAAATAAATCTTTGAAAAAAAAAAAAAAAGGCAGAAATGCAAAGCCTTTCACACTGGCCCAGTCATGAAGGTCACGCTTAGGTTCCTGAGGCTTGTAGCCCAGAGTAAAATGTTTGAATCTAAAAGTTTTCCTAATATCTAGTTTTAGAATTTGTAGAATAACCACATTCTAATTGTATTTATTTTTACCTGGTTTTACAGTATTAATTTTCTAGAATTTGTATTATAATATTAGCCAGTTAGTAGTACGTCATCAAAATGCATGGCAACCAATCACTTTGTTTAGTAAAACAGCCAATTATACAACCACCCCCATGGATGATATTCCAGCAAGCATGTTTTTAGTAACTTACAGAAATTTAATTATTAAATCGGCCAAAACAAAAAGGAGTCCGACAAGGGCCAGCTATGGAGCCTCTGATTTTTCAGAAAAGTTCCCCTATGATGGGCTTTTGCCTCACGGCATAAGTAGGTGGCCCCCATCAGTTGCCATCATGCTATTAGAATGTTTATTTAATCATTAAGTTTTTATTTAATGCTGAATTATTAGGAATAGTTTTACCAGGGAGGGAGAGGTTATTATAGGTTTTTATTAGTGTCTAATTATTGTTTCTAATTTTCACAATTTTTCTACTATAAGTGTATATTGAAACTGTAGCGTCTCCAAACAACTATACTGTAATGTGGTATAGATAGTTATTTCAAAATACAGAGGAAACTGTATAGAGGATATACACTCATTTATTCTGATTCTATGGATCCATTGGCCCTCAAATCTAAATTCAGTCCCACTGAATCTCATAAGCACTTCCTTAAGTTATGCAAAATGAGAAAAACAAAAAGTTAAAAACACAGTTTTTACCTCCAATGAGCTTGCAAAATGTGTTTGGTCAAAACAGATCTACGTAAATGGTTTGGAGTCTTCCCCTCAACACTGCTTGTCAAATTTCCAAGTGTGATCCCACAAACAACTGAACTCTTCCACCCATCACCCACCTGCTCCTGGTCTCCTCCCCTCCAGTCTGCCCAATTTCTGCTACAGTGTTCCAGGGGCAGTAGCATTATATTCCTCCTCCCAAATGATGAGTTTAAAAGACCAGGTTGTCCACAGATTCAACTGTAAGTCGTTTATCACCCAACAAACATAGTAATCTCCCTGTGGTAGGAATAAAGACTTGTTTAAATCACAATCACTCCAGCTTGGGGCTCCTTCCTGCATCACCTCAAGGGGAGGGGCAGGTGAGGGCTGCTAGCTGAGCGTCTGTGCTGAGTAGGCATGTTTACCTTCAGGGTCAGTGGCCTCTATTTTTAATTTACCTGATACTTTTACAGTATTGACTTTTTCTCTTAAATAATTCCTTATTTGCATCCACAGATCAAAAGTCTTTCAAGTTGCCGTACTGCCTTCACAAACCTGCCCACAAAGTGCTCAGGAACATTAAAAATCCTTGACGTGAAAAATGTGTAGCTCACGAAGGTTTAAGATGGACCGAGTGAATAAGCAGGTAGCTTTGCGTCGCTGGAGCCCAGCTGGAGGAGGCACAGGGGCTGTGGCTAGAAGTTTAACGCGACAACAGGTGGGCGGGAATCGCCGCAACCACGAGCGCAGCCTGCCATCTACAGGCCGGCGGCAGTATCACCGCCGAGGTGCCGCAGACCCTGACCCGAGATGCTGAGCATCCTGGGCGAAGCGACCCAGACAGGGCGTCTTCTCCTGCTCCTGCCCTTCCATGTAAGTTATAAGGCACAAACTAAAACCGGCTACAAGGCGACGCTTCCCTCTACTCTGAAAAAGATTTCCAATGGAATGCTTTGTGCGTTTCCCACCTTTTACTTTCATCACTGTGCTCCCCTTTTTTTTGGTGATTGCCTATGTGTGTGGCTAAGTCCTCAGCATCCAGTTCATCTGGACAGTGCAGGTGACCCAGAGAATGTGGCTTCCTATGCCCGCTGGCCAGGCGCAGTTCCTGCTCTACAAAGATTAGATGAGTGAATGATTAAGGGAATAAAAGAGAAGTGAATGACAAAATAAATCAATACACAAATGGCTTCTGGGTTTCTTCTTCCAAACTGCTTTTCAATTTAGAAATAAAAACTTGTTGTCCCTAGAACACCCATATGTTCACGTATGTCTGTGACTATTCGTCCGTTTGTGCCCATGGATGTATATATGGTCACTTGTTTTGTGACTTCTTTAGTAAATCAAGACGTTAACCGTTTTTTATTAAAATCCTTAAATCCATATCTTTAAGGTCTTATAAATCCAGCTTTTGGGTCCCAGCGATGACATTTTATCAGATAAAATAGTCTGAAGAGGCATTTTATTTATAAAGCAGGCGTGGTATCAAGGCCGTAGTTATTACTCCTCATATATATTTGTCCTTTTTGCAATGACCGTCTAGCTGGAGTCAGATGAAATGAGAGTCAAGGAAAAATGTCTCGGTAAGAATATTATGGAGAGAGAATGAAAAGTCAGTGAAAAGTAAGATAAATATTGTTTCTCCTCAGACACTGAGGTCCTGTTCCCACTTCTCCATCCACACAACCTTGAGGAATCTTTGTTTGGGATCTCTGACCTTCAATTAGAACTAAGATAGCATTTTTAAATGTTTAGCCTTCAAGCATCTCTAAAAGGAAGGGCCCGATGTTCTTGGTTCACGCTGGGTGCCAGGCGCTGTGTGGGCACTTGCCCAAACTGCCCCCCTCAACCTGCCAACAGCCCAGCCCTGGAAGACAGAGAGCCACCTCTCTGGACCCCGGGATTGGGTCCCAGAGATTGTCCCCAGAGGGGAGGGTCCCTTGCAGAGGAGCCTTGGTGCAGGGAACCAGCTCAGCTTCTTCCCTCCTTCCCCGCCTCCTCCTGCTCTTCCTCTCCCTTCCTCTGTAACCTGCTGTGTCTAATAGCACAGAGCGGGTGTGTTTACTTTCTAATCATTCCCTAAAACCCCGCAATCATCTTCACTCTCACCGAGACCCTATTCGTAAGGACAAATTTCCCCAAATAACTTGTAGCGGCCATGTTCTGGGCCAAGAGATGACTCAGTAGATCCCAGGGTGCTGTGGACTGGGGTGCTGGGTCTCCACTGCCGGGCTGACCTCATGACAGCGTGCACACCTGTCTCATCTGCCTCAGGTCGCCTGGGAAATAGGCTCTGACAGACTGGTTTCAGTCAGCCCCTCGAGTTAGGAGTGATTTTGCCCAGCTCTTCATCTTCTGCAGATTTCAAGAAGTTGAGCTGAATTTGCTAAGGCGGGGCTGAGCGAGTCTGGGATTGCCTCGTTAAACTACCACCTGCCAGCAGCTCACGGTGATGCCTCTGCTGTCCACACAACCCAGCTCACTGGACTCAGGGCAGAAAACTGGCGGGTTATCAGGAGCCCGGGGACTCTCTGATCTGTGGCTGCTGTGTCAGCCTTGTCACCAGGGAGCATTTCCTCCAAACCTCAGCTTACCTCTCTGGAACTCAGATGCCCGGATGACCTCTCCGTTTAAACACCACTGATTATGATTGCCCATTTCCTTTAGCTTTCTCTTGTGTTTGTTTGTTTTGTTTTCTTCGTTTTTATATTTTGTTGTGATTGTTGGATAACCAAAAACAACCAATCAAATAAAAACTCAACAAGATCAAAAGATCAAAGATAAACCCAAGGGACCATGGGGGTGGGCAGAGGGAGGGGAGGGCAAAGATGGTGATGAGGTGTAAAGAGCACAAGGGACTGAGGTGACCCGCAGGGTGAAAATGGTGGTGGGAACCCCCTGGGGAATACAAACGATGTCAAATACAGTTAAATATAATAATAATAATAAAAAGAAACCTGATCATATATAGTGCTGAATAAATTTCACCTATTATTGCTTAAAAATAATAATAATAATAAAATAAACACCACTGAGCTCCAGGGGTCTCCTCTCCAGAGATGGCTGTGTGACCCAGTCACCATAATCTTATTATTTGTTTTTAATGTCAGAAGTTTGCATGAGTGAGATTGTGTGAAAATCCCTTGAAATGTAAAAGAGAGGGTGGAGTAGAGGGGGGTCCAGGTTCCCTTTGTTGGAGGATGGTGGGGGCTTTGGTGCGGGGTGGTGCGGTCACATGCACTTCCAGAATGTTACCCGAACCCCTAGATCATGCACATGTGGTGAACCGTTACCTCAATAAGAATAATAATAAAAAGAAAAGTCCTGAACACAGAAAGTCGGCCCCAATGTATTCTCCGCACCAGTCACGCCATCACAGCCCACAGCAAGAGTCAGCTGAGGAAAAACGGCGGCCCCAAGACGTGGGGCGAATCTTGAAAGAGCTCAGTGGCATTAAACGTCAGTTGGGCTCCTTTGTGAGCCGCTTACTGTCTGGGCCCCGGCTTCCTTGCTCATAAATGATGATGAGCTAAAGCAGCCTGTCACCCTCACCGGGCAGCCTATCGCTTGTCACCAGGGGTGACAAGAGCTTGTTTTTATTCTAGGGAATGGACGTAACTTAGATGGATGGTTTAAATTATTTCATTTTAAATAGGTGAATTACGAAACTCAAAGTTAATAGAATTCGTGGCCCCAAGTGAGGAAGCGCTAGGAACCTCGTCCACTTGAGGAACCGGCCCCTCAGGAGCGCCACCTGGCGTCCATCCTCTGTGAATAATATACCTACAGCGGGGTTCATGTGGGACGTCACGCAAAATAATAGCACGTCATGAAAAAGGCACCCAACACATTGTATTTGATTAATAACTTCTTGATTTCTTTTTATATTTTTACCCTTCTGTGGCATGGAATTACACATGACTGTAAACATAAAAATGACATTAGAATAATACACTTTTGACAAACAGCAGGAATCACAGCTAGGAAGCGGCAGGCTCCAGGTTCCCTTGAACTTCAGAGGGAACTCCACCTCCTTGTCAGGCCTGGACCAGTCCTCGCCGACAGCACACGGGCAGGGGCCAGGACCAAGAAGATTCTGGAACACCCTGGCTTGCAGCTTCTCCCCAGCAAAGCGAGAGGCTGGGAGGCTGCCTTGCTCCTCATCCCTCATCCCTCCCCACAGCGCCCTCCCTGTGGGCCACACTGCTTTGATCTTTCAAGGAGATACCTCACTCCAAAGCTCCTCGTGAAGAGGTTTCAATCTAAAGACCCTCCTGTGAATAGTTGGCCAGCCCAGGGCTGGCCTTCCCAAAACCTGTCCCAGGCAAAGAAGTGGAGACTCCCCCACCTCAGGAGAGGCTTCCACAGCCACACTGTCCTGCAGAACCGAAAGGAGTGAGTGGTGACTGGGATTTTCCCTGATGAGTGGAGAGAAGGGCCAGTTGGGCCAGGTCATTCCTCAAGTCCTGGCTCAGAACAAAGCCACTCACTCTGCGTCTGGAGCTTCTCTAAGCTCAGAAGTTGAGGTACGGGCATCTTTTCAGTTTAGAGTTCTCTATACCCAGCAACACCTAGCAGTGGTAGTCTGGGATCATCAGGTCTTTCCATTTTAACTTTTAGAGGAATCTACCATTTTCCACTGATACTGCGCCCATTTGCATGCCCCAACAAGGGGATGAGGGTCCCTTTTTCTCTACACCTTTGCCAACACTTGCTCTTTGCTGTTTCTGGTGCCTTTTTTTTTTTTTTTTAATTGATATAAGCCATCCTCACAGGGTTGAGGTGATATCTCATTGGGGTTTTGATTTGCATTTCCTCAATTATAAGTGATGCTGCACATCATTTCATGCCCCTGTGGGAATTACTGGATCATTTTACTCATTTGTGGAATATAAATAAGCCAAGAAAACAAACTGGCTAAAGACAACAAAAGTCATCCTTAGATTCTGAAAAAATAGGGTGATTACCAGAGAGATGGGAGGAAAGAGGGGAGAAGGGGCAATATGACCAAGTGGTGACCCAGGAACTTTAATGGGGGTGAATGAACTGTGGGCACGTGTTGAGGTGTGAAGCTGCCCTCCCAGAATTATGGTTCTGTAAATGAATAGCAAGTGAATGAAATTTTATTAAACAGTAATTGTTTTAATTAAGAGAGAGAGAGAGCTTGAAATCCATCCCAGGCACAGCACTGCCACCAGAGCCAACCCCTCAGGGAGAAACCCCCACCCATATGGCTGGGGTCTCCCAGCCGCCTCCTCAGATCATCTGTCCTGGATGGTACCCTCATCCCATTTAGTCAGTGAAGAATCCGAGGTGTGAGGATTTCTCTCCAGCCAAGATTGGTAACTGAATAATAAGAATGAAGAAAGCATAGCTTAGAGCTTCAACTCTCAGTGAAATGAACTTGAAGACAAAGTCCCCGGCAGCATGCTGACTTCCTCTCAACAAACACTTTTCCAGATCACGTTCCTTAAATTGCTCTCTTTCCAGTCACTCCAGGGAACATTGAGTTGGTGTCTGTCTCATTACTGATTATTCGAAGACTGGTGTGGTTGCTTATTGACAGACAAGTGACATTTGTTTTCCAAAAAGAACAATAGAACCACTTAGTATGTGTTATTTGCCTCCTGCTGTATCTCCACTTCTCTTATTTACATTTGGAGACAAGAGAGAAAAGCAAGATAGAGAGCTAGACTCAAACTGCATGTCCTGCATGACACCTGTCTCAGCTTTGTGTCTATAGAGTAGGAGTGGAGTTGTTGGAGAAAATTAGAATACAGTCCCTGAAAGGTATGAATTCCACATACAGATTGTTGGAACAGAATAAAAATGAGGTTGCATTGCCAAATAATATTATCTTACTTCCATAAAATTTCCTTAACTGGTAAGAGTATAGTTATTCATAACAGAATTCATAACAGAATCTGGACACATATTAAATGTTCACAGAATAATTGAGTGGATTAATAAGGAATAAAAAATCAGTGACTGACTATGGAATACCCTATAGGGGTAGCCAGATTAGGAATTAGAAAATTACAAATATACAGCAGCACTCAAACCAAGGAAATGTGAAAGCTTTAGTCAAGGGTGAAAGTTGGTAGATATGAATCCTAGGCCATAAAATTCACAGAAAATGAATATATATGCAAAACACTCCACACATTGACTTCAGTGATGCTTTGGGAGGACTTTACTCTGAAGACAAGAGACACAAAAACAAAAATAAGCAAATGGGACTACATCAAATTAAAAGACTTCTGCAAAGCAAAGGAAGTTATTAAAACCAAAGGATGTCCTACTGGAAAAAGTTTTGCATAAAATATACCCAGTAAGAGGTTGATAGCCCAGATATATGAAAAACTCATATATCAAGAAAACTAAAAATCAAGAAAACAAATAACCAATCAAAAAATATGGTAAGATCGGATAGATGCTTATTGCAAGAAGACATATAGATAATTAACAGGCCCATGTACAAAAATACTCTTCATCATTTATCATCGAAACAAGAAGATACCACCTCACACCTGTGAGAATGGCCCATGTCAAGAAGCCCAGAAATAACTAGAGTTGGTGATGTGTGGAGAGCAAAACATCCTCATCTACTCTTGGTGGGAATGTAAACCAGGGCAGTTTCTATGGGAAACAGTATTTAGGCTCCTTAAAAACTTAAACATATTGGGTTGTGAGAAAGTATTGACCCATTTTTAATTTTAATTTAAAGAGACTCTCTTCACCTCTTCAAAGACTCTCACAACAAATATAGTCACATTATGAGGTACTGGGTGTTAGGGCTTCAGCATTTGAATCTGGAGAGATCCTATTCAATTCACAACAGTTGGGCACCTTAGCTAAGCCTCACCAAGTCTATATTCTTCAACAAACATTCTTGAAACAACTCTTTCGAGCCCACCCAACATTTGAAGCCAACCAGCCATGCAGTTCCTGTTCTTATTATCTCATGACAAATGGAGGAGTAGGTTCTTGAAGACAAAGGAGAAATAAAATAGCCATTATTCCTGTGGGTACCCAAAGAAGATGTTTGAGACCATTGAGTGATGAGATTGCACTGTCTTTGAACATGGAGAGAAGCAGCAAATGTGGTGAGAGCCAAGTAGTCATACCTTTTGGCTTGTACAACATGAGACATGTTACCACGTGACCAGTACAAACACATCTTTCTATGTTTTGTAGAGCAAACCATCTTGTAGTAACTCTCAGCTCCTGGTAATTCTGCCCTCACAGGTCATTGGTTATATCATCTCTTAAATAACTGTCCCCTCATGGACACAGGTGACAGGTGAGGGGAAGCACCTAGGTCAGTCTGATCGCCTCAGGCATCCAGCAAAGCACAGGAGGAGACAGAGACACAGAAAGTCAGATTCCTGGCCCTCTCCAAAGAGAAAGAGCCAAGTGCTTCATCTGCTCCAAGTTCTGGAACGTGCTTGGTTACTTTCCTTTGCCAGCTGTTGATCTCCTTCTTACCTCACAAGATTCTGGAATGTCCTTCCAAACATTTTTGATTTTTCTTTAATTTAATAAGAATCCTAAGCTCTCTTACTTCTTTATTTGTAATGACTTTTTCTTTTGAGGTGACACTGGTTTGCAACATTGTGTATGGTTTAGGGGAATAGCCTCACACCTCCTTCAGATGGATTTTAGCACTCTCACTACAAAGCACAAAAAATCCTCTACCACCATCCACTGTGCCCCCTTCGCTCAGCCTCACTGGTATCCTCAGTTCTGCAAACATATTTTTAAGGTTTGTTTTGGTTTAGTTTTGTCTCTTTCTTTGTTTCTTTCTTTGTAGTTCACATAAGATTGACATCACTCAGTATTTGTCTTTCTCCTTCTGACTTACTTAACTTAGCATAATCCCTCCAGTTCCGTCCATATTTCTTTTTTCTTATACCGGGATCATCTTTATCACTTAAAATAAAGTAACGTAAAGGGCAGAGATATCTGATCTTATAGTAGACTTTCTGCTTGGGTTCTTTTAAGAATCCCTTAAGCTTTCTACCCATCATCACCAAAGCTAGTAAGCCTGTTACAGAACAGGAGTTTAACAAACACTGAAAAGATAGAAATTTAAATGAGAATGTAAAAGATACTTATAAGAGCTAAATGCAAAATGTTGCTCTGTTGTATCTTCACTTGAGAAAGATGCAGTCTTTTTTTTTTTTAACTCTAAAACTGACCCCTCTCCCTGCAAAACTGGTCAAAACTTGCTTTGAGTGTCATCAAAAAGACATGTAATCAATTTTGTCTCCAAATTACTTGTTGATAGTGTCCAATATAGGAGATGTTTGTGAACCTAAATTTGCTTTTGCAAAGTTCTTGCAGAGGAAGCTAAGGATGCAAGACCTTGAGCACAAATGAACTAGAACTAAGAACTAAAACTAGAATTAGAACTCTACTTCTTCTGAGACCCAATTATTATTTGATCTTCCAAGTGCAGACCAATGAAACATGCCTGACTTTGGAATTATTTTAAAAGATCAATCTTGACAATGATGTGAGAGGACACAATAAAACAAACATTTTCCCATCTAAATTTGAAGCCAGTTGAGATGGACATAGAGGTAAGGTAAGGGAAAGCTGTCCAGGAGGATGTGGCCAGGGGTGCAGGAACAAGGTCAGTCGGGCAGAATTTAGCAGACCTGCCCAAACAATAAGAGTAATTGTCACCCCAGGGTGAGAGGTGCCTTTACAATTAGACTTGCAGCAACTCTGCTGGCGCGCAGATTCCTGAAGGTGAAGAGAAAAAAAGGGACCAAGCTAAAACTGATATTAGTTCTTTCCCTAAGTCACCAATAGAAGTTCCCATGAATAGGTTTGTCCCTCCACATGAAAATAACAAGCAGTGGAGAAGGACTTCCTCGGTAAAATACCATTGCTGTTATGTTGATATTTTTCAAGGAGTAAATAATTATGGTGGAAGGAGGGCGTGAAGTCTTTAAGTGGATGTAGAATCAAACCATGAAACAGATGCCACTAAATCTTTGATAAGTTATCTGCCCTTTCTAGGTATAGTTGATGCATCCACAGACGCAGCCTGTTTGTCCCCAAAAGGACATTTTGAGACACAGCATGAGAAATAACACATAACATAAGCTGTGCTAAACATTACTGCACCGTAAAAACACTGTTAAATAAAATTAATAAAGTTATAACATCAAAAAGGCCATAATAGAGCAAGAAGAAAGAGGGTCTCTCAGGGCTCGCTCAAAGTTACTATTTGTGTCTGGTGATATTTTGCAAGAACTTATGATGTGCCAGGCAATATGCTTATTTAATACATGTACCAGGAAGTTATGTGCCTTGCCTTATTTAATAGAGATAATTTAGCAGAGAGAATAGGGTGCAAGTATTGTCATTTGTCCCTCATTCAGAAAGGAAAACAGAGGATTGAAATGACTACATACTTAATCAAAGTAAAGAATATAATAAAGAATTTAGTAGGCTGTGTATTCCAAACTGCTAGGGACTATTGCCTCCCTGTATTCAATGAGCAAAGAAAGGGCACGTAAATGAATGGGAAGGAGGACTTCTGGGAAGCAAGGAGCCATGCATCTCAGCCCTGCACAAAGGAATCTTTATCACCTGCATTTTCTTGCCCAAGGCTAACTTTCTATTTCCACCTGAACATTACTTTTTAGACGGTGTCAAGGATACACGTGCAATAATGTATTAAATTTTGCACATTGAAAGAACTCAACACATAGCTCTAGGAATAACAGTTGAGGTGAGAGAAAGACTGATTCATAATGGAAATTTCTTAAAATAATGTTTTCAAAGGTATTTCAAATCTTGGGAAAGTGACAAGAAAAAGAAGAACTGATTGTAATCTATGCATACTTAGGAACCTGAAAAAGAAGAATGAGTGGAATGTATAACATTAGTTCTTTTTCTTTCCTTTGCTTTTTTGTTTTTCAGTTACATTCAGGAAGTTGAGATAAATCCAGGAAAGAGACCACGGAGGGACTAGACTTTGAAAATGCCTTCAGATATTTAGGGCCAGACCCAGAGCTAAGATTCGGCAAGTTCCCATAGAGAAAAAGAATAATGATTAAAAGGCTGGGAAAATATCCCTCAGTTTCCTCTTAAGGATTTTGTCATTTTCAAATTGGATAAAGAAGGCTAAATCCTAAGTCAATAGCAGGCTTATGTAAATAATACACTCTTGGCATGGGTGAGAAAAGGAGAGTGGCTAAAACATCCTGAAAGTTATTCTGTTTCTACTGAGGTAACAGGTTTAAGTGATGGAAAGTGAGATTGAGTATAATACCCAGTTTGAGGAAAGTGCTATAAATTCATTACTAGGAGTCAGAGAAATTGTCAGGTAAATATTTCTCACGGGTCTATCTAGAATGGAAGCCTCTAAAAAATAGATCAACAAAGACTTAAGGGTCTACACAATGTCTGACACCATATTATTTGTTCAAAGATAATAATGATATTTTGGTCAAATTCAATTTCAACATAGTGAAGTGGGAAATACGTAAGAATTTTAACATGAAAAAGGCTAAGTAATACTCTCAATTCTACAACAGTTGTTTTGTTTTCTAAGCCTGTCATTATGATGTGGATGGATTGTTAGCTGGTACAAAGGAAAATAAACACTTACTTGGAATTAGGGTTTCTGAATTTGAGGGGCCATTTGTTGCTGGATTTCTATACATATTGTGCTATTTTGCTCAAAATATTTACTGATCTCTAACTTGTTCATTCATGCATCGTCTCTCATTACGCTCTTTCATTCGGAGGATCAAAAATCAGGGAAGAAACCATTGTTTCTTGGGAAGTAGGCTTAAAACATATTGTTTTTAATGGATCTTTGGGTGAAAAGTCAGAACTGAAGGCAATCCAGAAGTACTTTCAACTAAGTCCTTGCATTTTTACTCAAGATAACATTAAGCAGGAACTAGATATTAAATTTTTCTGGTTGCTGAACCCCTATGTTGAGAGATCTTTATTTAAAAATGTCAATGATTTAACCAATAGTTCTATTCCACAGGCGTTACAGAGATTTTTGAGGGACTAAGGGAAAGATTAAAAAAATTGTACATACCAGGTGATCTGGTCATCTGGTCGAATTATCAAATTTGAATAGAATATTCTTTAGTATGAAACTCGTATCATTTAGAACAAAGTTTCTTTTAAGTTGTGTGCTATTCTTATGGTTCTCCATTAATTCACTGCCTTTTTTTTAAATTAAGCACCTCCTTCATTAAATTCTCTAAGAGGCAGTAAGGACTTAAATATAAAATATCTGTTCTTAATTTGCTCAGTTTTGTCAGCAAGCTCAGAATTCTCTGTAAAAACAAAATATATCTGGCCCAGGCTGGAAAAAAGACCTGCCTGGGAAGACTTTCTGAGGGAGCTCTTGCAGCATGAGGAAGCATTACAATAGCACCCAGATGAAGAAGTGACAGAGGCATCTACATTTTCCAAAAGAAAATAATATGTTCTAGAGGCAGCTTTTGGGGAGGTATGAATTAATAACATATTTTTGGTAAAAGTCACATTTGAGTAACGTTTTTAAAAAAAATTAAAAAATACAAATTTCAAGTCTTAGAGGTCAAAGACTTGAATTTCTCACAAAGATGCACAAAGCCATAGACAGATGGTAAACACTCACCACTAGCCCGCAGCCATGACAGGATGTGATAGTGACTTGCAGAAGGTTTTGATATGCAGGATTTTGCCAAGGAATGTGAAGCAAATCCTTTTAGAAGCTCAGCGTTTTCCCTGAGGCCTTAAAAGAACTTTCTCCTGTTTTCAGCACCTCCTGGTTTCCCTGGAACTCCTGTCAGAATGCTGAAAAGCCAGAGGGCACTAGCAGAAGGAAAGAAAGTGCAGATAGAGAAGAGCCAAGGAAGTCAATAAGGGCTGACTTGAGTAACTGTTATTTTATAATGCAGCTGCTGTAAGACTGCCACATGCTGCAGCTTAAAACGGCATCCATTGATTATCTTATATTTTGCACATCAGATAATAGGAGGTTCATACCCGCTCTTTCCTGCAGGAGGACTTGGCCGGAGTCTGTGAAGGGACTGTTGTCAAAATGTGCTCCGCTTACACTTGGGCTGAAACCAAAATGTGCGGCCTTTTGTGGCTGAGGAAGCTATTGTCTTTTGCCCACAATATTTTATAGACCATGAGTGTATGATTTCAACCCAGCATGAATGTCTGGGGGAAATGGCCAGAGGAAATCCACATGAGAGCTCCACATTAAGATATAATGTGACTCCCATCTCCTGTTCCTGGGTGGAGGGCAAGGACCACATCTATTTGTTTGCCATCTTGACACAATCCTGTCTGACTCACAGTGAAACTTAGTCCATACTTGTTAACTGACAGCCCAGTCTCAGACTGCCCTTCTGTAGACACTCACCATTTCCCATGTTGGCCCAGGATCCTCCAGCAGCCTCATTCTAGCTTCAGCCACAGCCCTCCCATGCTACTCCTGCCTAAGACAAGTGAATGGACCCTCCCTCCCAGCATCTGCAAATAAACCTATGAGTTGACTTGCATCGCTCATAAAGACATCGAAGTCTTAACCCAGGTCTCTAGGAGAGTGACTTATTAGGAAATGGGGCTTCTGTTGATGCAATCAATTCAAGATGAACTCATAGGGGACAGGTGGGGCTTCTACCGATGACTGTGTCTTAATAATAAGAAGAAACTGTCGACACAGATGCAAAAGGAAGACAAACGTGGACAGGCAGAGGCCGATCGGAGGTGTGAGGCCACTAGTCACGGAATCCAAGGCTGCTGGGAGAGACTGGGGGACAGAAGGGTGCATGGGTATCTTTTCCCTCAGGGCCTCTAGAAAAGACCAACCCCACACGGACACTTTGATTTCAGACTTCCGCACCCCCCCCCCCACTCTCCGGCCTGGTGCTATGAGAAAATACACTTAAGCTGTGTTTAATTCACTCCCCCATCCCAGCAGTGTGGCAGTTTGTTAAGGCAGCCCTGAGAAACCAGTGCAAATGGCAGGATGAAGCCTACAGCTGTCTACGCATGCACGACTCTGCATCCGAGGAGGATGTGGCATCCATTCTCACGCACACGCCGCTGCACTCATTTGTTGATCTGGGTTGACAGAGACAGATCTATTTTTGCCGTCCCAGCAGGAGGGTGACATTCTGCAGACTCCCCTGCCTGGCAGAGTCCCCACTGGGGGAACCTGCCCCCATTGACATCAGCTGGTTATAAAGTGAGAGTTAACGTGTCAGCCCAGCGGTGTTCCTGTTAGCTACTGATTTGTTTTCTCATTTGCGTAAACACGAAGTGAACTATCCACGGAGCCAGGGGAAGGGAACCTCATCAGGGAGTTTTATAGACTGCATAAGTGCTTCTGACACCTGGGCCTCGCTGCACATGCAGAATCCTACCTCTGAGCTGCTCGTTTCCTTCTGTAAACAAAATGGTTAGCACACAGGTTCACCTGAACCCCTTGCGATAATAGGCATCGTGCATTACAGCTAAGCACAGGTAGACTGGGCTCAGAGACCCAGCTCGTGCTAATTCCTTGTTGCCACTAGAACAGGGGGGTGCAGCGTGGCCAAAGCACCAGGGGAGGGGGAGTATGTTCTACAATAAACTCCCCACAAAATTTCAAAACCAAGTAGAAGGCACAGCAGTGGCCGACCCCATGGGGGCTTCCTCTTGATGGCCACTGTCTCCCTCAGCCCAGGGGCCATTTGTATTTCTTCCTAAACTCTTAACTGAATACAAAGAGTAGTGATATTGCCAAATAGCAGGATTTCACTCTGAGGAATGACGAAGTCAGTATAAGACATAGAGAGAAGGAAATCTTTCTACACATTAAAGAGCATTTCTTGGAATGCAGAGATTCCAGGACAGCTGTAATGCCCTGACTTAGCTAGTCATCACATGCAGCTTCTAGTCCTCGTCGACTGAACACACTGCTTGAACCTTGACCTCTGTGGTGGGTGACACACGCAGGTGCACATCACGAAGTCACCAGAGATGTGGAGCCCCTGCACGGTCCTCAGAAGCTCTGAGAACCGGTCACACCATAGAAAGAGTCACGTCTGTGTCCTGCTTCTGCTTGACCTTCAAGAGTGACTTCTGGGCCAGGCCACGGGACACCCTACTTTACAGACTGGAAGGAAGAGCAAGCCTCCAAGAAGTCAGAGCTTTTCCGTGGTCACTCTAAACATCTTGGCAAGTAGGGAACAAAGTCCATTTCTCAGGCGTCCCTGTGAGCCCTGGAGTATGAAAGTTTAATCTGAAGTGTTTTAGTATTTTAGAGAAAATGCTTTTGTCCAATGTGGTAATATTGCATTTCAGTTTGCTTCCTCGTCCATGACGATACTGTCTTCTCTCCTCATGGAAAACCAGTGTGCACATTTCCAGTTCTTCATGTCCGAAGCTCTTATCTCCATGAACTTTACCTGCTTCACATATGAGCATCTTAAAGTAAACAGAGGCTGGAGGCATTCGGAGTGTTTCCCAGCTAGTTACACCATCAAATTAGAATCCACGGCTCCTTCCTTTCAGCTTAGACTTCTTCCCAGTGTACTCATTTTGCTGACTGTCTTTTCTGTCAGAACCAAAGGAGCTTTCTCTTTCCTCTTCCTTAAGATCAGCGTGTGAAATCATAGTCCCGCTGGCTAATTATTCCTCCCCTGGATATCCAGTTTTAGGCAACATCAGAGCCCTCTGTCAGCTTTCATTTTCTTATTTATTAAGTAGAGACAGGCGGTGATAACCTGACCTCCATTTGTCTTAGAAAGTCAGGCCTTCAGTTTTCCTCTGTTGATATTTAAGATGCATGCTATGTTCTTGTTTTTCTGATGTATGGGTTCTGAAAGTGAGATAAAGGTTAAGTGCCATCTCTGGTGCCAAACTTCTGGGAAGAGCTCAGAAGTGCTCATGTTCACAGGCAGGTGCAGAAGATCAAAATATGCCACGAACTCACAAGAAGGGTAGCCCTGAGAACGAGCATGTTTGGACTGGGGATGAGAGCTGGAAATACCAAATTGATCTCTTCCTCAAATATCCTTCCAGTAATAATGGAATGAAAAGTGACTCAAAGTAGGAAAAGATTCTACAACTTCGCAGAGACAGAGAACATGTTTTGTTTTCTTTGTGACTTATGCAAACGTTAGTTAAATGAGCAGGCTGACTAGAGGGACTGTGCCCATAGCCTTGCTATAAGACATGGCGGACATGACGCCAATAATTCCTTAAATCTGCTTCACTGTAGATATCATCACGTCTCAAAGATCACAGCTACTAAATGGGCTTAATATTTGTATTATCTCCATGATGACTTGGAACTGTCAACCCAAATAATTTCACATGGATGGAAGAAAGGACATCACAAAGATGGTGAAGATTAGCTTAAGGGCCCCTGGCTTCCATGGGTTTCTTCAAACAATCTGGAAGGGCCTTGTACATGGTTTTATAAGTTTTTGGAGATGTCTTCAGATAAATATTTGTAATTGCATTAGGTTGACAAATTATCTTTCTTCTCTTCTGTTGTACTGTTTTTAGAATGGATGATTTTAAATAACTGGGAATTTTTGGATTCCATATAAAGGGAAATATAGTTTGGGAGTCCACAATTTTTCAATTAGTTGTATTATTTATGACACCATCAACGAATGTTGCAATAATGGTGAAGACGGATTTCTAGGAATACCACTATTGTCCCAGTGCTAATCAGTCAAACTGATTAGGTGACAAAACAGAGTCAGATGTTTATAATGTAATAAAGGTGTTTTATGGTATCCAGAGCCAGGAGCACATGGTTTGTGGAAAGAAATGAATAAAATTTACAAAGCCATAAATCAGTTAGTGAAAAACTCTTTCAATCACCAGACAGGTAAAGTGGTAAGTAGAAGATTCATTTTTCATTGATGACTAGTCAAAACAGATTTTCTATTAGACAAAATCTACTCAATAATGTACCATGTAAAGTTAACTAAAAATCCACCATGAATGCTTGCTACTATGCTACCAATAGAATACCACTGAATAGAACAATGCGAGCAAGAGCTGGTTCTTTGAGATCTAAAACAATGATAAATACTTTGTTAGGCTCACTAAGAAAAGAAGAGCGAAAACCCTAAAGCGAGAACTCTAAATCAAGAAGAAAACTTAAAACAGGTACCAGAGAAATACAATAACCATAAGAGATTACTAGGGACATCTCTCTGCAAATAAATTGGAAAACCTAGAAAAAAATGGACACATTTTGAAAAATCACATAACCATCCAAGAAAGATAGCTTGAACAGAAAAATCAAAATAATAATCAAAAGTTCCTTAAGATCAAAAACCCATGACCAGATGACTTCATTACTGAATTCTACTGAACTTTCAAAACAGATCTGATACCTATCCTTCTCAAACTCTTGAAGAAATTGAAGAGAGGACCATAAATAGGTACTAGAGACTAGGAGGCTTATATAGTACATACTTATTTTATTGCTGATCTTCAAGTTAGAAGTCCAAAACCAAGATCTCTTAGGGACAGTTTCTATGCAAGGCCTCCCTCTTATACTTGACAATGGTAATTTTATTCCTGTGTTCACAAGTGGTCTTCCTCGTGTTTGTTGTTTTGTCTAACTCTTCTCTTCTTATAGACACTCATCATAACAGATTTGGGCCCTCATTTTTACTTAATTACCTCTTTAACAAATACAGCCATTCCCTGTATTCTTCATAGTCTATTCTGAATCACTTCAACATATGGATTTTGGAAGGGCATGGTTCAGTATCCTTTGAAAAGAGATTAATTCTTAGATAATAAAAATCAAAAAATACAGTAGCAATAATAGTCCTTCAACAAGTATTCTTGAGCAAACCATAGTTCTAGGAAGTGAGCAGTGAGTAAGGGTCAATTCTGATGATGTAGAGAAGGCAGTAATAAGCAAAAATAATAACAGGTGTGGTGGAATTTATCCATAAATTCTATGGAAAAAATGTAGTTGAGGAGGACATAAGGGCTGCTGGAAATGAGGGTGGTCTGTCATATTATATATAGTGGAAGAGAAGCTCTTACTAATCAGGAAATTTGAATACTTGCTTAGGAGTTGAGCATCAAATGATAATAATGATGATGCTATATTTTTATTGCTTATACTAATATCAGATTATATTGCCAATCGTGTATTATAGTTTTAAGGACTTTTCATTTATTGTGTTGTGTTTAGCATCTCAAGAGTTTAATAAATTAGTGACCTGCACTGTCATCCCCATTGGATAAATGATGAAATTGAAGCTAAAAGCAGTTGACTAATTTTCTAAAGATAAGCAGCTTAAACAAGGTGGTTTTTGACCCCAACTCTTTCTGGATTTAAGACCAATGGTCTTCACGTTCTTTTACAACAGTTTTTGATATACCTGAGTCTCCAGGATTCCATACCAGCTAACAAACCACTCTGTTATCCCATGTGAGGTCTCACTGAACTCAGGACTGTTTGTTAGCTGTAACTTCAGGTTTATCTGTGGAATGGGGTTAGCAGAACTTTCCTTAGAAAATTTTGGTGAGAATTAAGAATGAATCTTTCAGCATCAAGCACACATGTCAGGTAGACAGAAATGAAAGTTGCAATCATTATCAGCTATCATCATCATCATCCTCTATTATTGTGATAATGACTATGGATAACCTCTCATCCTAGCAAAATAAACCCATCTGTTGAAAAGATATACTAGGTGATCTCCCAAATCTTGGTAACTCTAATATTTTTGAGTCTGTTTAAAATGCTCATATGAGGAAAAGCACACTTAAAATGCTGACAGTGTAGACTTGGTTCCAATAGAAAAGAGGCATGTCAAAGGTCATTTGACATATTTCCCAGACATGGGTGAATGTGCAGAGAAATGATGTTCTGTAGCCTTTATGTCGGTGAACATTACAGCTCTTGATGATTTGTGTTCTTCTGCCAGTCCTACTGATAGTCAAAATCAAGAGTTTTATATTTCCAACAGGAACATTCATTTACAAATCAAGCTACACATGACACAGTGCTCATTCAAGAGGGACCTCTTTGGCCAATGACAAACATTGACCACTACAAATATCTCCATAGAATTTTCTCATCCATGAAAGGGAAAATTGAAAGTTTCTAAGATTTCTCCAAGTTCTGACTTGAGTTTAATATTCTTCAATTCAGTGTTATATTTTCTGAACAGGGAAAAAGAGAACCTGAAAACACATACATACAAATGTACACACACACAAAGAGTATTTACCCCAGCTTTTACCCCATGTAGGTATAACCGAAACCTTATCATAACATTCTTCCTGAATGCTATCAATAGCTGATGACCCATTATCTCAAAGCATCCCATTTATAAATTCCTAATTAGCAGACCTTTCTCAGATGTATATAATCAATATAAGAAAATGTGAGACTCTTCTTCTCCCCATCCCCAAAGAGCAAAATTTAAATAATGAAAGGTCAGGGATGAGATCTCTGTGTGAAATGGGGGCTGAACTATACAGGAATACAAGGGTGACCATTGGCACAAAGGTCCAGAAGTGTGGGCAGCAATGTGCTGTCTGTCTATAATTGTGGAGAAGTAAAACAATCCAGAGCTCAGAAAACTGTTGAAGGTATGTTGAATGCATTGAATTCCTGTGAATGGAGTAATCTCTTTAAAGATGACTTCAAAAAATGTCTTGCTTTTCTTCTTCATGATGTAAGACATGGTGGAGGAGAGAGGTATTCCAGAGGGTAGCCAATACCATCACCAGACATGTAGTGAGAGCTCCTCAGCCATTCTAGGCAGGAGATCCTCCTGTCTCCAAGCTAAATAAATATGCATGTGTGTAGCTTATACTATATGTGCAGAAACAAGATACAATCAGGCCCAAACTGCAGAATTGAGACCAAATACATTATTATTGCTTAAGTTACTACATTCGGTAAGGACTGTCACCATTATGCTGGGGTGAGGGGGGTGGAACTAATGCCACCATTAAGGGACCTGGGTTTCAACTGGATATATCAATAGATAGTTTAAAGGCAATCACAAAACCCACACATATATAGATAGGTGAACCTGGAATTAAAAAAAATATACTACGAAATCCTCTTTTCAGGCTGAAGGAAAATTTCAAAATATATTGGGAATATAAATGGCAACAAAGCAAAAAGTAAAATAAATCATTTCTGAGGAAATGGAAATAATAACACAATCTTCAAAAGACTTAAAAACAGTTACATTTTAAATCTTCAAGGAGGTAAAAATAAACTATCCAAAAAGGACAACAGGTATAACTGGAAGCAAAGGAAGGGAATATATTCAAATACGAATGGTATTTTATTTTTAAAAATTTCAAAAATAATTGTTTCAAAATGTCACTTCTGTGACAATTGTCTAATCTTTGAGTAGTAAATCACAAGACAGTGCAGAGAACTTGACCAAAAAACTTGACCAAAAAAGTAGCAGTCAGAAACATGTAAAAAGTGAACTAGGGAAGTTAAATTCTGCAGATGAATAGATTGAGATGTTCCAATTAAAGATTGCTGTAGGCACTATAATATGCTCCCCAATCTGCTGTCTATAAATGTTTTGCTGACCTAACTTCTGAAAATACTATAGGCAGTCTACAGAAATCAACTCCTTAAGGGATCACCTCACTTACAGATAGATACTTTCCCCAAAGTCAGAACCCTTACCAGAGTGACCCATGCCCAATAGCTGATCAAAATGGGAGAATAAAGACTGATTCATCTTGTTCCATTTTAGGATAACTCAGGATAGCATTTTTGTGTTCCCATTCATGCTTCTTTCGGCTCTCTGGTATAGCATTTACTACTAAGACAGTGGTTCAAGACATCCTGGATGTTAAATTCCAGTTCATTATTTGCTTTTGAGAAACAGAATTGGAATCACTGAATTTGGCATAGATTCATAAAACATGTTAAAATGGGATTTTCAAGAAGGATCTCTCTCACGATTTGGATACAAATTGCTAGCCTCTGGGCACAAGTAGGTTGTCTTAATGAATAAGCTAACAACAAGGTTTTGAGTTAAATCTAACCATAGCAGTTATCACATTAAATATAAATGTTCTAAATATAACTAAAATGCAGAGTTTATCATATTGATTTGAAAAAAGCATCAATTATTATGATTCTATATTATAACCTTATATATAATCTTGATATTTGTGCTCTAATACAGATAAGTTACTTGAAAGCTGGGTATTTTGGGTTTTCTTTTGTGACACATTACGTGCAGCTAGGGTAGTACTTAATCTAGGGTTTATAGTACCTCTTATTAATGTAAGACTTTCCTGAGTATTCTACCCAGGTCCTTGTGAATTATGAAATTTTCCAGTCTAGCTGATGATAACGGGAAATATTCCTGGTCTAGTGTGATTTCAGGCACTGTCTTAACTCTCTTTCTGAATAATTCTTTCATCAGCCTTGTATAGTTTCCTCACATACATGTCCCATTCAGTCTTCTGTGGATTAGTCAGACGGGATCCTCTTTAGAGGGGGATAATAGTCTCCTTTCTGCAATACTGTTCTATAAACTCTAACAGCTTTCCATTTCTTGGATTCTCAGTTCTGCCTCAGTTTCTCTTCACAAAACTATTGCCTAGAGATTCTGTCAAAAGTATTCTCATCAGCTGGGTCAGCAAAGTATTCATTCAAAGCACAGGGCACAAGTCATGTTTTCCATCACTGAATAATCACCATCCTTTTGTTTTGTTTGCTTTCTGCCTGATTTCCAGTGTCCTAAAAAAACATGGTTTCATATATTTTTGCCTTTACTTTTTTTAGTTGTTTCATGCCAGAGGGAAAATACGGTCCCTTGTACTCCATCTTTGTTGAAAGAATGAAATCCTATGAATGGAAAAAATTCAGCATCCAAACATTCATAAACTATATGACCTCGTGTACAGGAGAAAGCACATACAAGCATCGTTAGGTCGTTGGCAAAGATTGAACAGCACAGCTATTAAAATTCCATTCTCTTTTAAAATGTACATCAGAAAATAATGTTTCTTCAAAAGTTTCTGATGTTATGGGAAATTGGTTATGTGCAATGTCAGTAAAAATAGTGAATTTCAGAACCACGTATAGATATGGTTACCATATTGTATACAGAATTTCCCTGGGGGCACCACAGAAAACTCTCAGCAGAGCTGTGGGATAGTTTACATTTTTTGAGAGAATCGCAGTCAGAACATCTGTTGGATGGAACACACCGCTTGCTCAATATGGTTCGCATTTTTAACAATAGCTCAAGCTCCATTCCTTTTGATGATATCATATCTTTTGACAGCAGGGTTTTCAACAGTTGTTATGATTAAGAGCAAGTGCTTGTGCAACAATTGTAGAGCAGAAATTTAATGTAGGAGTATCCTGTTCATCTGATTCTAAAGACCAGACTGGCCGTGCATTCTGAACAAGCACATTTGCATCATCTCATTAGTGAATAATTGTGATTATTTAAGAATCAAGTAAAAGGTATTCTACTATTTATGTGTATTATCTTCTCAAATGACTATAGCTCTACTCTTGTCCTCACCACCATCCCTTATTCCACTTTGCACCTTTCTTCCTTCCCTTCACCCTTTTAACCTCATAAACCTCAATTTGGTTATTAATGTCCACTAGTTTATGAACTGTTCGGTAGGTAAAGTGGAAGTAGATAGCATGGTTGACTGCATTTTATTTCTGTATATTTCCTGACTTTTATGAGCTATGGGAGGGTCCTTGAGCAAATCAAGATTTGAATCTCAGTTTCCTCCTCCATGAAACAAAAACAATAGCTTTCACCTCTTGAGAATGTCATGAGAAACAAGGGATATTTTCTTCATCTAGGACTTGATCCTGTTGAGTCCAGAAGTATTTCTGATTCACAACGTTCAGAAGATTATCACTAATATTTCAAAAATACCTGTGAAATACATTTGAAATGTTTCTGTTCCAAACAACATTGTACAAGACGTTAATTTTTTATTTTTATATATTTTGGTAAGAACATTTAACATGAAATTTTCCCCTTAAATTCTTAAATGCAGGATGCAGTATGTTACCTATAGGGAAATGTTAAGACAGTTGATTCCTAAAATACTTTCATCCTGTCCCTCTGAAAATCTACATCCTTAAGAAGATACTCCCATCTTCCCTCACCTCAGCCTGCAGCAAGCATTGTTTGCCTAAGCCAGTGTCATGAAGCTTTTCCCCTCTGTTATCTTTAGATAACATAGAGTCTGGTCTCACATGTTAATCTTTAGTCCTTTGAGTTAATCAGATCTTCTCACTAAGATCACCCCAATCTTACAGTCCAGCTGGGATTGAGTCCCAATGATAGAAGTAAAAAATTCAGATTCTCTATCCAATGCCCACCTTTCTTCCAATTTTACCCCAATTTCCTCTCATGCCCTCCCTCATTGAATTTATGTTTGTGTTAATACAAAACACTAACCAAAAATATAACAATAAATCAAAGTCTTTAGAGTTGATAAATTATTTCAATGCATGTTCTTATTTAATATACTTTCTTTTACATGGGAATAACCTCAAAGATTACAGACATTAGAGAGCAAGGTCACACATCTGGTAACTGCCAACGCCAAAAATCAAACCCCAGGTCTGGACAGTGAACCCACTCAATTCTGTCTACTTAATAATAAACCAGTATGTGGGCTGTAACCATTGCTCTGTCTTTGTTTGAATGGCACTCAGATTTGTCAGCAAGCCCCACACTGCCCCTAAAAGCATTTAATGTTGGAAAACTGACCTTGTTTCTCTAAACCTCGATTTTCTCACCTGTAATGTCAGGATTTTTATAAAGATATATTCTGTTGTCTAATATATACATGAACAATATTTTCACTTAAGAGAAATTTATACTTATGAGAAAGATTCCCTCTTCTTTTAAGAAATGGGGTTAATCACAGTTAGAGTTCTTATATTTGTTTTGTTGTTGTAGCTGCTGTTTTTACTGAGGTGTGATCAGTTTACACTACTGTGTGATATTCATGCCTCTTCAGATGCAGATTAGCCTCCACACCCACCACCAAAGCGCCATCATCCTTCACCATAAGCCTTTGAGCCCCCTCCCCCTTTTGTTCCTCACTCCTACCCTCCCCATCTCTAGTTGAATGGATTCTGAAGTCATTTCTAGGATTCCTTTGCTTTCCATTTAAAAGATGAAACAAGAGTTAGATACACCATGTCCTGCCCTGAAATTCTTGCTCTCTCCACTAGATGGCGATGTCTCTATAAGCCACAGAGAACCTAAAACAAAGGACAAGCTCTTTTAAGGGTTCTCCTGACACAGGCTGCATTTCCCGTGGGGCTTTGTGAGCCTCGGTATTGCGTCATGGCCTGTGACCTTGCGTCGTGGTTTGTGCCATTGGGCACGTGTACCTTAGTATCTCTTTTTCTGACTTTCATAGTACTGCTAGGAGTTAGGGGAATGATAAGAAAATCACTTTGTAAATTTATCAAGATTTTACTCCATTCCTTGCACTTTTTGGAAGAGTCATGAGTTAGCCAATATTAGAAACATTCTTTTAATTCAAGGTTACACATGGTGCTCAAAGTTAATGTGTCACTTCTTACTGTGGCGACATGTCTGCCAGAAGGTAAGTGGATTTGCAAGGAGCCATGACAGTGCTTTCTGATATTAAGAGTGATTAGGTCTTGACTTTAACCCACCCACCCCTCACCACTGCTTGTCACTATAATGAGTGCTAAATACACTTTTTCAAAAGGCTAGTGATTTCTCCTAAATGCCCCGCCATCAATCATGTTTACCAAGAAACTGTCAACTCAAGTAGAAATGACCTCTATTTGCTATCTGCACCATTTCAGTGCTTTGTAATTTCACATTTGTTTTTTAACTTAACACTAAAGTCAATCATCTGATAAAATAGAGGTCAAGGAATTGAAAAGTCACTTGTCCATAGTCATGAAGCCAGTTAGGAGAAGAGCTGGGACCTTTCTCCCTCCAAAAAGGAGATTTCAGCAAAGTGCATTTGAAACAACACAAATAGGTACACTGAGTATGCAGTGTGGGCAAACGCCCCAGGCAAGCTGGACAAAGTTATCAGATAAAGAGTGCACTGTTTGTGAGAGAGGCATCTTTTGGCTAGATCTTTTGTATAATTAGCAAATATGCCTTGATGTCTACGTGACTGTGACGTATAAAGCAATGTCATGGCTAAGGAATCAGATTTCCGTATCAGCCTCTAATCATTGGGCCAGAATATGAGTACATCTGGCACCTCCAATCATTTTTACAAAGACTCAGAGACAAAGCAAGCCACACACAATTGAGAGGCTAGAACAGAAGATGACTAAGCTTTTGCAGGTGACATATGTCCCCTTCAAAGTCACCCTATTGACAGTTATAAATTATTCCAAAAAGGTTTCCATTACTAGAAAACATTGCCTGGAATTGATTTTAGATTAATTTTAATTTTTATTGTGATTATCAAATAAATATATGATCAACTTGTGAAACTTGGGACATAGCTAAATTCATATAAAACTTATTTTTAAAACTTCCCAGAATCCCATATCTCAAGATAATGATTGTTAATATGCTATTGTGTTTCCTTCCAGTTTTATACACATCATCAAAACTTCTGAATGGCTTCATCATAGTCTACTGTGTGGATGACATAATTTATTGAACTATTCTTCTAGGAAGGGAATTAGTTTTTTTTTTTTTTTTTTTTTTTAAAG
>JAGFMF010012216.1:2497110-2518291 GCA_019455555.1 Galemys pyrenaicus
CCCCTCCCTGGCCGGCAGCAGGGATCGAACTCATGCTGCAAGTGGCTGCGGTTTGCTTCATAGTGCGCTGCTTAACCCACTGCGCCACCAGGGGAGGCCGGGAATTAGTTTTTTCTAAAATTTTCATTTTATGACTAATATTGCTATTATAATATCTCTGTCTGCATTTTGGCTTTCTGTTTTGGCTCAGTTTCCTAGAAGTGCATGTTAAATAGAGTTAAGATCAATCTTAATCTTATCAGAGTGATTATGAAAAATAAAAGTTTACTCTTTTCTTTAAAAATAAAAATTCAGTCCAATTGTTTTAAAACTAAATTTTGATGTAAGAATTTCTAAGTTAAAGATGGATGACAGAAGCTTCATTTTAAAATCAAATACAATTTTTCCAGAAAAGAGAATTTTATCTTGTAAAAGACAAATAAGCATCTCACTGCCTTTTGAGTAAAACCCTGACCCCTTCATCTGCTGAAGATGTGCCCTTTCTGTGTGCCATCTTACACTGCGTCCAAGACACGGCCGTAAGCAGTTCTCTCCTCTTGCTTTCTAACCACGTCTGCATCTTTCTTTCTCTACAAGTTGCCGTTTTCTTACCCACACTATGGCTACCAGCTTCTCAATAACTGCTTTCAGCTCAGAATCCTCTTCTCATTCTCACTCGTTAACGTGCATAAGCTTCCTTTAATGGATTCAAATTTCAACCAAATTTCACTGGTCCTTTATGATAAAATTGATCCTTATCCTGACAGAGAAGAAGAAAGCCATTAAAAAAATTCTACCCCCCAAAATAATAATTTAGACACTGTAATTTAATTGAAGTTGCACCCGTGAATCAACTGTACGTTTATAACCAGGTGTTCATTTATCTTACCTCCCCTAGTTGTCTTCTCTCTGGTATGAGTCTTGTGCCTTAGGAACCATCTCAATGGAAGCCAACAGAATCCTACACAGCAGGATTGTCCACAAGTATGATGAATAAGTGGACACTTGTAAATGAGTATGGTGCTTTGATGGCGGTGTGGTGTGGTGAAACACATCCCCCTAGTCATACACGTTTTGTAAACCAATGTTACCTCAATTAAAAAAAAGATAGTTTTGAAGACTCTTTGTCTGTAAGTGTGGCTTTCTCCCTCTGTTCCTCTTTCTTGCTGCTCTTTGCTCTCTCTGTCCCAATCCATCTGGCTCATCACTGCTCATTAAGTCCTAACAGGTTCATCTCCTGATCTTCCCCACCTTAGGTACTGTCTGACCACGGCACTGTGCAGCCCAGAAGGGGTAAGGACATGATCGGCTGGTGCTGATGACCTGGCGCCTTCTGCTTCCCATGTTTCTGTGATGAGATCCACAAGGGAGCCCGAGAGAGTGTGAGGTCACAGCACCTCGGTGACGTCCCTTCTTCATGAGGTGCCCTGACTGGCTGAATGCTTCCGCCTCACTCACATGCTGACACTCTAGTCCCCCGGGGTATTTGGAGCTAAGGCTCTGGGGAAGCAGTTGGGTCGTTATGGGATTGATGCTGCTCTGAGTGACAGGAGAGTTTGCTTCCACTCTCGCTAGGCCCCTTGGAGAGACACGAGAAGAAGGTCATCTCTAAACCAGGAGAGAGCAGTAAACAAACACCAAATCTGCAGGCCCTTGACCTTCTCAGCCTCCAGAACCATGACATATTTCTGCTGCTTCAGCTGCCAAGTCTATGGAATTTTTGTTAGAGCACCCTGAAGTGACTCAGGAACAGATCAACATCGTTTAAACAGAAAACTTGCATCACACACAAAACTGCTGGAAATTCTGTGAAAATGGACAAAACATACTCTCAACCGACATTTGCATCAGATTCCACCAAACTAGTCAAGACAGCTGCTGCCTGACGCCTGAAGGGGATTCTGCTGCTCAGAAACATGTAGCATCGCAGCCAGGTGGGCACATGCTCAGAGGAAGAGGAAAATCGTGGGTGCTTCGCAGAGAGGACCACTAGAGTAAAGGTGGGCAGAGGGTAGAAGATGCGCTGAACAAGTACTGAGGGTCTTGAAGTTTCCCAGAACTAAAATTTGCCCCTTGCAGGCTCTTGGAACTTGGAAAAGATGCACAACCTCTTTGATCCACTCAAAAATGTGAATAGCTGCAGCATATTTATAAATGACTGCATAAAATAACCCACATACATGCCTACCATGGGCTAAATGGCACTCACCCCAAATACATTTGTTGAATTCCTAACCCCCAGGACTTTTAAATCCATCTGTATCTTGTAGGCTCTTTAAAGAGGTGAACAAGTTAAAATAAGGTCACTAGGTGACCCTACCCAATCTGACTAGTACCCTCGTAAGAGGAGGAGGGCGGACACTGACACAGCCGGGGATGACAAGAGAAGACGCAGGGAGGATCTGCCACCAGCAAGCCAAGGAGAGGGAGCCGGGACTGTCACCCCTGCTGACATCTGGACCTTGGACACCTGCTCCCGCTCTGTGCGAAAACTGTTTAAGCCCTCAGTGAAGTAGATTTATGTACTTTGCTTAGCAGCCCTAGAAACCAATACAGCATCTTAGACAGTGCTGAGCACATAGTAGGCATCTAGTAGAGGTCAGTTACTTTCATTTACATATTAATATTTACAGTGTAGTGTGAGTGGAGACATGGTTTATATGATAAATAGCTAGATATTCCTTGTTGCTTTATTTTTTTTAAGAGTTCTTTATTTCTGCATACAAGAACCGGGGTATAGGCCAGAGGTGCAGGGGGTGAGAGGGTTCACCAGTCAGAGTGGGGAACAGAACAGCAGGTTGACTGAAATCCACTGCTGAGGGGAGCAGCGGGAGAGGCAGAAGAGGTCTGCTGCGCCATGTGGGTCACCTCTCTGGCCAGGGATCGAACTCATGATGCAGTGGCTGTGGATGCTTCACAGATGCGGTGCTTAACTCATTGCACCACCAGGGAGGCCCTATACCTTGCTGCCTTAAATGTTCCAGATGACGGACCTGTCTGGTGGCGCAGCGGATTGAGAGCCTTGCTGCGAAACATCTGCAGCCACTGCAGCACAAGTGCACTCCCCACGTGGTGCAGCAGACCTGTCCTGTCTTGCCCGCTGCTCCCTCAGCCGTGTATTGCAGTAGATCTGCATGTTCTGCTCCCCACTCTGTCTGTGGTGACTCCTCTCACCCCCATGCCTCTGGCCTGTACCCCAGCTCTTATGTGCATAAATAAATAAAAATCTTTAAAATAAATAAACCAATGTTCTAGATGAAATTCTTCCCGAAGCGACAACTTCCAGACCTGATACCTGATATTCACCTTGAATATTTGGTGCAAAATATTGCCAAAGTCTTGGTGCATACTGAACATATTTTACTGAACATATTTTATTGCACCTCCGTTTTTATTTTTTTAAAGGAAAGACCTGGGCTGGTGTTCAAAGCCTGGCGCCCCCGCCAGGCATGAAGGTGAGCGCGACACGCCAAGCTCATCCTGTCAGAAGGACTGCAGCTGTCAACACCGTGCTGGAGCGCGCGGCCAGGTCAGCACAGGCAGCGAAGAAGCTCAAGCAGATGGGTCCAAAGCCTTGTCAAGGGAAAGCATTGCGTCAGAAAGAAAACAATTCTGAAGAGACAGAGCCAGCTATGACAAGACTTCTGTCACAGCCGTGGCTAAACCAGTGTTCTCCACGCCTCTTTCCGCATCTGACCTTAGAATCCAGTCAACAGCACCAGTCCACTTCTCCTCACTCCACTCGCCACCGCCAGCTCCAGCCTGGCAGTGTCCCTCTCAGGCAGCTTGAAATGTGTGCTTTGAAGGCACCCACTGTGCGCCAGAAATCGTGAAAAGCAATCTTGAATCTCAGAGAGAAACCACCATGTTAAATAAAATGGTAGGACAAAGAACCGAGATTCATATCCAGGATGGTTAATTATTCTGCTCTCTTTGAGGCTGACTTCTGCCAGAGTGTGGATGGTTGTTTACGGTGTAAGGCTGCCAGTAATAAAAATAAATGCAATAGGAAAGTATCCTCCAGAGAAAGTCCCCCTTTATCAGTTCCTTTTCTCAGTTAAGAGAATGCAAAATTACCCTTATTGTTCCACGAGGTTGTCATCAGCTTTAAGTGAGGAACACATCCGAGAGTGCACCACTTTGTTTTAGGACATATGGAGCTGAGTGTAGAGTACGTGCTCTTTGGGATCTCATGAGCTTGACTGGGAATCTGGGATCTTATAGATCTGTGATCTGCAAGTCCCTCCAGGTCTCTACACCTCAGCTTCCTTACCTGCAAAATGGCAGCGTTTAGCAGCATTTTGTACAGATTAACTGAAAGAATTGGTGTCAAATGTCTGACATATAAATGATGCTCAGTCACTCCGACATCCTGCCTCTTTGGTGTAATCGTCCAGATTGAATTTCTGTACTCCATCTTTGTATGAGACTCTGTCTGTCTCTACAAGCATTTAATTTAATGCTCCCTTGTTCTGTCTATGCTAAAGGGGACTTGGAAATACCCTAGAGATCACTAATGTTCTTTGGAGTAAATATTGGAAAATATTAACAGATAGCTAATACATTCAAAATTGACCCCAAGAGGTGTTCCAGTATTTCTGTGTTATTTGGCTTCCTTCTCTCCCCACTGCATTTCACTGCCTACCATGTTGGCAAGAGGGGTGGAGTAAGAAAAAAATAAAGCTGAGGCCAAAGCATGTCCTGGAATCCATCACTCATTTTAGGTAGCATGATCTCCTTCTAGAATCTGCCAAAATAACCAATCTATTCCAAAAGAGGATCTCCCAGCCAGCTCATTTGCCACTAGGGAGCAAACAGTCAACCCGTTCAATGAGGAGGTGGTCTTCATTTCCTTATTGCCTGCCTTTTCTCTTTCCCCAGATGCCAAATGCTAATGACAAGCTCTCTGTTGAGATGCAGAAAAGGAGAAATTTGACTGGAAATTTGATTTCTATTATCTATGTTTTTAACTGGGTGGCTTAGGAGAACCAATAATTTGTGTGTGTATTAGGAGTTACTGTGGAGCCACAGTCCAATCATTTCAACGTGAAATTTGGCTATGTTGTAGTAAATCAGGGAAATGAAGCATGCTTCATAAATTTCATCACTATTAAAATAAAGGTCACGTTCAAAGGCTGGGGGCATGAGTTGGAAATTAACGCCTGGTTTTAAATGTTTCAGGATTAAAATTTTAAATAGCACAGCTCAATTCTGTTAATATTGAAATGCATAATTTGAAACAGTGGCAGATTCAATAGAGAGAATTCTAATGAAGGAGTGAAAGTTTTAAAATTTCCTCCAACTGATTGTGAATGTAAGTCACTTGGGAAGCTTTTTAATAATGCAGAGTCCTAGTCCTCATCCTGAAGATTCTGACTCAATGAGAGGGTAGGGCATTGATTAATGCTCCCGGGGGGTTTTGAGGATCATTGTTGTAAATTAAATTGCCGCCGCCATCCCCACTGGCAACCACCACCCGGTGGTGCTGAATCATTGCGTGTCCCTGCCCCAGAATCTTATGGCAAAGGCTGTCCTAAGACACAGGAGTAACAGAGGCCTCCTGCCTCTAGCTAGTATGGAGTATCAGATCATCTATGCACTTAGTGTCAAATGTAAATAAGTCCAAAGGTGTGCGAGAAGAGGCTTTACTAAAAGTTTATTGTAAAGGAAGGAAAGAACACAGTGTGTGTGTGTGTGTGTGTGTGTGTGTGTTGTGGGAGGTGGTGAGGGGGTTATTAAATGATTATTGTTTTCGGGCTTATGTAAACTCATACGTTTTCATTATTCAGTCCTTGACTTTGTAACCCAATCAACAATCAATGAGTGTTTATGTTCCTGAAATTGTCTTTGATTCTGGAAATGTCAAAGTCTCCACCATCACTGAGATTATTGTCTACAGGAGACGTGGGGAGGCAAAGCAGCAAAAAACTGCAATGAATTGTATAAATCAAGGATGTACAGGTTGATCTGGAGAGCAGGGGGTATATGAAACTTCCTTATCTTTCCTTTCCCTGAACTGGGTAAATGAAGAGGAAACAGCCATTTAAGCTTTCTGGTATCCAATCCCCAGTCCTCAGCTGTCCCCAAGATGTGACTGGTGCAGAGCTTGAGAAAGGACATTAGGTACATTTTTCTCAATGAAAGAGGTCTCATTCTATGTTCTATTTAAGGCCTTGTGATAATTTTCTAGTAAGTTCTACCCATTCATGCTTCTTTCTGCTCTCTGGTGTAGGTACTTATTCTTGAGATACAGGACACTCCGCTCTTGAATCTTAATCTAGTAAAGAAAATGTCTGATAGTTGGAAACTACTACTCACGCTGAAATGACCTTCAGTCTAGAGACTGAATTTATGAGGGAAACTAAGAAAGGAAGAGGATGCTTTGGAAATTGTTCCCAGCATGGAAAATCCTCAGAAAAACCAGGGCAATTGGATCTGTGTGGTTGGTGAGTGGTTGGTGTTTTTTTCATTAGCTGAAGGGGCAGGGCATGCCAGAAGGGGTATCTACTACAATTTAGACTCCATCTTACAGCTTCTAGGGAAGTAACAGATGTTTCTAACTCAGGAAAATGATCTTATCAGAACAAGTGCCATGTTGGTATGATTGGCCATATAGAACGTTATCTGAGCAAGCATAAAACTGTGAGGAATGGCTCAAGTCAAAAGATTTTTGCCAAAAATTATGGGCAAGATATTTTGGGGAATTAAATCAGGACAGTGGCATTAAGAATGATGAAAAGAGATGGGATTTATGAAGGGAATAAGTACATTGACTAAATGGGTTTTGATAAATTATTGGTTTTAAGAAATTAGAGAGTCAGTCACCTAAATTTAACACCTAACTTAGACAATTGACCAGATCATGAGAAAGATATACTTGGGGTAATGAAATAAGTTAGATTTTGAAATGTAGAATGAGGGGCCTGTGGTATCCCAAGGGAAAAAATGGTGGACAATTTGATAGATAGGCATGAAGTATGGCGAGGACTGTAAGAAGTGAAATTGAAGATTATCAGTTTTGGGAGAGGCTGTGGTCAAGAGACACTGTGCCTTTCGATATGGCAGCCACCAAAGATGCCCTTGAAACACAGCTACATGTGGAGCATTGAAAATCAGCCCCTTGGGGCCTCCCTGGTGACACAAAGGGTTAAGCACCGCACCATGAAGCATCTGCAGCCACTGCAGCATGAGTTCGATCCCAGCCAGGGAGGTTACCCACATGGCGCAGCAGACCTCTCCTCTCTCACCTTCTGCTCCCCTCAGCAGTACATTTCAGTCAACTTGCCTATTCTGTTCTCTACTCTGTCTCTGGTGAATCCTTTCACCCCCCCACCCCCACCCCCCACCCCGACTTCTGGCCTGTACTCCAGCTCTTGTATGCATAAATAAATAAATCTTAAAAATATATATACAAAAAAAAAGAAAATACACACCTTAATGTTGATTTCTATTTAGTTTCAATTAATTTTAATTTAGTTTTTCACACATAGACAGTAACTACCATATTTAACAAAGTATCACAGAAAGCTCAACTGGATAGCACTGAGTTAGGTTTCTTGAGACCAACAAATAGGAAAAGGGGCTAGGAATTTGACACTTGGTAACCCAACCATTTAATAAGTGAAGATCTTAATTATGAGTAATAAGACTCTGTTTCTGTCTAAGCATTGATCCTTCTATCTCTGCCTTATTTTCTCATGTCCTACTCTGTTATTAGAACCTAGTCAGCATCCCACTTTCTCTAAATCGGAGACCTACATTGGTCTGGCCAGTCTTTCCTGTAATTGTTACTTCTCAAGATTGACAATGATATCCTAACATTTGCATCTAATCTTTCTGGCACTGACCATCTCTGCTACCCTGAGTTGTACCACCTAAACACTCCTTTACTCTCAGGTAAGGTCTCTATTTACCTGCCAGAACTCTGCACCTAACCAAATACTGGCCCACCAGCATGTGGGTGCTATTTTCTAGTTGCCTGGTCATACCTTTCCATGTGATTCAATAATAACTGTGAATACCAGAGCCTTCCAAGTTCTCTTTGTGCCAACAGGAAAGTCCCAGAGAGAAACATCTGGCTGTGGGAAGAGAAAGAGCCTGGGAGTCTGGTGACCTGAGATTATTGCAACTACGTTTTTATTCACATAGTTTTTTTTTTTTTTACAGGAATGCAAATCAGTTAGCCCTTTAATTGAGAAGAGAAGATCATCTGATATGGTGGTAGCTTGGGCCATTTTGTGAGTCTCTTTCATAAATAAATCCCTCCACAATTTGACTTGTTATAATAGAGTTTCAAGATCATCAGCCATCTTAGACTATGGTTGATTCGTTATACTAGCTTTGTGTTATCTTCACTCAAAGTATTCCAAAAATTTATTAGAGACAGGATGAAAAAAAGCACAGATTTGAGGATATAAATGATTTAGTCTTTTCTCATCTACATCTGCTTTGTAAGGATGTCATATGATTTAAAGCCTCTGGTATATTAAGTGGGACATCTGGTTGCAGTGGGCAAAAACAAGATTCCAACAAGCTTACACAAAAGTAGATTAGTGAGAAGGATCCATCAGTATCTCCCAGATGAGCGCAACAAAATTCCAGAGCAAAGTGAAGACAATGAGACCAGAAAAAGTCAACCCTCTTCCCCTCACTGTCTCCACACTACTCTTGGAGGTATGCTGACTGCATGTTGTCCTGAAAGCTGCCTTTTCACGTGTCAAGGAAAATGTGGTTACAGGCAACCTCCAGACACACATGCATTTGCCAGAGCATCCCACCAATGTCTTCTCTGTCATAGACTCAGCGTGGAAAACTCTAGGGAAGATTTCTCCTTGACCTATTTTGAATCAGATACAGCCAAGCCAGAAATGATACTGATACAAGGCAATTACTTTTTGAAATATGTTCCAAAGAAGCAATCTACAAAGTAGATGCCTTTCAAGACAGGCCAGTCACCAAGTGTTTACCACAACTGAAATAAATTGGCACTCAACAGTTGGGGTCATGTTATATGCAATGTTTGCAGAACCTCATGTTTTTATGAAGTTATTAAAACCTTGATGAGTGGCCCTTACTCTAATGTCAGTACATTTACCATGCCTAAGCTGATTAGGTATCAAAAGCTCTCTATTAAGAAAGGGACATCAATACTCTATCTTAAAGTTGCTGGAAATTTGGGGTGGAAACAGGCTAAGCTGCTCTTGTTTCCCCACTGAGATTCTAGCAGATAAGAAGGGATGGGAATCACTATCAAGTGGAGTTCAAGGTCTCATGTTTATTAATGGCTAAACAAGAATATAATCACTCCCAAATGTGTACTTTCTGATCATCTTGATCAGAGGACAAGCCTTGAACGAGAAAACAGAAGGGCATTCTCACTCCCAGCTCTGAAGCACAGAGGTTTTTTGTGTAGGTCTTATATAACCTCCACACCAGTGAAATACTGCAAAGCTGTGGAGACTCTGGATGTATGACAGAGAAATGAGAAAGAAAACATAAAAGCAAGATGAGAAAGAGTCACAGTCCAGACCAGTAGGGGGAGTTCCCAGGCAGAGAGATTGTACTCTCCATATTATCTCTATTGAGATGCATCCTTGTGCCAGCCAGCTCATTCATTCCTCCTGCTATAGGGAGCACAGAAAAGCACTATGTCTTCCAAACTCTTCCCTGTAGGCCATGTGGATTGCCAGAAGTTTCTTCCTGTATGCTGTGATGTAGAGCTACAAGGAAAGGAGCAGGAAGGTTTGCCTCTAATGGTAGTTTGACATTGACTTACTCCATAGACCTCACTTCCCATCCAGTTCTTTCCAACCAGTTCAAGAAATTGCCATCTGTGTCTCTCCTTCTCCTTCCAGAGTAGTCTGTCTGTATTACTACAACAAACCTGTGGATCACATGCCAGTGTCGAGAAACTTCTTCTTGCCTTCCCCCCAAATACTCTGAGTCACCTTAAAGTGCAACCCAGATCTTCCAATGGCATTGCTCAGCATGCTCCAAATACCATCCCATAAAGTTTATGTCTTCCTCCTCCTTTTAACTTATTTATCAAAGAAGCAATACTGCTTTTTGCTCCTAAAACTTTACTGAATTTGCCACAGTGAAGGGACACTAAGTTCTACAACTTAAGAATAGCGGTCCAGAGTGCGAAAGAACATTGACTGGTTTTTAACTGGGTAAACCATGCCTCCTTGATAGCTAACTGGGTTCTGCTTTAAAATTTATCATCCCAGCTTAG
This sequence comes from Galemys pyrenaicus, assembly GCA_019455555.1. Taxonomy (NCBI): domain Eukaryota; kingdom Metazoa; phylum Chordata; class Mammalia; order Eulipotyphla; family Talpidae; genus Galemys; species Galemys pyrenaicus. The sequence continues at coordinate 2,507,324 of JAGFMF010012216.1, forward strand.
CCTGAAGTTGAAACCAAGATTTTAAAGCCATGATTTTCAAAGAATGCCCTTGTCCATTCAGCCTGCTACTGCAAAATACCATAGATTGGGTGTTACATAAGCAAGATAACACTTAACATATAACACAACATACAATGTTAATCTATTTCTCACAGTCTTAGAGTCAGGAAGGTCCAAGATCAAGGTGTGGGCAGACCTGGTGTCTGATGAGGTTCCTAATGACTGAATTTTGTGTTCTCTTCACTGGATAGGAAGGGAACTCTCTATGGCCTCTTTTCTAAGGGCATTAATCCCCCTCAACAGGGCTCTGCCCTCATATCTAATCACCTCCCAAAGGTCCACCTCTGAATACCATCACCTTGGGATTAGGATACTAAAGCATGAATTCTGGAGGACACAAACATTTAGTCATTAATAATGCATTTCTCTGAGTTATGCATAGGATGCATAGGTATGCATGCATATGTGTATGTGTGTAGGTACATATGCAATATGCAATATTGTTCCCAAGTTGTCATGGGAATTCTATATACTTGGAGAATTTTTCTTACTGCTTTGAAGACTTACATTTTTTGAATGAGCAAAGACTGTGTTACACTTTGTTATTCATTAGGCACAACATTTTTATTCTGTAAAATAACAACATAAGTAAATATAGGAAATAATAAGTCAATATAAGAAACAACAAGAGGCCCACAGTGAATTCTCCAGGGGCAGTTGTGAAATGCAGTTTACATTTTTCTACAGAATGAAGTGAAATCCTTTCCAGGAGGAGAATTTGCGAAGTTAATCAAACATGGTGGAGAATTGGTTTCAAAACACGGATTGTATTTTTTAAGGCATTTCCAAGTGTTGTGAAACAGATTTTATTCCCCCCTCCCAATTACTGACACAGTGTAGGTACATAAGGGGTACATAACAAAGATGTTAAATATCACCAGCCGAGATTGCCTTAATCCAGATATGGGTGGATCTTTCTGTCCAGATGCCAGTGTTCAGCTTGTCAGTCTGGAAGGCGCGACACTGACTTCTGTGTTGGATTTGCTGCCTGTGATGGCCTCTGCCCTGCTTCTTGGCAATGGCCTCACACCTCAAGAGACTCTCAAGGTAACACTGATTTCGGAAGCTGCACTTTGTTCCCTGCCTGCTGTTCATGCCCAGTGGGTGTGAAACAGGGGGCAGAGAGGCTTCTGACTGAAGAAACAGGGTGAAGAAGACTCTGAGGCCAGAGAGCCCCCATGAAAGCCCCAAAAGGTCAAAAGGCCAAAAGGCCACAAACCAGAATCAAGGACTACAGCAACAGGGGCTATAGCCTAACTGAGGACAGTGTCCAATACAGAGCACTGCCTATGGAGTCTCACCCATGCGCACAATTGCAAGAGACCTCAGGCTACAGGAACAACCACCATGGGGTTTATTTATGAACAGGGGGAAGCAAGAACGCTTATGTATCCACAGGAGGCTGGCTGCTTCATCCAGACATCAGTGTTGGCAGTCACTGGCCACCAGGAGTGCTGGGCAGCACTGGCCAGTAGCAGTGACCACTACGGGCCTGCAGAGGTGATGTTCAGGGACACCCAGTGTTACTTGTAAGCTCTTGTAAGTCGTTGGTTTATACCAACAATAAACAGCTCTTTGAGACACCAGACCCAAGGTCTTTGGTGCTCCTTCCAGTCAGTGTCAGAAACAGGATCCAGGCCCAGTCTCTGCAGAGTCCTGCAGCCTCTCTTCCTTCCTCAGAGGGTGGCTGCTGGAGGCTTCCTTCCCTTCTTTGGGGGCTGGAACCATCTTCTCCTCTTCAGGGCTCTCCTCTTCCTCTGCAGGGGCTCTTCCTCAGGGCTGCTGCTTCTCCAGACCGCTTCTTCCTCTGGGCTGCTGCTTGTCCATCTGCTCCTCCAACGTCCGATGAGTTGCTACAAATGAGTGCCCCAGGCTCCCTTCCACCCTGCCTTATATTCACTTTCAGGGTGCCCCCCCCCCACAGTCTGATTGGTCCATTTTACAATCATCTGATTGATCCATTTTTTAATCCTGTACATGATTGATCTGATCCATAATTCAGGAAGTACAATTGACAAAAGTGCTCTGCCACCTCTGACTTGTGGTGAGAGGCGGAGTCCTGGCAACAAAACATCAGTCAGCCCACAGCTCATACCTGATTGGTCCATTCCACAAGCCAGGCAGCACATTGCTACATAAAAGGTTTCTGAGGAGCGACTGCCACACTAACTTGCAGGGGAACAACACACAATGTGCTCCTATCTGCTGTAGCCAGGTAACAGGTGGAGATCTCTTATTGCAGATCCAGCTATCGCCATTCTCAGGAGCAGCCTCAGCACCCACGGCTAGGAACGAGGAAGCTGCTTTCTGGACTATGTGAGCGTGAGCAGAAGAGCTCCCCACCGGCTCCTCTGGGCCAGTTCAGAGGCAACGCTGCTGAAACAGCCCCATCACATGGCAGTCCTGGGATGAGCACCTCCCTGCACATTGTTCTTCTGTGCAAAGCCCTCACAACAGAAGGAATTAAACTCCTGGCACCGCACACTTTGAGGCCACTCATCGATCACTTATTGGAGATAGAGCCAATGTAGAAGGACAGGATCACACAATGGGGAGGGATCCCACTGGGGAGCCCTGTTGAGGGGTGGTGAGATGACTGTTTAGAAAGCAGCGGCCGTTGGGCATGGTCCCATCGCTGCAGCCACGAGAAGCCGTGGCTGCAGAGCAGAGAGGCGTGGTGGCAGAGAGGCCTCCGCGGTCTAGTCCCAGCTCTCAGAGCCGCCAGAGTGCCGGGGCAGGGGTCACCATTCCGCAAGGCCACCGGCTCTTCACAGAGGAGGCGAGGATGACACGAACCCCTGCCCAGCTCTGGAGTCTCGGCCAGCCGCCCCCGGCAGCTCCGTAGGGCCCCCCCAAATGCAGCATGTGATGGTGACCAGCGCGGCAACTCCCTCCCCTCGTCTCGCCAGGACAGGAGCAGGACAGGCACAGAGAGAAACACAGACTTCTTTTTTTAACTTTTAAGTGATGGAGGGTTTTTATTTTATTTTTTTCACAAGTAAGATTATGTTTTTTTAATTTTATATATATTTTACATTTTTGTACAGTACATACATTTCTCGTCCCGTGAAGCTCACATCACCCATTCCCCCGTGCTCCATCACATAGTCCCTGGTGCTCTTCCCACCATTTTGTCCTACTCCCTTCTCCTTCCCTTGGGAGTGTCTCAGATTATAGTTGTCTGTTGATTTTTATTTTTAATTTATTGTAATTGATTTCTCCCCTTTTTCCCTTATTTGTTTCCTCTACATTCCTCCTAGGAGTGAAAAATATCCGATATTTTCCCTTTTTTTCTGGCTTATTTCACTCAGCATCATCCCTTCTAGCTCCATCCATGTTGCTGCAAATCGCATGCATTTATCTTTTTGAATGCTGTGCAATATTCCATGGCATATTTATACCACATCTTCTTGATCCAGTCATGTATTTTTGGGCATTTGTGTTGTTTCCATAGCTTGCCTATTGTGAAAAGTGCTGCACTATACATGGGTGTGCAGGTGTCCTTTTGAATTAGAGTTTTTTGTGTCCTTTGGGTAAATTCCTAGGAGTGGGCTTGGTGAATCCTGTGAAAGCTCCATTTTTAGTAGTTGAGCAACCCCCACACTGCTTTCCACAATGGTTGGACCAGTTTCCGTTCCCACCAGCATGCAGTAGAGTCCCTTTTCCTCCGCATCCTCGCCAAGGAAACACAGCCTCCTACATACGAAAGCGGAGTGATCAATACAGACACCCCGCCCTTCCCCTGTGCCCTCTGAGGAGTCCTGGAAATCGGGAGTGGAAGACGCGGGACCGCTCCATGAAAGCGCGAATCGCCTTCTTGTGTGAGTCGCTAACGTCGGGGCAGAAACTATGCTAAAGTTTTCCCTCCTGCCACCCTCACGGCCGCATTAGAAGGTCACGTGGGCCGAAATTCCGTTCATGGATCTCCAGGTTTATGCGGATAAACGGCCTGAGAACCTGTGGCAAAGGCGCGGTTGCAGGACGCGAGGCGCCTGGGTGAGCTGCTCCGCACAGCGGGGTGCTGCGTTTGAGCCGTCCCCTCCGGCGCGGTGCAGCGGGCAGAGCGTGTCCCCTCCCGGCGCGGTGCAGCGGGCAGAGCGTGTCCCCTCCCGGCGCGGTGCAGCGGACAGAGCGTGTCCCCTCCCGGCGCGGTGCAGTGGGAAGAGCGTGGACCATCAGAGCAGACTCCGGTCCACACCTGAATGAATAGAAGGCGACACGGAGACCCTGAGATCGGTATTTCCCCCAAAACGTATGCTTGCCAGCCTCTCCTGAAACACTGGTTACACAAATAGGGCCCTAGATTTATCCCTCGGAAATTCCGAAGCCATAAACCCGGCACCACCAAGAATCTGTATTTATGTAACAGCTGGCCCACGTGACAAAGGTGTCCTTCAAGTCCATTGTCTGTGGCTCCCTAGTAACAGCCCATGGAAGGAGAACAAAAGGGCACTTCCCTAGATCCCAGGTCCAGCTCTTGTCCCTCATTCTCTCCTTGGCCATGAGGGTCACCTGGGCTAATGCATCGCCCAATTGAGAAAGGGGCGAGTTGACCGCCTCCTTTGACCTAGCTCCTTCTGAATCTGGGCTCTTCTTAAAGCCACGATCAGGACACACTGTTTAAACCTTATCACAAAGTGCTTCCAGCCTGGAAATTGTAGAACAGATTGGCTGCATGTCGAACCTGATGAGGAGTAAAAGCAAATCCATGGAAACTGTTGTCACAGTCACCAAAACTGCTTAGCCAGCAGCAGGGAGCAAACAAATCCACTGAAACATTAACTCAGGCAGGAGGTTCCCCCTCATTGAGAGCGGGCTCATTTGTTTTCCCATACGGCTCTCCACCGGCTACCTGGCCCGTGCTTGCAGGGTTCCAGCCTCATCGGATGGAGCCGGGAGGCTGACGGATTTATGACACACTGCCTCGATGACATATTTACCAGGGCAGGAGGCTAAGACGCTCCAAAAGGAGAAATCGCTGGAAACTGAGCCTGCTGGGAAAATAGCAGCTAGAAGACGACCAGGGCACAAGGCTGAGCCGGAGTGTGGGTTTAGGCGCCTCTTCCAGAGCAAGGCTTCAGAGGTGGCACGGTGCCCTTGGACCTCAGAGAAGGGAGCACAGGCACACCTCCAAACCCAGGTGCTTCCTGTCTCTGCTGCCACCAGGGCATCACTCGACTCTCCCCAGCCTCAGTTTCCACTTTAGAAAGATAGGAGTCTGTCCCTTCCACTTCCAGATCGCAGCAGAACCGGGCGTGGCACTGGGAGCAATGCGAGAGTGGTCACTGCAGACCCTGCAGAGTCTGCAGGAAGAGTCTCTCGTCATCCCGAGAGTAAGACTCGACTGTTTCTGAGAAATACCTCCCTTAACCGTGCTTCTCTTTTATCTGAAGCACAGGCAAGCATATAGTGTTAACTATGAAAGGGATTGTGGTTTCGATTGATTTATAGCTTTTGTCAGTTAGAAGGGCAAGGAAGAATGAAAATGGCAATTACTAAACAAAGACTGTGATGAGCACTTCGTATCATTTTTCCTCAGTGAATGATCACAAAACCCCTGGAAGTTAAAGACTATTATCTCAACTCTATGGACAATGAAACTGAGACTCAAAGAAGTTAAGTACATTGTCTGACATGTACAATGTTAAGTACAGACAATGTTAAGTACATTGTCTGACATTGTCTGACATGACACAGCTTATAGGAGCACAGCCAGGAGTTGAGCTACATTTGAACATTTATAGGTATGTGGGTACACTATAGAAGACTATGATACCTACAAACACAGATAAATACACATGCGCAGCTCCACAGAGACACATATATCTAGATAATATGTATGTATATTGAAGAATGAAAGAGTTCCCTGAAACCAGAATTGTTTTTCCTACTAAGCTGCATCAGCGACACGGCCTTGTGCCCTGGTCGTCTTCTGGCCTTTCTTTGTCCAAACATCTAATCATGCTCATTTATCCATTCAACTTGCTCTTCAACAACTGCTATATATAAATCTCTATTGTAAATATAAAGGTAAACCAGACAAGATTCTTTCACCTGAAATTTTGATAGTTGATAGAAGAGAATAGAATGTATACAGAAATTAGCACAACAGTCCCCAGCGCACACATGAGCAATGGGAACACTCCAGAAGGGAGAGGAGAAGGAATCTTATGAAGACACAGTTCAGTTGAGTCTACAGAGATGTTAGAATTTGATTGTACAGAGATGGGAAGGAAAAATCATGGGCATGAAGAACATTCTGAATATGGATTCCAAGACAGCCTTTAATGCAAGTTCAGAGAGTAGCATAGTTGAAAGGAAGTGGGTGATAATTTCGGTGAGGTAGGTAGGGTGAACTCATAGATTTCTGCACATGTTTGGTAACCACAGCTTCTGTACAAAGCTCTTAGGAGCTGTCATCTCAGAGACACCCCCTAGGCTTACTGGAGATGTATCTGCTCACGAGAGTCAGAGGCAGGGCAAAGTCCTCGCTCTTTAAGAGCATCTGTAGGTGGCCATGATGCTGTTTTGTAATCTCAACATTCAGGGAAAAATCTTGTCTCCTCGGCTAGCTGGAGCTGACAAGATAGCCAAGCTGTTTTCCTACATAACAGTCACCTCCTGGAGTTAAAACATTTCAGAATTCCAATAGGAAGATACAAGGATAAAAGTTTATATGCTGCTACAAATTTTATTTTACCTGCCACCCCACTTATTATAAAAAGTGCCCAAGAAAGGTGAAAATTCAATAATGACAGTGATATATACTTGGAGAAGCCAAAATTAAACTCACCTCTGGAATAATATCCATTTCCTCCTGTAGATTTGTACAAATACTAATGACAAGACTATCACATCAGGCATGAATATGATTAACATAACTCTGTCTAATGAATTAATTCCTTTTGTGAAACTAAGGGTACAAATGTTTTCCTTTCCCCTTAATCCTTTCTAATAGATGCAGATTTGCTAAAAGAAGGTTTTTTTTCCCCCTACTTTATGATGCATTTATTAGGTTGATTCTCACCTTTGCATAGATGAGTGAATAGAGAATATACTTAATGGTGATCTGTGCAAGTATGGACCTTCCATTTTCAGGACGAGAAAGCAGAAATTATTTTTTTGGTTTGTTCTCAGAAAATTTTATAGTCACATTAAGATGATCTGTTGCTCTGAGATGTCTGATCCAAAGAAATCATTTCTTTCCTATGCTTGAATGAGTTTAAGAAAATGAACAAAATTTTACTTTGCTTTAGAAAGTACAAGAGAGTGCAAATATTTTGGAAATCAATCTGTCAATATGGATCAAGAAATATAAAAATGTTTACTCCTTTGATCCAGAAATTTCATCCCTGGAATGTGTCTCAAGGAAATAATCATAAATATGAAAATCTGTATAGACCCAGCACCATGTTATTTATAATGATGAAAAAAATGTTAGAAAAGACTTAACTATTCAACAGTAAAAGGATGGCTAAATAAATTATGTTACCTTTAAAGGAAGACTATAGATATTTTAAATGATATTTATGAAAACTATAATACATGTATAACATGGTAATTCTTACAATATGGTAATTATGATAGTGATGAAAAAATGCTTATTTAAAAAAATTATTTATTGATGCATATAACAAATGGAACACAGGCCAGAGTTGTGGGAGGTGAAAGTGTTCACCAGAAACAGAGTGGGGAGCAGAACAGATAGACTGACTAAAGTACACAGCCGAGGGGAGCAGCAGGGAGGCAGGAGAGGTCTGCTGCGCCATGTGGGTTACTTCCCTGGCTGGGGATCGAACTCACGCTGCAGTGGCTGTTGATGCTTCATAGTGTGGTGCTTAACCCCTTTGGGGACCAGGGATGACCCCAAAATTAATACTTATTGACCACTAATAATAAGTGTTCTACAGGCATCACTGAATTTTCACAAGACCCAAATGGCATAAGCACTGTTATCATTCTACATATACTAGAGTTCATGGACTTGAATGAAGTTCAGGTATGAATTAGTTTTGAAGTCGGACTCAGTACCATGATGGGTCTCCAAGACCACATTTGATTGACAATTTGCTAGGAGGACATGGAAGGCTCTGAAAACCTGGTACACTCTAGCACTTAATTCTCCCATCAATTATATATGCCAACAGATACTTGTATTGCCAACCAGGGAAGGTCACCTGAGTAGTCTAGGTGGTCAGGGCTTCCATTGTTGGTCATTCTTGCAGGGCAAGTACTTAGTTGACTTTTGTTTTTCACAGTCCAGTCCTCCAGGACAGCAAGCTGACACAGCTTGGGCCAAGTCTATCACAAATTACGTGATTAGCATAAACTGTAGTGATTCAAGTCCCCAGGTAGGCAAAGACACTTACCAGGTGAGATTTTCCAATGCCATAGAAGCTATCTCACCAAGAATCTGTTAGGGGCTAGTATTTTCTTTGCAAAGTACAGAGTTTAACCCTTTACTGAACAAATACCAATTAAACAGAATCCAGAGCCTCAGTGTTTATTCATTATGGAATTTTCCAAGCAAAATCCAAGAGTTGAACCATGTTTAAGTTGAAATAATGATTAAACTGGATAAGGGTCAGATAGGAAAGTTCTTCTGGAGCTAGAGACATGATACATTTCCCGAGGTGAAAGTGATTGGGGTATTATTTCTGACAACTGAATATGAATCTACATTGATCTCAATACAAAAGATTTACTTTAAAAATGGTGGGCTTCGACTCGAGGGAAGAGTGGAGAAAGAGGCAGAAGGTAACACTAGGTGAACAAAAGACACTATAAATAGACTTTACTAGTATGTGTGAGCTGAGAGTAGATGTATTTAGCAAAGATTAAATAAAAGGAAAAATATCCCAGGAAAGCAAAGAGAAAGGAAAGAAAATGCCAGAGTTTGGAAATTCAGAATCTGCAGGGTGGAAAAGATAACTATTCCTAAGACCCAAAGATAAAAGACGCAATTTAAAAGGCTTCATATGAAAGACGTGGTAAAATTTTTCAACTGAACAAGAATTCTCAAAAATTCTCAGCCCTGTGGCAAAGACCGAAAGGGTCTGGCCTTCCCAGATACGGTTTCAAATGTCTCCTGATAACAGGTGCCCTTCACTGGAGGAAGAAAGAGACCTTGCAGCAGAAGCTAAGAAATAAATGAGACTCAAGACTTAGAAGAACAAGGATACAGTAACAAACACATGAGAATGTCGAATAAAGAATAAATCAGAAGCTTGCAAAGTTTGTCAGGAAATTCTTTTTTTTCCCAAAGAAAATATGGAAATAGAATAAAAATAATGGAAGAGGGAAAAATTGAAGACTGTGTTCAAGATTCAAAGCGAGCCTGCATTTGCATGCCTTCCCTGAGAGGAAAGAGGCTGAAACAGCAGTGGAAGAAGGAAAGAAGCCCCGACCCCTTCGGATGTGGCCGAGAGGTTGTGCACGCTGGAACCCCCAGGCGGTGGAGCACTGAGCTTGGGCCATGGAGGGAAGGAGCAATCCTGAGTGGGAGTGCAGTGGGACCCAAGTCCGAGCTTCTCCCTTCTCTCGCTTTTTAAATTTTTTAAAAGATTTATTTTATGTATGTATACCTATAAGAACTGGGGTACATGTCAGAGTGCAGGAGGTGCAGGAGGTGAGAGGACTCACCAGAGACAGGGCAGGGAGCAGAGCAGGCGGATCCACTAAAACACACTGCTGAGGGGAGCAGCGGGGAGGCAGGAGAGGTCAGCTGCGCCCTGTGGGTCCGTTCCCTGGCTGGGGATCGAACTCAGGCCATATTATATCATACTGCTGAGATGTAACACTTTGCGCCACCAGGAAGGCCCTCACCCCTCTCTTCATGTAAAAAACTTTCAGAACTTCTATCAGCGAGAAACGGAGGAATGGACGTGAGTGACCAGGAGTCAGCCTCTCCCTTCCCTCTCACTGCAGTTACCCTGCGTCATTCCTGTGGCTGCAAGCTGGGCTCAGGGGGAAATAGCCGGCATTTCCCCTCATGCACCACAAGGAACAGCGTCTGGTGGGCTGCCGTAGACAGCACCCCCCTGTGCTACGGGGAGATCCCCCAAAGCCGGCCAAGTGGGGCATTTCCCCTCATGCACCACAAGGAACAGCGTCTGGTGGGCTGCCGTAGACAGCACCCCCCTGTGCTACGGGGAGATCCCCCAAAGCCGGCCAAGTGGGGCTCTAACAGCAGCTGCAGGAGACGAGAGCATCAGCCCTGCCGCTTTCGGTTTTGAAGGCTTGAAATGTTTAGCTTTCTGTGACCCGACCCATTTAGAAGTGGAGGCAAGCCTGGAAGTTGGGCCATTTGAGATTCCTGTGACCGCCCCTGCTTGCCTGCACGCTTCCAGGCGACAAGAGACAGCGCCGCATGAGCAGCCGGGCTGCAGTCCGGCCACACAGCCCGTGCGGGGCGGGCGCTGGCGTCCCCCACGAAGAGCCCACTCTGTGCTCCCGCTGCGTTTTCTAATTTTCCTGCCTGCTCTGATCTGCCTCGCTGCTCTTACCGGACTGTAACTACTTTAGGGCAGGTGGCGTCCTGCGCCTAAGCACTTTTAAACTGGCGGTCCCCGGGGAGGTGTCCCTTCGTGACTCTGAATGACTGGGTTGGGTTGGTCCCTGAGACCCACGGTGACATTCGTGGTTGATCCCTAATCCAACACTCACTAGCAAGTAGGAGGAACACGTTCCAGAGCCTGAAGCAGGGTCCGGCTCCGAGACCGCTGAAGAGCTGTGTGCGGTCTCAGAGGGCTGGGCACCGTTGGAGGGGGCTGGGCACCGCTGGAGGGGGCTGAGCACCGCTGGAGGGGGCTGGGCACCGCTGGAGGGGGCTGAGCACCACTGGAGGGGGCTGGGCACCGCTGGAGGAGGCTGGGCACCACTGGAGGGGGGTGAGCACCGCTGGAGAGG
>JAGFMF010012216.1:2525797-2539798 GCA_019455555.1 Galemys pyrenaicus
TCCTTCCTTCCTTCCTTCCTTCCTTCCTTCCTTCCTTCCTTCCTTCCTTCCTTCCTTCCTTCCTTCCTTCCTTCCTTCCTTCTTTCCTTCCTCCCTCCCTCCCTCTCTCCCTCCCTCCCTTCCTTCCTTCCTCCCTCCCTCCCTTCCTTCTTTCCTTCTTTCCTTCCTAAAGCACATGTAGTTCATCAACCGCATGCTCCCAGGACTCTTTACCAAGTCATGTGACGTTGGGAATCTAATCACATGCTGTCAGTTACTCAGCATCTATCAGCCTCATAAATATGGCCACATTCAGAAGTAAAGCCTCCTAAGGGGCAAATAGATCGTTTGACCACTAAGAAAAATTCACATTCTATAAACCACTTCTCAAAAATAATTGAGCAGCGAATTGAAATAATCTACTGCACCGTCTCAGCTCTTGAATCTGAAGTGGAATATGCTGGCAAAGCGCACAGACGAGCGCCTGCAGCCTGCGCTCGCACGCCCAGTGCGCGTGTGTTCCGGGAGCCAGCGCTGCACGCTGCGGCGCACCGGCTGCGAGCACTCTGAGACCGGTACAACCCGAGTCTCTTTTCCGCTCGTGTGCACTGTGACGTGAGTCTGCAGCTGTCTAGCACCTTTTTCCGTCTTGAATTTCCACTGGAAAGCATGACCCCAGGGTTCTGCTGCCAGGAGAGAAAGAGATGGGGCGGAGACCGCCAGAACACCTGTTCTCAGCCCTGGCCGCAGAGCAGCCCCGGCCCAGTCGAGCTGCAGGCAGACTGGAGACAGAGAGGCGGGGAGGCAGGGAGGTTGCTTCTTCTCCACTAGGATCCCGGAGCAGCCGGTTGACAGGCCTACCTAGACAAGTATATGAATGGAGAAAACGAGCTTTTATTATATTTTTTAAAGATTTTATTTACGCACACAAGAGCTGGGTATAGACCAGAGTCACGGGAGGTGAGAGGATTCACCAGAGACAGAGTGGGGAGCAGAACAGGCAGGTTGACTGAAACACACTGCTGAGGGGAGCAGCGGGGAGGCAGGAGAGGTCTGCTGCGCCCTGTGGGTCAGCTCCCTGGCTGGGGATGGAACTAACACTGTGGTGGCTGCAGAAACCCCAGTGTGGCGCTCAACCCCTTGCGCCACTAGGGAGGCCCAAAGAGCTTTTAAAAAAGCATTAACAGGGGCCTCCCTTGTAGTGCAGAGCTTAAGTCTTAGCACTATCAAGCTATTGCCAGCCACTGTGGCCTGAGTTCGATCCTTCCCAGGGAGGGGACCCACAGGGCACAGCAGACCTCTCCTGCCTCGCCCGCTGCTCCCCTCAGCAGTGTGTTTCAGTTGATCTGCTTGTTCTGCTCCCCACTCTGTCTCTGATGGATCCTCTCACCACCCCCACCTCTGGCCCACACCCCAGTTCTTCTATGCATAAATAAATAAAGAGAGATAACAGCATGTTGAACAAAAGCAGACCAGAAAAAAGGAAAATAAATTTGCCCTCCTGGGCTGCACTGGTGAGGTGAGTAATCTTCTGAAGCTAATGGAAAGGAAAGGGCAGGTCTCCTTGTGTTCTGCCTCTTCCGACATTCCGGCCCATGGGCGATGGGGAAAGATTGGCGGGGCTGTCCCTGGACGGCACACACCTTGCTGTACCTGGGGCTGGCCAGGTGGTGTCCAGCACTTCACCCATGCTGCTTAGCTGTGTCTTAGCGCTCTGTGGTTCTGGTTCTCATGGTGGCCCCTGCTGTGACACCTCCTTTGTCTCCTGGTTTGGGGTGGTGTGAAAGGGCCCGGAGAGATTTTATTTCCTGCCTTCTCAATTTGTTGAGATCAGAGAACGATCTGTGTGTGTGTGTGTGTGTGTGTGAAGTGATATCCCAGAATTCTACAGCAATCAAAAGTCTGATTCTTAATTTTACAAGTGATTGCTTCTAAAGCCATGTAGCTGGACTTAAACTCATTCTCTCCACATCACTCACAAATCTGAAATCCTCTGTGTCTCAAACCAGAAGGAAATCAAGTGAAATTAAAAGACCATGAAGCCTGAGAAAGAGAGCCAGTGTCCCCATGGGAGGAGAACACAGGTGACTACGAAAGAGGGTTCGAGCGAGGGAGATGGCTCCAGGAGAGGAGTTTCTGAGAGTCCAGGAGAAGGTCACATCCTGGATGGCCTCCAGCAGGGCCGGCAAAGCCTGCTGTCCTGATGCTGAACAATCTTCTGGACCCCAGACGGCTGTGAGTGTGGATTTTTTTTATTTGGGTTGACCTTGGTTTATAGCACTGTTTATGATTCAGGGGTACGAGTACACACTTTTCAGATGCATGTCACCACCCCACACCCCACACCCTACCACCGAAGGACCCAGAGTCCATTGGGTGCCTTCTTCCCCATTATTCCCTCACTACTCCACCCTGCATCCTTTTCTTCTTCTCAGGTTTGTTTTGGTTTAGTTTTATCTATTTCTTCCTTTTGTTTCTTTGTATTTCACATCATGAGTGAAATCATCCAGTATTTGTCTTTTTCCTCTGACTTATTTCACTTAGCATCATTCCTTCCAGTTCCACCCATGGCATCACAAGTGGCAAGATCTTACCTTTTTCATAGCTGAGTAATATTCCATGGTGTGTATCTGTATATGTATGTGTATGTGTATATGTGTACGTATATATATATATACCACATCTCCTTTATCCACTCCTTTCCTAAGCATGGTTTTGTTTACTTATTTCCAAGTTTGGGTGTTGACAGGGGTGCTTTCCAGTAACTGCAAAGGCTACTGCCTTCCCAAGTTTAGGGGCATAGAAAGGGACTTACAGAAAACAGGGTACAATGGCAAGCTGAAGAAGTGGAAACATTATTATGAGCATTCAATATCTGAATGTGCTTGGGGAGTCCCCACAGCACTTTAAGGTAAGTTCAGTAAGTGTCACTAAGCCAGATTCTGTGGACACCAAGGGTTTCCATGAAGCCGGGTCTGGACGCTGCAAGGTGGCGGGTCCAGTAACAGAATCTCAGTCACATGACACCCTCTTTCCATGCTGGCTTTTGAGCTATGTACAAAAGAACAAAATTTTTGAATTTTGCTGTAAGATTGTAGGCATTTTCCAGAGCATCTCAGTCTCTTATTAATGAATACTTCTTAATGGGAAATGCCATAGTGGATTTGCCATAAGCTTTTTCTGTTTAGTTAAGGAAAATTAAAAAGCCATTAAAATAGCAGCATAAATATTGGCCGGTTGTATTTAAATATGCCTGGAAGGAACTGTATGTGAAATGCTTAAGTGAAAAGACTCGGGATACAAGATGACAAGGTCACTGTGGAGATACCTTTGGAATACTGTGTGCTTAATGAAACCGTAGGAAGAAAATAAAATCCAATGCTCACTATCATTTTGTTACAGTGTTAGAACCAAGAATGATTTTTTTACTTTCTTTTTCGTTTCCTTCTCCAAATTTCTCCAATACCATGGTTTTCTGATCTTTAAAATAGCCGTTTAGATTAACAGCATTATTAAGCAGAATATGTAATCATGTAGCATTTATGCTAACATACATGTTATTGTGATTACCGTGGTAAGAAATACACAATTCCCATCGTGAGCTGACAATTTGGTTGCTCTCCTTTCCATCATCAATTCAAAGATATACTCAGAGCACAGGTTTTATTAAAGTCAGCATTTAAAAATCTTTATATGGGTCTCCCTGGTGGCGCAAGGAGTTGAGCATTGTGGGGCTTCCCAGTCACTGCAGCGTGAGTTCGATCCCCGGCCAGTGAGGGACCCACAGGGCGCAGCAGACCTCTCCTGCCTCCCGCTGCTCCCCTCAGCAGCGTGGTTCAGTGGATCTGCCTGTTCTGCTCCCCGCTCTGTCTCTGATGGGTACTCTCTCTCTCTCTCTCTCTCTCACACACGTGCCTCTGGCCTGTACTCCAGCTCTTGCATGCATGAATCAAAATTAAAAATCTTAAAAAAATCCGTGAGTTAATATAAATGCAATAAATATATAAATGTTACATAAATATAATAAAGATGTATGTATTATATGCATACGTGTGTGTGCTACATGTTAAGATCGGAACTTAAAGCAACCCCCTCCATAGGGCATCGAGACATTTTCCTGCTGCCTCCAATGCCTGCGACTGGGACCCCAGGAAATGACACACGTTTGAAACGTGCAGGTGGCCGCCATCCCCTTGCCCCCGACAAGACGCCTCCCCTTCATCTCGCCGGGGCACCCCGACACAGGCTGTGAGGCTGTGCTTTGACCCGCTAAGCTTGAGGCGACCTCCTTAGCTCCAAGTCGCGCTCAGCAAAATGCGAAGTGGGCGGCCGGGCAGCCCTGTCCTGAGGTAAGAAAAGACTCATCCGGGCGTGCGCCCGCGGCGGCCTCCTGTTGGCTCATGCATGTGATGAGTGCACATCCCGCCACTCCGCTTCCAGGGGGCCGCCCTACGTGCGGGGCGTACATGTGGGGTGCACGTGTGGGGTATGTGTGGGGTGTGCGTGTGGGATGTACATGTGGGGCGTGCATGTGGGGTGTACGTGTGGGATGTGCGTGTGGGGTACGTGTGGGGTGTGTGTGGAGTGCTTGTGTGGTATGTGTGGGGTATGTGTGGGGTGTGCGTGTGGGGTGTGCGTGTGGGGTGTGTGTGAGGTGTGCGTGTGGGGCGTGCATGTGGGGTGCGTGTGGGGGTTGTGTGTGGGGTGTGTGGGGGATGTGCGTGTGGGGTGCGTGTGGGGCACGTGTGTGGGGCGCGGTGGGTGAGCGGGGAGGCCAGCTGGTGGCTCCAGCGCACGACTAGGTCCAGCAGGCCAGCACTTCTCCCGCGTGGGGTGAATAAAAACATAACTGTTTCCTTTTGTTTTATTTTCAGAGACATCTTACGGGGCTTGGGGAGGGAGAGGGATCAAACTGAGGGCAGGAAGAGCACAAAGGACTAAGGCGATGGTGCACAGGTGAATTGGTGGTGGGGATTCCACGGAGGCTACACCCGAAGTCAAATAGACATAAAGAAATTAATAAAAAATAATTAACTAAAAAACAAAATAAAGTCAGGAAAAAAAACATAAATACACCTAAGGAAAAAAAATCACAAAAATTCAAGCTTGTCGCGTTTATATTTCGTTAAAAAAAAGGGGGGGTGGGAGGAGAAGAGCAAAGGGTCGGGAAGGAAATCCAGGGACAAACCCTGAACCCAAAGTGTCAGCAGTCTTCAGCCATCCTTCCAGAGAGTTCTTTAAGAGTCATTTCCAGAACACTCCAGGCCAGGAGGCACCTCTTGCTCTCACCGGCAGATGACGCCTACTCACAAGAAAGCAGCTGATGTAACTGCCTCCCTCCACGTGAGGACCTAAGGCAAATAAGGGAAAGCCGCCTCTGTTAACCTACCCAGGGTCAGTCCAAAGGACGCAGGCCGGGGGCGTGCTTCCTCCTGAGCTGCGGAGACACGGGGGTTCGCTGATGGGCTGAGGGGCTGATCATCCTTCCTCTGTCGGTGCATCCAGTCAAGACGCACGAAACAGCCTTTGCCAGCTGCTGAGCCGAGCACTGAGTGAGAACTTAGACCCTTGCTTTGAGAGCTTGTCCCCAACCGGCTGAGTTGCTACCCCGGAGACCCAAAGAATCCAAGCCTGCATCTTACCCAGACGCCGGGCTGCACTGAGACGCACTGGCCAGGCAGGTCCTCCAGCCCAGCAGGCCACCTGCCTCCCACATGTTATATTTGGGGTCCCATGACTGGCATATGGGGCCACCTTTCCAGTCCCCGAGTCGAAAGAGCTCATCCAGATCTCAGCCTAGGAGCCCCTGGGCCTCCGTGTCTCCATGTGGAAACACGGGGAGACGCGCTCCCACAGTAACTCGGGGACTTACTTGAGAAACGTCCCACTGTGTCAACGTGAAGGGCCCCTCTCAGGCTCTTCACAGTCACCCCGACTTCCTAGAGCTCTCTCTTTCCTGCAGCCCCCCACCCCTCCTTCATGGCCTCGTGCAGCTTCTCGCCCTTCTGGGCCATCTGCGAGCCACTCCTCATTGCGGATTTGACATCAGGGTCCTCACCAGCCCGGAGAGCAAGAACGAGGGGTGCTGAGGGGCTCTCAGGGCCGGGGGAGGGGGCACCATGTGGGAACACCTGCTTGCACACCTTGGCTGATCTGGGTCGAGGTGTCTGAGCTCTCTTCTCTGCTCTCTCGACGGGAGGGTGGTGGTGAGAACAGCAGCTGTTTTCACTGCACTCTGCTGACTTAATTCTTGTGTAGCTGTGCAGTGCTTCCCTCGTGTCACCCCAGTGCTGTACTGCACCACTGTGTCTTTGTGTTCCTCGCGTGTGTAAATCCAGTCATTCCCTCGGGCAAGAGTTACTGACTGCTTACTGCGTGACAGGTGTTGTGCTAAGCTTTATAGGGTAAGTAGACGCACACTTCATGTATGTGTGTACATATATATGTAGTCACCTATTGGTAAACTAATTATACATATTATAATGTGGTCTTATTTGAAAATAACTTACTTCCAAGAAGACATAAATGACCTGGTGTAGACTTGGCATTTCCAACCACCCAAGAGCAGCAAGACATTCAAAGCCACCAGCAGAGGGCAGAACACCCTCACAAAAGGGGGTAAACAATCTTCAAATCATAATCCTCCTCCTGATGGTTTCCCTGGTTCCAGATAGCGGATGAGGGCCCCCTCCAGCAGGGTGTGGCATTGGGGGCTAGCCTGTGGGTCTGGAGTCGGCTCTCTCTTTGGGTGTACTTCCTGGATGATGGAGGTCACCTTTGGGGTTAACTGTTGGTGCCTTTCTCTTCAGAGAGCAGAGCAGGGCAGTGAATTTCCCCTTCATTAGGCAACTGGGTGATTCAGTCTTAGAATGGAAAGAGCTAAGACAAGAACGAGGATAGACATTCTCTTGTCTATCAGGCTCTGTATCAGCAATTTATGGGTATCAGCTCTTGCATCCCTTGCCAAGGGTCGTGAAGTAGATGTTATTTTCATCTGATACATGAGGTATCAAATCTCAGATGTTATTTGGTCAAAGAAACAAACCTAATACGCAATATGATATAAAACTCATATTGGGACTCTCAGATTGAGAACCCAGGGTCTTTCTACTGCACCACTAATATTATTTCAACATCAGAAAAATATTTCAATGACTGAAACTGGTCATTTAACTTCTTTACTCAAAATTCTTGACTGATTGGAGCATTCTCATTCATTCAATAATTGTTAACTGAGTCTCTACTGGTATGTTTTGCTAGGTGTTGAGATGTTAAAAGTGAATAATAATGCATGGCCTGGCCGTCCCCCAGGAGCAATCCTTAGTGGGGCTAAACATATAAACAACTTTGCCAGCATGCGAAATAAACTATATTACTAACTAATATTAAATAATAATTTTCTATTAATAAATAAAATAAATAAATAAATAAATAATACAGCTCATCATTCAAAATAAGAGCGTTGCCTTAGAAGCATGTAGAGTGTCTCTGGCTGACAGCCACCAGCTGCCACACCTGGGGGGTCTGCTGTGATACTCAGAGCATGGTGGTCTCTCCATGGACCAAGACCTCTCCGTGGAACATCATCTCCTCTGTCGAGAAGTCTTCACCAGGCTCCAGCCTCGCACGTCTGGGGTCTCCCCTGGTTTGACTCGCTGCCCTCCCAGTCTCTTCTCTCTCCTTTGACAGATGTCAGACCTGTAATGTCCCCTAAGATGCTCCTCAGCCGTCTCCTGCTCCCTCTCCCCTCTCTCTCAGCACTTCCTCCAATAAATGCACGTGCATTGAATTCCATCACGGTGTCTGCTTCTCAGTAGGCTCACCTGACACAGAGGGGGTTGAGAAATGTCCTCGGGAAAATGAAAAGAAATTGTTACAGATTCAGATTGAATAATAGGACTCCAGACCTAATGTAAAACCCACCTGGGCACAATGCAGTAAGGAAGGAAATCGCCCTGCTTTCCTAGCCAAACTGTCAACTTCCAGAGTTTTAGGTTATCTATCTATCTATCTGTCTATCTATGCATCCATCTACCCACCTATCCATAAATTTATCATCTGTCCATCCATCCATCCATTCACCCATCCATCCATCCATGAATCTATTCATACATCCATCCATTCCATTCCATTCCATTCCATTCATCTATCTGTCATCTGTCTGCCTATCTATCTGTTGTTTCTCTCCTTGGGAATGTAGCAGTGAAATATCTGTGTGTTGTGTGAAGAGACTAAACACTGTGTCCAGAGCAATCACATGCCAAGTTTTTCTAGCCACCGCACCTGTTCCTATAGATCCCTTTATCAGATTGAGCATCCCTTGACATTTTCAAGACCCACCCTAATGCCACACCTCTGGACAACATGCCAAATGGACCTCTCATCTCTAATTCATGCTCTGTGCTGGGATCAGCCTCAGCCTTGCATTTTATTCTGCCTCATAACATGCTTTTCAGTGCACATGTGTGTGTCATACATCAACCCCAGCGTCTAAGTCTATAGAAAATACCCCTGCTGCCAGCTCCAGCTGAGTGTGAAGGACTGGTCGGCAAGGAGGAAGGAGGGAGTCCCAGCTTCTGTATCATGTTGTCACAACCAACTACTCTTGGCTGGGGGACGACTCCTGAACTACATGATGGACTAACCGTGGTCATGGTTGGTGAAGAGCACTCTGCTCAAACAAGGTCAAACTAAACCAATCATCTTATCTCAATCAGGAGTCTGAAGCAGGAAAAATAGAAAATGAGGGAGATATATTCCCACTAAAACGTCAGAGGGTAGAGATTAAGGAACAAGAGACCATATGTATGCTGACACTATGAGACACCTGAATATATGAGTAAGAAGCAGCCACAAGAAACAAAGCACCTGTTTAATCAGAAATTTTAAGATGGCCAAGCAGTTATTCATGTGGTTCCTGAGTCAGGTGCCTGGGTTTGAGTTCCAAGTGTCATTCTCACTAGCTTTGTGACTTCTGGAAGCTGACCTAGGGCTCCATCCACAACGGTGCCTGTCCCTCCAGGCAGGGGGTTCGCCTCAAGGTAGGCCATGAAAGGTCACAGCATGTCAGTTCGGCTTCTTTAGTGACCAGAGTCAGTCATCTGAAGCACTGAGGTCACAGGTGCAGCCTTGAAGAGAAAGCAAAACAAATACCTGGCAGGTCAGCACCTTTGTCTCCTAGCCCTTACTGTGTGCATTTACAGAAAGTCAGGAACAGAATGATTACAAGAGAAAGGGATGCTTCCTGCACTCCTAGTACTTATCTGACTGTTTTGTGACTACTCATGTACCCGTCTGTTATTGTCACTAACATTTTAGCAACTCCTCTCAGATTGAACAGCCCTGGAATATGGACGATGTGGAGAAGGAAGTCAGCAAAGACTTGTTGAGTTAATAATACATGCCTCTGAAGCTGTAGTTTGGTATTATTTCTGTGCAATAATGTTAAATGTCTCTTCTGAATAATTTTACTCAGAGTAGTAATATTTGATATTAACTTGCACAGCAAAGTTCACACAGCACAGTCATGATGTCTGTATATCCTGTACCTGGGACAAATAAACAGAAGGGAAGAGAACCAGGTAGAAACTTCGAGTTTTGTTTTTTTTTTTAAGATTTATTTATTTATGCATACAAGAACTGGGGTACAAGCCAGAGGTGTGGAGGGGTGAGAGAATTCACCACAGAGAGTTGGGAGCAGAACAGGCAGATCAACGGAAGCACACTGCTGAGGGGAGCAGCGGGCACAGCAGGAGAGGTCTGCCACACCATGTGGGTCCCCTCCCTGGCCGGTAGCAGGGATAGAACTCGTGCTGCAGTGGCTGCAGTTTGCTTCATAGTGTGTTGCTTAACCCACTGCACCACCAGGGAGGCCCGAAACTTTGAGTTTAGAACATGACTGATGTGACGCTGTGCATAGAGGGCACTCAAACAGCCTGGTGGGCCCCTGGAATAAACACTGAGCTGGGTCTCGCCCCTCTCCCTGTGTTTGCTATTATTTCCCCAAATCACATTACCTCTAGTAGAAAAATAAGTTAGAATAAGTTCAAACCTTGGAGGAGGGAAGCTCTTGTGTAGGATTACTGAAAGTCCAACGGTTAGAACATAGCTGCAATTTTAATAAATTTGAAGTAGAAAAACAAAATGCAAGTAATGATGTGGATGTAAAAAGGAGATGAGTGAAAGGGGTGGCGGGGAGGGAGGAAGAAAACAGCGAGGCAATCAACACCAATCCACTCCAGGTCTTCCAGCCATTCAGTGCCGCCTTCCGGCCCACAGGCCTTGGAGTCTGCTTTCCCCTGCCAGAGCTCCCCGAACCAATTCCTTCCCTCTCAGCCACTCACAAACGGAGTCACCCCATAAGATGCTCAACCCTTAGATTTTGTTTCATGACACCATCACAGGGTGTCCTAATGTCTTTCTCCTTCCCAACCCCACGACAGCCAGAATGGCTGCTGGACGCCCGGTGGGCACGTGGGAACTACTTATGAATCGCACAGACAGAGCTTGTAAGCCAACGCTGCAAGCATTGCTTTGCACTTATTTACTGCTGCAAACTTGCTTCTGGGTGTTTTCCAAGTTTCAGAGTTTTCAGAAGGTTCAGAGCACATCAGCTCCTGGTTCAAATCCTGCCATCTAAGTCTAGAGGAAGAATCTTGAGCAAATCGCCATTCATTAAATGAATGAAATAAAAATATTTGTAATGAGCTCATCGCCCCAAAGCTCGGGGCCCAGTCTGGCCCTGCCCCTGCTTCTTTAGCAGTAGAGTAATGACAGCCCTTTTTTTGTCCACAAGCGCCCGTGCCCCAGCTCCCCAGGCCCTTCCGGCCGCGACTCTTAGGTTTCAACTCAAAAAAGCGATTGACCACGTTGCTGACCGTGGGCAGTCCCACTTGAGCAACAGAGCTGGCTGACAGAGAAAATAAACTGGATGAGGAGTTGTCTCAAAGGCAGTTTTATAAATCAGACCTTGCGAACAGCCAGAGGAAAATATCAGCTCTTTCTCCCCCTCTCCCAAACTCTGCGAAATTCGGTCTGTTTTCCAAAGTCCCGCTCAGGGTCCTCCGCTGCCGTATGAAGCTGGCAGCTGGACGGGAAGGGACCTGGGGAGGCCGGCAGGGGGACCTGGACACACTGTTCTGCTAAGAAGGTGGAAGAGCGAGGCAGAGGTGTGTGGTCCCGCGGCCTGCAGGCCAGGCCGAAGCCTCCCTCCCCCAGAAACTCATTTATCACCTTGATGGTTTCAGCTCATTTGCAGCCAAGTTATTGTCACCCTTAAAATAATGTGGCTTGACAGGGAAAAAATGAAATCCTTGTGAAAAGTTACATAGTCATCACACTCTGGAGTCAAAATATAGACTGCAGTATCCAAACACCGGCCCTGGCTTCGGCGGGTGGTATTTCCTCTCTCCCCCAGGCTTTGGTTTTCCAGCAGGACATTAACATTTATGTCATGTTAACGTGCACCTAGGCGTGGCGTGTGGCCGCCGGCCGTGGACACAGAGCGGCACAGGCTGCAGCAGCATGACCGCCAAGGCCTGCAGTCTAAATGGAGACGCGTGTTTCCTCACCCAGAGAGTTAATAGTGGGCGACGAGTTAAATGCTCGGTCATGCCCTGGTGCTTACGCTCTATCTCGGATGTCAGGAAACTACTAAATCTTGCTGTGCTACTGACTACAACTGCTTTGCTCCCCCAGAACCAATGAGGCACAATGTGGCACCCCAGACTGACTGGCCACCTCATTGAACCTGGACATGTGACCTTGATCAAAAGTCGCTGGCCTCAGTCTCCCCGTCTGTAAAATGGAGCCAGGCAAGTGTGCCTGTCTGTCGCAGAGACGTGCAAGCGTGTATGCGAAATGGTCGGCCCTGACCTGTGCGTGCCGGGGAGGAGCAGAGCGGGCAGGCACTCAGCCCTGCTTTCTGCCTGTGTGCCTTCCCCGGCAAGACTTCAGAACTGTGGTCGAGATACTGCCATCTCATAGACCAAACTCGCTTCCCACCATGGCCTGCAGGTCAGAACTGCCAGTATTAGTGTATTGCCTGTGTCTCCTTGCACGTGTTGGGATTTTTTTCTTAATTGGAAGTTGCTAATTTTCCTTGGATCTTTATCTGTGGTACCATTTGAAACTTGGATAGAAATAATAAGTCTCCAGAGATAAATTGTGGACTACACATATACACACACAGAGATAGATAGATAGATAGATAGATAGATAGATAGATAGATAGATAGATAGATAGATAGATAGATAGATAGATAGATGTAGTTTGTTTTGGTTCTCCCAGAACTTCTAAACATTATCCCTTCATTACATGTATTTTATTTTTCATTTTATCGAGGTAAGCTTGGTTTACAACACTCTATATGACTTAGAGGTACATGTTCACAACTCTTCAGATGTACATCACCACACTGTACCATCATGGTACCCAGAGTCCTCCAACATAGTCTACCCTCTCTTCCTCTCATAACCTTAGTTCTATAGATTTCTAGAATTTGTTAGAGATTTGATTTTGACAGAACCTTTATTTTGCTTCTTTATATTCCACACGTGAGTGAAATATCCTGTATCTTTCTCCTTGTGACTTACTTAACATCATCCCCTCCAGTTTCATCTGTGTTGTCAGAAATGGCAAGAGTTCATCTTTTTTATTGCTGAGTAGTATTCCGCTGTGTCTATAGACCACATCCTATTTATCCACTCATCTATCCTTAGGTACCACATGGGATTTTTTCCACACTTTTACTATTGTAAATAGTGATGCAAGGAACGTAGCACTGCATCGATCCCTTTAAATTAGCATTTTGTATTCCTGGGGTTGGTACCTAGCAGTGGAACTATTGGATCACATGGTAGATTCGCTTTTAACATTTAAGAACGCTTCACGCTGTTTTCCAAAGGGGCTGGTGAGTCTACCATCCCACTATGGTGTTTGAGGTTTCCTTTTTCTCAACTTCAAGTCTTCTGCTGAGGTTTGATGGAGCGACAGCCTCAGTTCAGCCCATCACACAAGAGCTGTCATTCTGTAGTCATTGAGGGAGTCTTCAGTGCCCCAAAATTTCCCACCCATCTTTTCTGCATAGTCTGTGGCCTAGCAGTTCTCCTTATATGAGGCTGACATTTTTTTGGAGGGTAGGGGATTCCAGCTTTTTACGAGGAAGGCACTTCACACCTTTGGCAACACGTTGGTTCTGCCTGCCCATCCTGGGCGATCACGCCAAGGAGCCAGCACGGCAGAATCAAGACCAATTTCTCGGGGTGTAAGCCGCTGGGCTGCCCCCTTAACACCTGTGTTCACTCCCATCCTCAATTACTTTGTGGTCCCTGTAGATTTCTTCCATTTGAAGTTCAGCAAAGGATTCAAACCCTTTTTTAAACTATCTACAAGGAATAGGTTTAAAAAAAAAAAAGAGTGCGGATGCGTGACCCTTTGCAGTGCGGAGAGAGGGTCAAAACAGCGGTCCATCGCCTCACCCAGGGCAAGCTTCCTCATCCCCCTGAACACGCCTTCCTGCAGGCATGGGCACAGCCTCTGTCTTAGGGCTGGTGACCCACGTGCCAAGCTGCCCCAAGACTTTCTCATGAGATCAGGCTGAGAAGCCCAGGCCGCAGCACTGTGATTCTCCTGGCCCGCTCTTTCGCAGCTGGCTGTGCAGCCGCCCCAGCCTCGGGTCTGCCCGCTCACCGGGTGCCAGCTGCAGACTGTGCGGGTGCTTCAGCTCCGACTCATCGCTGTGGCTTATCTCTAGTCTGTCCAGATTTTGCTCATTTGTATGCAAGAGTATGCTTGTGCTTTATATATATTTTAAAATAGCAGTTTATTTTGAAATGTAATAAAATATAAATGATGATTATCTGCATATGTTGTCCTTCTTAACCAGAAATCAATATTCCTTTTTTACAATCAAATAGTATTCTCACTATGAAAAGCTATATGCAAACAAGTTCAACAACCTAGAAGAAATGGACAAATTTCTGCAACTTTACAATCACCCAAAGTTAGATAAAGAAGATATA
>JAGFMF010012216.1:2542058-2577417 GCA_019455555.1 Galemys pyrenaicus
AGGTGATGGTGCACTGGTGAGATGGTGATGGGAAATACATGGGGATTACAATTAATGGCAAGTATATGTAAATTTTAAAATATTTTAATTAAAAAAAAATGAAAAAAAAAAAAAACAAATAGTATTCTCATTCTCTCCCTATCTGAATTCAAGACCTGAGCGTCTTCCTTGTTACCCCCAAATGCATGAATATTATTGTGTATCTTTTTAAGATTCAGTTTTCTCAACTTGATATAGGTCGTTAAGCCCATAGCATTATTTATCTCCTATGTTGTGAAACTGCTTTATAAGAATAAAATCTCTTTGCTAAGACTTTCTTGTTCTACACATGCCTGAGGGTGTACTTCAATTGAGTCATATAAAAAATGATATATTTTCATGTTTATTTGATCTCATTAATAATTTATCAGCATATATCACTAATTAATGATAGACCTAATTATCTTACATTTGAGGTATGTATTTTTTTAATGGTATATTTAAATTTAGCTTGGAGTAAACTTTCTGGAAATATATGCTAAGATCTCTGATAAAGTTTATATAATGCTTATACATGTTTATAATTTTATAAATTTGCCTATATGAATTTATCTTACAAATATCAATTATGCATTGAAAAGATATAAAAGCTATTCATTTCAATATTTTATATATCTGAAAAAGATGGCATTATTAACTGAAGTGTAGAATTAATTAAATTATGATATACCATATGATAAAATATTCATCAATTAAAGATTATGATCTCCAAGAATACTTAATTTTGAAAAATGTTTGTGATATATGAATGTATAAACAGAAAAAGTCTGTGAAGATTATTATATCAGTTCCTTCTCTGTATCTGACTACCATATCTCTATCTATCTATCTATCTATCTATCTATCCATCTATCTATCTATCTATCTATCTATCTATCTATCTATCTATCTATCATCTCTTTCATCATCTATAGCCAAGATTTTGGAGATATCTATATTCAAAACAGGGAAGAAAAGTTGATAAACTGAAATTTTAATTCTGTTTTATATGCTAGAAGTCTAGTATTTTTCTTTGTATTTCTTTTCTTTTTCATAGTTAATATAACATTGAAAGCATGGAGAGAAGGAAAGTGGATCAGTATCACAAATCTTTGTTTGAAGTGTTGGAGAAATAGGGGAAACAAAAGAGGGAAAATGGATAAAGGAGACGAAGGGGGGAGGGAGAGAAGGAGGAAAGAAGGAAGGAAGAAATAAGGGAGAGAGGAAGGGAGGGAAGGTACTTTTGGTATTTTTTTTTAATTTCACTTTGGATACACAAAGTAAATGCAAAACTGAGGGCCACCATGCCTCAGGGAAAGACATGGTGTTGCTCCGCCCTTGGCACTTAAAGCTCATCTGCTCAGAGTCTGGCGCATTTAGGAAACAAAAAAGGAGAAACTCCAAACAGAAGCCCAGCGCAGAAGTCAGCAGAAATCATCAAGGCCTTCTTCAAAGACTCACGCATTTGGAGGGTGCTCACGTGGGTGGCATTTGAGAGTTCAGAGAGGGACCGTGGGTGGCATTTGAGAGTTCAGAGAGGGACCTGGAGGGGCCGTGATGGGAGCAGGGGAGGGCGGAGGCATGGCTGCCTGCACCAGAACCCGCAAAGCATTCCAAGAGCTGAATGATGTCACACTGGCAGAGACGAAGGAGCACTGCTCTGTCACACAGAACGCTGACACTGTGTTTCTGGTATTTGCGATGAATGTTTTCTTCCCCCTTCCCTTTGCAGTGCTATCTGCACCACTGGTATCCAGTTCTGGGTGTGAGGTTTATGTTTCCAGAAAGAGAATGAGGTCTGGGAGTGTGAGAGAAGCGTGCTTCCTGGGAGGATGCCCTTGGGCCAGCTGCCAAGCAAAGCTGGCTACACTTCTCCAGGGGCTGATCTGTAATTCTCCTGCCTCTCTTCATCTTCCATTCTCCTGCCTTCATGTGTAATTGGATTTGTTTTGCTCTTCTACAAAAGGCTTCTTGGCAGTTTCCAGCTGTCATATTGCCAACATTGTATCCCATTCCACATGACTTCTTAGTTGGAGGGGTCACCTTTCCCATCCACCCATCTCTGGGTGTCATCATTTTTAATTCTTGAGAGACGACCCCATTGTCTGGGTTGGCCTAGTGTCAGTCTGGCATATCCACAGTGGTGGATTTATGTGTGATTCAGGGACGGCCCCCTTAAGGGCTGGACAAAGTGGTCCCTCGACTAGAGCTGAAGTTTGAGCTGTCTGTTGCACATACTACTTAGGGCCAAGTTTGCTTGACAAAACACTAGTGTTTGATCATAATGATGTCGTTTCTGGAGTCGGTGGGTTTGGAGAGCGGGGTCCTTGGGTTCACGCTGGGAAAGATTTCACCAGAGCTCCCTGCTCAGCAGCACACGGTGAGTTTCACCATGAGGCAGAGGCATTGATTATATTTAAAGAGCAGGTTTATTAGAGAAAGGTCCAGGAAAGTAAAGTAAACTTGCTTAGACACAAGTGGGCTGGAAGAGCTGCCCCAAGAGGGATAAGTCTGCTGAGAGAGGCCTGCATGGTTGCAGGTGGGTGGCCTTGAGGGAGCTGCCTCCACGGAGGGAGATCAGTGAGGAGAAGCCCAGGCAGGGACAGGTCACGGGCCGGCAGGATGCCGCTGCCCTGCAGAGGACAGAGCTGGTAGAGAGAAGCACCTGCAGAGTCTCAGGTGGGCAGAAGGACGGCTGCTCTGTTGTGGGGGCAACGTTAGGTTTTGTCATCTTCTTTTGGTAGGGAGGGGCGCATCTCTGTGGGTGGATGGTTTATTCCTTCATCTCCATGTTTTCCCTTCATATCTGTGCTCCTGACTACCTACAGCAGTCTGACCCCCGTCTGGGTGCTGCACCTCCTGATCTGGGCTTTGACCCCTAAGGGTCTTCGTTTCTATACCTGGGCTAATGGCTTATGCAACCCCTTCTACCCTTACCTCTTTGTGTGGTACAAGTTCTTGACTTTGTGGTGTCTCCTTCTCTATTCTTTATCCTCCATCAATAAGGTAGCAAATACCAAGGAAGTGTTACAGGGCAGGGAGAGGAGCACCCCAGGAGAGGAGCACCTTAGAACTTTTAAGCCTGCCCTCTCTGAATGGGTTTTGCCATTCGCTGCATTAAGACAACATATAAAATTTTCAATGGAAAGGAACTTTAATATAATTAGGGTACAATACAGAAAGGACAAAGAAATAGTGACTAAGTTAAGCATTTAAAGTTACCCATCTTTTTGAGGGTAAAAGTTTAACCAAATAGGATTGGCCTAAAGCAAGGCCCAAAAGCCTGCCACACGTTTAAAGGATTTTTTAGTAGCGACTCATACAAAAGGGTCATAAAGAGTCAGAAAAATTTGGGAGGAAAAGAGAAAAATTAAAATTAAGATGAAAACTGCCATTGTTAACCTCCCCATGGGTCTCTCACCCACATCTGTTCCAACCAGTCCAAGACTAAAAAGCAAGTGCAGCTTTTTTACATGTGGCTCTGCTCCAACATGCCTTTTTAGGCTTTTTTGCTGCTCCCCATCTTGCTTCCTTGTTCCTTCCTTCCTTCTCCCTGCAGAATTTTTTCCTCCTTAGCTCCCTCCCCCCACTTAGGGTGGAACCAGGATTCTGAAACTTCCCCCTTTCCTGGGATGACCCTGTTAAGACGGATTAAAGAGAAATATGCATTGAGCACCAGAACCTGTAGCTATGACAGCCCACTTACTTATGTGTGATATTAGTCTTCTAATGTAAAGTACCGAGTTTCCGTGGGCACCCCAAAGAACAAAGAGCGGACACAGGGCTACAATGGTCATGTAGAGCTTTAGTTACGCCAGCATGCTGGAGTCGATCGTTCAACCGTGACACGCAAGTCTGGCTGAGGCTATCGACCATGAGGGAAGAAGAAGTGGGCTTTTATAGCCAATTTCCCGCCTTACATAGGTTGCAGCCAATAAGCTGAGAGATCAAAGCCCGCGCAATGAGCACAGCAAATAGCTTTAAAGAGAGACAAGATTCAAAAATTTTAAACTTACAGGAGATCCATTTTGGGCGGGCTCAGGCTTCTGCCCCGTACCTGGGTGCACATTCTATGATAACATTGTTTCATACGCCCTGCCCTTAACTGTCCAGGAGAGCCTAAGGTATGGGACCAGCTGACCTACTAAATAAGGCCTGTAGGTCGTTTTTCAAGTTTCAGTCAGCTAAGTTTAGACAGACTCTGACTCTAACACTAATAGCAGTTAACAATCATTTAGTATCTACTACTGAGAAGCAAGTGTTTTCATATATTTTGTACTATTTCATTCTCATACAAATGCTGTCAAGTTAGAAATATTCCTTTGTAATTCCAATGAGAAAATTTAACTAGGGCTCTAGTCACCAATTCTGATTTGGGGAGGGGGTTTCCCCATAGCACCGAGCCATTCTCAAACACCAGCCAGGGGTCCTAGAAATCAGCCTGATTTTGACACTCCCTGAAGGTCAGATCCCATAGGAAAGGACTCAGTCCAAGGAGACTACCTCTCCTCCACCAAATCAGATGCGAATTAAAGTTCTGACTAAGGGGCTACAGGTTCAAAGTTCCAAAGACCCCAGTTTACAAGATGACTCACAGAACTCAGACAAATGATAAAATTCAAGAAGAGGAAGGTGGACAAGATGCATAAGGAATTCTCACACTGGAAGAAACTGATTTCTTCCATAATACTTGGGTAAAGGTATGGACGTTTCCATGGCTTCTCTAGATGCTCCATTTTCCACTTTTCCACTAACCAGGATGTCACCAAACCTCTTCTGTTTTGGGTCTTGGAAACTTAATCATATAGAAAAGATAAATGGTCATGGAGATCCACTCAAAGGCCAAGTCTTCTCCCCTCCTGGGAGGTCAAACAAGGACCTGACCCTCCAACCTTCTAAGTACATGATTGCTCTAGAACAATGAGCCCCTGTCCTGAATTACTTTCCAAAAGGCATTCATTAGCATAACAAAGACATACTTACCCTTCCCATCTCTTAGGAAATTCCCTGGGTTTTAGGAGTAACAGAAATGGGAGGATGAGCAAATACTTGCTTTTATTATTTGAATCTCAATGCACAGTTAATCGGTGGCATTCCTTCCAAACAATTTACTTGTGCAATGGTAGACTTGGAATGCAGCTTCAAGAGAACCCATACCCGCCTGACTGCATTTGTAATGCTTCTAAAACCTCATTTTAGCCTGGAGTCGACCATTGCTTCACTCTGGATGTGGGATGTCACTAACATGCTTCATGCCTCATATTTCTCTTCGAAGAAGTGAGAATATTCTGGATCTCTAGGTCCCTTCCCAGCTTTAGAGTTTATAAAACTTTGATAATGTCTTCCTTCTTCTTTCATTTTATTCTATTATCATCTAAGTTGCTTTGTATTTTTTTTAAAGATTTATTTATTTATGCATACAAGCACTGGGGTACAGGCCAGAGGTGTGGGGGGTGAGAGGATTCACCACAGAGAGTTGGGAGCAGAACAGGCAGATCAACGGAAGTACACTGCTGAGGGGAGCAGCGGGCACAGCAGGAGAGGTCTGCCTCACCATGTGGGTTCCCTCCCTGGCCGGTAGCAGGGATCTAACTCGTGCTGCAGTAACTGCGGTTTGCTTCATAGTGCGTTGCTTAACCCACTGTGCCACCAGAGAGGCCCCTAAGTTGCATTTTTTTTTTAATTTTAGCTGCCACTCAAAGTGTTACAGGACAGGGAGAGGGGTATTTTAGAATTTTTAAACTTGTTTGCTTTAAACGGCTTTTGTTATTTGTTGTATTAAGATAAATATATAAGGCTTTTAATGGAAAGGAACTTCAATATAATTTATAAATAACATAGAAAAGATAAAGAATATAGTTATTAAATTAAGTATTTGAAGTTATCTTTTTTTGAGGGTAAAGTTCAGTTAAATAAGATTGGTTTATGAGTGCTATATGTAAATATTGATAACAAAAGAACATATTTTTCTTAAAAAAATCAAAAGCTGGTTCTGAATTCAAGGTTTTTAGATATATAACATCAAAACTGTGGAAATATTGAACAAAGTTCAATATGGTGTAGCCAATATAGAGCAAGTGCATCAATTCCTCATGGTCAGTCACCACGGGCATTAAAAAGAGTTGCCCTTTGGAGCAAATGTTCCGTGGTCAGAGAGTAAATGCAGACTCTATAGATTGCAAACAACTAGATTGCTTAGGTCTTAGGAGAGTTGTGGAAACTCACTGAAGCAACAGCATGTAAATGCATATTGAACTCATCAGCCAAAAATAATTACTAATCTAAATCAATAGCAATCATTATCACCTATAAAACAAAACCAAGTGAGACTTTTCCCTTGCTTTGAAATAGCTTTTTCTTTTATGTTTTTCTCTATCAGTCCAAATTCCCCAAGACAGCTTAGTGCTCACACATACCAACACAGAGACAGAGCCTCCAAGAGCCCGCCAGCCTGCCCACGGGGGGAGGAGACGTTGAGAACCTGAGCACAGCTGTAAGGTTTTTCCCTTGACTTGTGTGGCATGGAGCTGAGTGTAAAGCATGGGAAGTGATGTGGAACCAGAATTCAGAAGGATCCAGGTCCCACGGCAGAGAAAGTCTACCCAAGAAGCAGCTGAGTACATAAAAGGTCATAAAGAAAACCAAAACAATGATATTCCCCATTGTGACTGTTTAGTCTCTCTGTAGAGACTCAGGAGACTGATGGGGTCCTGGCTGTTATCTATTTTTATATCACTTGACCTGAAAATTTATGCTACCATCTGGAAAAGGAGGGAAGATTTTCCGTAGCTCGAATATGAGTGAAGAAATAAGATGAGGAAAGAGCCCCAGAATGTTTAAGTCTTTTAAATCAGCAGATGTCACCATTTCTTGGCATTTCACAGACAACTAGACAGAGGATACATTCTAACTGCTGGCCTCAGCATTTTATGTGTGTTACTCTCCTCCTTGCCCAGTGCCAATGAATTTTTCAAGTGGGATATTGTGAAATCTAAGATTTCATCTCATATAGGTGATCTTTAATTTTCCCTTTAACATATGAGATGCAGTTGCTTTTTGAAGGGGCGTTGTTTTCATTGTTCTTTGGTTTCTTTATAAGTTATCACCATTTTCTCAGTTAGTTTGAGTCAGACAGTTAGGTGTTTCTCCTGGGACTAAGCTAAAGATCTCATTGTAATCAATTCAATCTTCTTAACTCAACCTCTCCATCAAGTGTACAGCGCAGAGATTTAATGTATTCTGGGGACTCCGCTAGAGTAGAGATACAAAGAATATTTTATTAACATCAACAGATCTCCAGCCACCAAGCAGAGGCATTTGGAGGGAAATGTTGTATGGAATGAACTCCACAAACACAGGTTTTATGGACCCCACCCTTGGACCAAAGAGATCCAAGAGACTTCATACCCCATAATTCTATCAACACTAAAGAGAGGATTGCTGGGAACTAAGGGTGGAATTAAGTAGCCAGGCTTGGTGTATAACCAGACGTGGGCATCAGGGGTTCTTGTTTTTTTTGCCAGCTTTCAGCATGCTGTTGTGGTTCTGGCTCAGTGGAACTGTAGGACACATTCACCGATTTATCCCTGTCTCTTTCTCCCTGCGTTGTTCATTGCTTTATTTCCCCTTTATTAATCTTTTTGTGTGTGCCTGCAGTTGAGTTTCAGTATAAGTCCCTTTTAAGCACATGGGTGAGGACCCACCCTCAGGCCACCCATTTCACATTGGGGTTGCCCTGTAACAAGCAGAGGTAGCATTCTGAAGGTTTCTCCCTATTACAACCCGTAGCAACTAAAAATCAAGAGGTAGAAGCACATATCACAAAAACTGAGAAAATAAAAACTCTGAAAAAAGTCTCACTCCAACAGAAGGTGGAAAAACCCAAAGAGGAGGCAGGTACCCACTAGGACAATGCTTGCTCAACTAAGGGAAAAGAGCTCCTTTTATATTCTGGCTGGAAACCCCTCATCAGGCATATGATTTGCAAAATAGTTTCCCAGTCTGTGTGTGACTTGTTTTTTGTTTTTTGGTTTTTTTTTTTTTCATTTTCTTTATTGTGTCTTTGAAGCAGAAGTCTCCCTTTTTAAAATCATTTTGATAAAATCCAATTTTTCAGATTGTTCTTTTATGGATTGTACTTTTGGTGTCATATCTGAAATCTTTACTGACTTTAAAGTCAAGATAATTTTTTTCTTATTTGGTTCAAGAAATATTTTTTTTAGATTTCGGTCTTAGATTTAAGTCTGTGTTCCATTATGAGGAATTCTTTTTTCTTAATATGATGAGAGCATGGATTAAATTTTTACTTGCATGTGGATATAAATTGTTCCAGGGTCATTTATTAAAAAGGCAATCTTGGGCCTCCCTGGTGGCGCAGTGGGTTAAGCAACACACTATGAAGCAAACCGCAGTCACTGCAGCAGGAGTTTGATCCCTGCTGCCGGCCAGGGAGGGGACCCACATGGTGAGGCAGACCTCTCCTGCTGTGCCCGCTGTTCCCCTCAGCAGTGTGCTTCTGTTGATCTGCCTGTTCTGCTCCCAGCTCTGTCTGTGGTGAATCCTCTCACCCCTCCACACCTCTGGCCTGTACCCCAGTGCTTGTATGCATAAATAAATAAATATTAAAAAAAATTAAAAAGGCAATCTTTTCTCCATTAAGTTGCTTTTGCTTCCATGTCAAGAATCAGTTGTCCATTTATGTGTGAGACTATTTCTGGATTTCATTTCATCATGTATTCCAACCATTGCAAACTTGAGGTCTCAACTAAAGTAACTTAAATTACTAACAGATGATTTTTATAGGTGTAATAGGTAAATAACATAGTTTCTGACTAATACGAAACATTAAAGAAGTGTTAATTCCCTTCTCACTTCTTGGTTTAAACCAAAGCTGACAAGACAGAAAGTATTTATTCTGACTCCTGTCTATTCCTCTGACTTAGAATTCTTTCCCATTGAAACCTAGTTCAACCTCATGATCCTTCTCAAAGCTTCTGTGGATGGCTGAGACAGTACATCAGCATTGGCAAAAGAGGTCAGTGACACCTAACACTTAGGTCTAAATTATGAAAATGCAGAGTTTATAGTAATGGAGTATGGATTTATGACATTTTCCAGGATTGTTTTTATGCACACTGTAGTTTAAGTACCTGTT
Organism: Galemys pyrenaicus; assembly: GCA_019455555.1. Taxonomy (NCBI): domain Eukaryota; kingdom Metazoa; phylum Chordata; class Mammalia; order Eulipotyphla; family Talpidae; genus Galemys; species Galemys pyrenaicus. The sequence goes on from JAGFMF010012216.1 coordinate 2,551,231, forward strand.
ACTCGCAGCCTGTTGATAGGAACATAAATTGGTACAACCTTAATCGAAAGAGTATGGAGAGTCCTCAAAAATTAAGAGTAGAAATACCATACGAACCAGCAATTCCGCTCCTTGGAATTTACCCCAGGAATATGAACACACTAATCCCGAGAGACATGCACCCCCAGGCTGCGAACATTGTTTACAATAGTCAAGAGCTGGAAACAACCCAAGTGCCATTGTGATGGAGGTGTGGCATATACACAATATCAAACACCGCTCAGCTACATGAAAGGTGCAGTCCTTATGGATAGAACTGAAGAGCTTTATGCCAAGTAAAATAAGTCAGATGGAGAAAGACAAGCAGGTATGATTTCACCCATGCATGGAATATAACAAACGAAGCAAAAATGAACAGAGTGTAAGACCAAAATAGCAGGGAGCAGGCGGGAAGGAAGTAGGTTATGTAAAGGGGTCATTTTCATGGAGAAGGATGGGAACTAGTGTTTAGGTGGAGAACATAATGTGATATATACAGATGCTGATTTATAATGCTGTACACCTGAAACATATATAATGTTATAAACCAACACCCATTCAATCAAAAAATGAAAAGTCACCAACCTGAAAGTGATTAGCAAACCCTTGGCTACAGGAACACTGAGGAATTAGAAACTGAAGCCCTGAGGAGCGGTGACCAGGTTTCTCTCACTGGCACTCCCTTCCTTTCTCATCCTTGATGGGCCACCTGGACAGCAGCCATTCGAGTCCCTGGTGCCAGCTGGTTTCATGTTATGAACTGATGTGCCCCATAAACTACTCATAACGTGCAGGGATATTTCTTCAGCTTTCACTTCCAACACGAGCACTGTCACGCCACTCACACAGATTCCTTATGGTTTTCTTATGGCCCCCAGGTGAGAAATACTAGGTCTGCTATTTGGAGTCAGATATGTGTCTCCTCACTGCTTGGACATCCTTTTATACATGAAGTCTCAGCAAGACTTGCCCCTCTACTTCTTACCTGAATCCACCAGAGGAGAATTTTCCATAAAGCAGTTCACCCAATATTTACCAAGTGACTCATGTAGATCCAGACTGCAGGGCACTTTGGAGACGGTCTAATCAAATGGCCTTGTTTTTCTTTTCTTTTCTTTTTTTTAATATTTATTTATTTATGCATAGAAGAGCTGGGGTATAGGCCAGAGGCGCAGGAGGTGAGAGGATTCACCAGAGACAGAGTGGGGTCCAGAACAGGCAGATCAACTGAAATATACACTGCTGAGGGGAACAGCGGGTGAGGCAGGAGAGGTCGGTCTGCCACACCATGTGGGTCACCTCCCCTGCTGGTGGCAAGGATCGAACTCGTGCTACAGTGACTTCAGTTTGCTTCATAGTGCGCTGCTTAACCCACTGCACCACCAGGGAGGCCCCCCAAATGGCCTTGTTTTACTGAGAAAATAACAAAATGCTGGCGGACACTTGATCTCCAGTTCATGCACTAACTCTATGCATGAAGAAACATACAAAGGACAGAAGGAGGAAAGGAAAGTCTACTACTTTAAGACGGACAAGAGCTTTGTGAGAAAAGATAAGGGTCATTTATTGTCTTGATGCATCATAAGACAACACCCCTAACTAGCACCATCTTGTCTACCAAGGTCCTCACCTACAGCACGGACCGTGGGCGGGGTAGCCGCTCCAGGAGCTTTGATGTCCGCGGAGACCACGCCCTCTGTCAGTAACACTACCTGCTACCCAAACTCAAAAGCAGGCTCCTAAATTCCTGGCTGCAAGACTTCGGGGGAGCTAACTAAAACCCACTTAGCCTCCTAATCTTTAAAATGGGGGGCACTAGAGTGGCCATCTCCTAGAGCAAGAGTGATGCTTCCATGGGCTAACGAACACAAAACATCCCAGGACCAGTGCTGTATTTCAATCAGTGCAACTCAGTGATTTTATACTACATTTCCCAGCTTATCACATTGATTCCATACACTGATCCACTTTATGTTTTTAGGATTCAATGAAGCTTTTCCTAATTGGCAGCATCCTCATGAATGCACAGAGGTCAGCTTCTATTGGCTGCATATATTTGGTAGCTATATTTTCAACAGTTAAGCTCCTCAAGCTTCTTGACTATCATTTGACCCTCAGACCAAAAAAATGCAAAAGAACCCCAAACACTGGTTATATATGCTGTCTTTTGATCCTTCCGAGATTGGAGGATAAAGCAATTTTGATGACTGTTTGCCTATTGAAAAGCAGCCATCCCAGAATTTCCTGCCATTTTAGTCCAGTCCTGGACTAGCGTCTCCACTTTTTTCTTATTTGCTGGTAATTGAAGGGGTCATCCCAGAGGGTCTTTTGAGTTTCTCAGTTATTTGTAGTCCTATAGAAACTGAACCCGGACAAACCAACAGCAAAATACATCTTTACTCCAGGGTCAAGGACCTTAGGTCACCATTGCTTGTCTGCCGGAGTGCTAGTTCTGATTTCCCATCTAATTCTTCCTTTTCCTTTAAACAAACTCCAGGAGAAAGTAAGTCCGCACCTTTGTTTGATGGGACAAGGCTGGATCAAGTACTAAGAGCAGAATTCACCACGGGTGATTCAGTGTGGCTGCATCTACGAGCACCCTAACTTACAAGTGTCTTAAATAAGATGAAGTCAGTGTTTTCCTAGGTAAAACACATTCAAGGACAGACAGACCAGGCTGATGAGATGACTCCCCAAAGACATCATCAGAAACCCAAGAAATGTCCACGTTCTGCTTCACTGGTCTTGGCAAGCGACGTCCATCCTCAACGCTACTTCATGGTGACAAAATGAGCACTGCAGCCCCACCGTCTACGTCTGCATTCCAGGCAGCGGGGAGGAGAAAGCACCTAGTGCACAGGGCTCAGCTCCTAGCTGTCAGTCCTCAAGAACCTTCACCAGAGGTGATTTATCGAATCCGTTTTGCACTCTCTGGGCTAAAGGCTGGGTGTGGTGAGTGAGTAGCCGCAGTCTGGGGACAGCACTCGGGGTCAAGTGTTTCTAGTCCCCCTACCTACAGGTGCATGGAATGACCCACCCATCACAGGTTGGGGGGCAACCTCCAGACTCCGCTGTCAGGTGTTAAAAGTGGGTGCAGCACACGCCTGGAGGCTCTGTTTACGTCCCCTGTCTCCTGCTTTTGTATTCTGGGTCTCTCTAAGCAAACAGCATTGGACAGGTGTGACCCGAGCGCATCTGTGGCCCATGTCACATTGTGCCCCGGGACTTCAGAGCATCTGCCTCTTGGGAAGCTCCAGAAATGTGTCCAGATGTTGGAATGCATGAAACCCCTAATGTGGAGAACTGCTGTCCCCCGGGGAGTCCATACAGGGGACTGAGCGCTGGGGACAAGGACCCTCAGCGGGCCCGAGTGAGACTGAGTCCCAAATGCCTACCCATGGGGAGCCTGTTGAGACACCCCACCTGTTCCCCGGGCTGTCTTCCCCAAATGGCTCTCCTGTATCAGACTCTTATCTCTGGTTCTTTTTAGAATAATCCAGGCTAAAATCAGGACCTAAAGTAACATAATAAATCTATGTTCAAAATAATAACCTGACTTAAAATGTTGGTTTTCTACATAGTTCAGTTTCTAACTGCCCTCTTATTAGATTATTGTCACACAATTTCTCCGAGGATTCCCTTCATAACAGGTAAATAATCTGCGGAAGACAGGGACACGCAATGGAGATCGTGGATTTGAATCCAGACAGCCTGTTCTATTCCTGGCCTGACTGCTGCAGCTTATTTACTCTCTCCAAGCTTCACTTTTTTCTTCTGTGAAATGGGAAAAAACAAAGCAAAAATCCATTATACTTCAATCAGTTCTAAGACCCACCTTTTAACAGAGGCAGAAAAAACAAGCAACATTAAATGGCTCCCGGTCCCATCAGGTTTTGTAGCCCTTGCCTCCCAACCCAATCATAGTTTTGCCCCATCTGAAAGACACCAAAAGAAAAGATGAATAACACTGTGAATTGTCTTTGTTCAAGGTGTGCCCTGCCGGGTTCCCCGGAGGGCATGAAGAACAGCCAAGGCCAAAGAGAAGGACTCCTTTCCTTTGGAGAGCAGGTGCAGAGCCATCTGTTCTGCAGCCGTCTGTCTGTCCTTCTTCAGGCTCACACGGTGGTCTACACCCACCGGGTCATTCCATCAGCACAGACCCTGAGCGGAACCGGTGTGGGCTGCACCTCACAAGCAGATGCATGACCACATGCCACTTCCTTGCTCATTCCCTTGTCTATTAGCCCACCTGTGCCCGTCGTGCACCCGTCCCTGGGATGGGAAAGGAAGTACTCTGGCAAGTGAGCTTCGGCCCTGCAGGTCTGCAGAGCTTCCCAGCCCGGCAGGTGGAATAGGCAGGCAAGGCAGAAAGGCCGGAGCAGCCGCTGCAGTCAAAGCAGCATCGGGAAGACTCCAAGCTGCAGAGAATGAGGTCATCCTACCAGAGGACCAGAAACCTCCACAAAAGAGAGGTGCTTCTCCCCCCAGAGGAGAGTTTCAGCAGCCAGCTAGTGATGAAGGGCGCGCTCCCCTCTTTCTCCCTCTGGGTTTCTGTCTCTTGCATCACCCTCCTGCCCCACCCTGTTGTTTCAAATGGAAACGTTCTTCTTTCCTTAGAGCTGAGGAATGTTCCAGGTCTCCACTGTATTTTTGCTGTGACAACGCTGGTTTCCAGCGTCACGTATGATCTAGAGGTAGAGGGCCACGCAGGCAGGCGCACATCTGCACTCCGCCCGCCACCACGGCACCCAGTGTCCCCTGCCGGTGTCCACTTGGCCTGGCCTCCTTGCCCCTCTGCACTAAAATAAGCTACATGTTATCGCTGGTGGTGACTGAGCAAATCCACAGCGTGTCCCGGTCCTCGCACACGCCTCTGTGTGCAGCGGTGGAGGAACGCCTGGCCTAAGGCCACATACGCCGGCTGGAAACTGAGGTTTCTGCCTCAGTTTTCTCATTGGTGGGGGGGTAGTGGGGGTCACCTCCCACGTCACTGTTATGCTAAGTGGGGGACACAGTGCGCCCCAAGGTGACAGATGCCAGCAGGATTCAGCGTGGCCTGGAATCACCTGTGGACTATTCCCTTTGAATCTACATTTGTTCCCCAGGAGGAGACGCTTCCACAGCAGTCAGTCCAAAGGACCCTAAAAAGCGCTGCTTTTAAGGCAGATGCTATCGTCAATGTTACGAAGATGAAAATAACAAAACAGGGGAAGGAGAGAATGGAAGCAAATCTGTATCTGATACACGGGAGAGAAAAGCTCCTCATCACCCATCCCCCCTCCCCCACCCTCTCCCCCACCCCGGGCTCTGGACAAGGAGCGTCCATCCTTTAAAGCAAAGCTCCGAGTCTTAGCCGATCACCCGGCAGTGAGCTGCCCACTTGAAAGCTCCAGCTGGGGCTGAGAAAACGAGCATTTGGGATGTGTTTGGCTTGAGGGCAGAGGGACAAGGACCCTCGACGGGTGCAGTCCGGCGCCACCTTGCGCGCCTGCCCCTCGCAGAAAGCCTGAACTTAGACCCTGCGTGGAAGGGGAGAGTGTGAGGTGTTTGTACAGCTGAAAACAAGATGAAAAACCCCAGGCCCCTCTCACAGCCCATTAGGCCCTGACGTCCACGGAGAGCTGCGCTCGGCACATAAACACTGCCCGGGAAGCGCGGCCGTGCGAGCGGGCGGAAGCCCACGAACAATGCCCGCTCTGTGAGGGGCGGCACCGCTGTCCCGCGCATTAATCATCACTTCCCCCACGCACATCCCAGGCGCCCCACGGCCTCTGGGGACGGAGAATGGGACCACAGGTTGGAAGACACCCAATCGGAAAGTAAACAGTCTTGAGTGGAAGGATCAACAGCGCCCTTCCCTGTTCCGGGCACCAGAGCGGAGAAAAGAGCACTCTGCAGCAGAGGACGCTGCGCTTCTGTAGGGCCTGCGCCCGGGGGTGGCGCGGGGGCAGTCGGTGGAGCTCCCCGCCTTTCTGCACCCTGCACCTCGGCCCCTGGGGCTCACTTGCCGGGAGTCTTCTTCTCCCCTCGCAAGCACAGGCTTGCTCCTGTCCTGGGGAAGGCTCCGGCCCGCTCTCGGAGAAGCCCTGCTGTCTCTGGACCTGCGCCGCCTTGGCTACTTGCCTCTGCACCCCACCCACGATGGGGCTTGTTTTAATGTTCTGCATGGAGGACAGGGGTGTATACACCTGCTTCCTGGCACGCAAGCACGGATTCCGGTTCTCTGAGGAAGCATCGCCCGCGCCCATGGAATCCCAGGCCCTGGCCTTCATCTCTGCCACGCCGCCTCACAGCTCTCGACACGCTCTAGCTGTGTCTGGTGCATGCAGCTGTGGAGGCTCCAACAGCAGCCTTGGAGGCTTAGCCCCCAGGACGGATGAACGTGAAAAGATCCGGAGGCAGGCGATGTTACAGACGTAGCTAAGATGCGAGGACACTAAGTTAGGGTGGGACCTAACCCAGCGACTGGCCTTCTTATAAGGAGGGAGACTTGGAGGCCTGAGGATGGAACTGTGTCCTCGCCCAATTTTTATGTTCCAGTCCTGACCCCCCAGTGCGACGGCATTTGGCGCCGGGGCTTCTGGGTTGTCATTATGCCTGGCGGTGGGGCCTCCACGATGGGATTAGTGCCCTAGTGAAGAGCTCCCAGGGACGGCGCAGGCTCCCTCTCCGTACTGGGGCATGCAGAGAAAAGCTGGCATGAACAGTCAGTGGCAGCAACGACTGGCCCGGAGAAGAGGTTTGAGAATGAAACCCACATCCTATCAAGTTGGCATCTTTATATGAGGACAGCACGAAACCTGCCCAGGCTGGTTTCCCGAGATCCCCTGACGATGTTTGGCTATTACATCGCCCACTCTGTGCACCTTTGTTATCCGAACCTTCAGTAAAGGCCGGGGCAGGCATGAAAATGGTGACGCTACAACGCAAGTAATTCTAGGGACTGTGAAGAACCACCAGAAGTCAGAGAGAGCTAAGAAGGACATTTTTTCTTTGTTTTGTCAGAAGGATTATTTTCTAAAGCTGTTAGTAGAGGTTAGTCCAAGCCAGACCCTGATCTCAAACTTCTATCTACCTCCAGAACTGTGAGAGAGCATTGGCTGACGTTTTAAGCAGTGCAGTTTATGGTAATCATGGGAAATGATGCAAATGTGAAGCCCTCTCTGTTCCTCTTTGACTGACCTTTGACCCTTCCCCTCTTCCCTGGGATGCAAGACAAGAGCTTGACAGTGTTCCTCTTTCTGCTAATTCCTTCCCTGTAGCCAATATAAATAAAGTGTTTGATGCTCCCACATTTACAACAATAGCAGCACCGCCTTTCTGGGGCTATCAGTCCCTGTCTACTTTAAGGAATAGCTTCTCCTTTCCTTTAAAACGGAATTTCCCTCTGTAAGGGCCTGTCCTTGCGGTCTCCAGTTTTCCAATCCCACCCATTCTTCATCCTGCTAAAACCAGGCTCTGCCCACACACTGAAATCATACTGCGAAGGTCACACACTGTCAAACTCAATAATGCCTTTTCAGCTTTTGCCTTACTTCACCCTGCTGGTTGCATTACTTCACCTTTACCTTTCTTTTTTCTTTGTCTTATTCAGGTTGGGCTGCTATAATAAAATACTACAAGCTGGGTCACTTACAAACAACAGACATTTATTTCTCCCCTTTGCAGATTTCTTGTATCGTCACACGGCCGGAGTGTGAAGCTCTGTGGGGCCTCTTTATAAGACAATAATCCCTTCCATGAGGGCTCCTCACTCATGGTCCTATTGCTTCCCCAAAACCCCGCCTACTAATAACACTGCCTTTGGGGGCTAGAATTTCAACATGTGCACCTGGGTCAGAGGGGACCTGGAGAACACAGCACTTTGACTTTTGAGGCCCCCTCTGCCCTCCCTCCACCTCCATTCTCATTTCTCCTTAGCCTGTTGGTGAGCTTTCTTGGTTCGGAGTTCCTTCCTCCGAAACCTTGTATTTGCATCCAGCAGAGAATTCTGGTCTCATTACTCTCCACCTTATATTCTGCATGCACTTCCCTAGTCAAGTCCATCTGTCCAGTGTCTTCAAGCTCATCTGCTCATTGGCCAGTCTTCTTGTCAGATGATCATTTCCTGACAGGCTTTCTCAACCCTCCATATGCACAAGCTGTGACTGCACCAGATCCCGAGGCTGTGCTCCCCTTTAGACTAACAATTCCATCCTTACATCATCTCTACCTTCTCAAATCCTACTGTCAGCAGCCAGGAGGTGCTCCTCCAACCTCGACCCATCATCCTGCTCTAGGGTGACCTACACTTCTTAAAGTATTTGTTATTCCGAATCCACTTCTCACTGCCAGTCTCTGTCTCAGTCCACACAGACGGCTAAGGCCGGACTCCGTGGACGAGTGGCTCATATTCCTCAGCCTCCTCTAAGCTGGGAAGTCCAGTGTCCAAACACTGGCAGGTGAGTTGTCTGGGAAACACGGCTTCTTTGTTGATAGACAGAACTATCTTCTCTCTGTGTCCTCGCCTGGCAGGACCTCTCGGGGTAGAAGTTTCTAGAAGGACATTAATCTCACTCCTGAAGTCCATGTCCTCATGACCTAGTCCTTTCTCAGAAACCCCGCCTTCTAGTGGCCTGACATTGATGGCTAGGATTTCGGCATTTCAATTTTGAAGTGGTCGGGACACAAACATTCGATATAGAGCAATCCTGGTTCCACGGATTTTTGAGCTCTGTTTTGGGCACTGTTAAGTTTCTGGAATATAAACAAAGATGCCTTGTGGCACTGTCCAGTTTTCTGGGGGAAGCCAACCCATGAAGGAACTGTGGTGTCTGTGATAAATGTCACGCGAAATAAGAAGGCCAAGCTAAACATAAATAAGTATAAAGATGGGTGCTGCTTATGGGTAGGGGTATTCCGCCTTATATTCGCCCTTATTTAGCCAAACAGTGTCCCAAGAGATCACATGTTCTCCCCACTGCCATGACTTTATTGTCATTCCGGTCTTCTGGCTTAGCCAGTCTTGGATCAGCTTGGGGACCTTCATGGAAAGTCTGGCATTGAGTAGCTGCTTGAATTCTGCCAGATCCGAATGCACCTGAGTATGGAAAAGGCCACTTGTAGTGTTTAAATCAATAGGGTTTAAATCTTGCCTTCAATTTAATCACATTTCCATGAGGAAAAGCCACTGACCTTTCAACATGGCAATAGTAGCCAGCATCTAGGTACTTGTTGTACATCTGCAGGGCTCTCTTAGAGGTCCTTGAGCTTTCTTTGGTTTTTAATATTCCCATTATTGTATTATGTCAAAATGCGTCAGCCACTAAAACCTGTTTCTGCATAAGTAGAGATTATTTTACAGCAAAAGGGAAATGATCAGCCTTATTCAGTTTTCAAGAATCTACACTGATTGTATCTTCAGTGACAATTTGTATCAGGAATGTGTGGAAACCCCAGCTCCACTGGCACAGTAACTTGGGGGTCAGTGTGAGCACAGCTGGCACATCTGGGAGGATGGAAATGATTTCACATTGTTGAAAACAAGCACAGCCTCAGCTCAGGGCACCTGCCTTCTCCAATCATTCCAATAGGGTGGGGTGATAAGGGTGCCGTCCCTTCTCATCTACAAGCCCAAACACCTCAACGAAGCTTTCCTAGCAGGCTCCATCATGGAGACCCCCTTTCCCTCCTATGCAACAACCTCAGTGCTGGCCAGCACTAGGCACGGTCTGTTCACTGTCATCAGACCAGCAGGCCGATCACTCATTAGAGAACAGAGGGCAAACCACTCTACCCCTAGAGAAACCATCCCAGAGCCCACCATGCCAGGCCAGAGCCTTAGGGGTTAAGTTCATGGGTGAGAGTTCTGTGAGACCATGTGAGGTGTGATGGAAGGGTGACATTGTATTTCCTTTGAGATCGCCCACAAAACAATGTTATTGTTATGAAAAACTACCTCAGAAGTTCATACAGAACAACTTTGTTTTACTCAGCACAAAGTTAACTTAAATTTGAGATTGAAATTCCCAACTATGTCCAGGTAAAATTTTCCTTAATAAGTTGCCCATATTCAGAAAGAAAAAAAAAATACTGTAGCATGGTGAATTGTGTCTGAAGCACTGTATTTATAGAATCTTTCTTTCTTATAGACAATTTTATTGACCACATGCATCAAGTATAAGATATCTCTTAATTTTTGCATTTTTGTAACTTTTTTTTGAGATCATGATGATTGAAAACACCGTATGTGATTTAGGGATCACACCTCTTTTTGGATGCATGTCACCACACCCCACTTAGCAGCAAAGCCCGCATCAGCCTTCACCATAGTCCACCGCCCCCACCTTTGGCCCCCACCCCCATCCTCACCCTCCCACCCCCTCAGCTCAGTGACCACACATGTAGGTTTGCTTTGGTTTAATTGGAACTCATGTGAATTTCCTAGAAAACCGAATCCCTGTGCTTCAAGATCATTTGCATTCAGTCTTCTACATATTTTGTGGGTATTATTGTATGTCCAACTTGAGAAAAAAAAAAAACCTTTTTGTTTAGGTTAAAAAATACCCACTTAAGCTGCCAAAATGGAACTCAACCCATTAAGTTCCCCAGAGACTGAGGTCCAAGCGTGTTACAGACTTGAGAAAACGTATCACCATCTCCGTTAACCAAAACATCAGGCATGGCAGAGTGTGTTCAAGGATGACTTAAAAGGATATAAAGTAAGCCTTTTTAAAACCACAATATTGATAGCAGGGAAAAAATCCTCAGAAAATATACAGTTGAGTTTATCTGATAAGACAAAAAGAAAAATTACATATTATGTAGCCTAAGTGATAGTCTCTACCTTCAGTTGCTGCAATATATAAAAGTCTTTTTTTCTCCTTTAAAATAAAAACTCAAGGAATGGTCATTTTCAGCTCTCCCAATGGGAGGTCAGTGTCCATAATCCAGCCCCACAAATATCGGGACTGCTGAGCTGACATTGCCAATGCCTGGGAGATGAGCCACGTGCTCTCAGACCAACCAAGCCCTCAGCCTTGAGAGGAAGCCTTGTGTAGCAAAGAGCTTCTTCCCCTGTCTGTTCCACCCCAGGTGATTCTGCTGAACCCCCTTACTCATAATTTACCAGAGATAAGCAAGCCCAAGTCATTCTGGGCAGACGAGAAGAGAGGCTTCCTTAGGGCTTCAAGAGGGAAGCTTCTGGCTTTTATGGACAGAAGCTGGGTGTGCTGCTTCCTTCAAGTTATGGATGAGGAAACTGCTCCCTGGGCTGCTGGTGGGTGTATCAGAATGAAGGGGAACTGGCGTTAGGACAGGAGCAGTGGTTGACCTTAATGGTGTTATTACTACTGGACTGGCCATTCTGGAAACCCACTCCAAAACTTCCTTCCCACTTGAAGGTCCATGTTCACATTCAAGTTTGAGTTTCATTGCTTGCTGTCAAAGCATACCCACTGATGGCCTTCTTGCCTCTCATATTTTTACACCAAACCATCAAACGGAAAAGGCTGCCAGATTTCAGCCCTCCCTGGGAAGTAGGGAGAAGATTTCCACTCCATTCTCTTTCCACTGTGCTCCTCTGCGTAGAAGGAACAATGGTTATCTGCTTGTAGCTGGCACAGGTGAATGGCAGACCTGGCCATCTCTAGCTCTTTTCTGCACTGGGGAGAAAAGGAAGCCCCAACTCCATGCAGGTGTCTGCATCTCCTGACAGACAGCTCCCAAATGCCTGATTCAAAGAAATGTAGATGGGGAGAATGCCCCCAGATTCCCTCCTCATCAAGCTCCCTCCATGTCAGCTCACAGTGCATGCTTTTCTGTGCCCTCGGAAAAAAGTTCAGGCTTAATTTGCTCAGACTAAAGGGATATTAGTTAACACTTCAAAACCCTACAAAGCTGTTTATACCTCGGGGTAGGGGATCTTCACCTGCTTTCTAAATAATAATAATAAATACTCAGGAGTAACTTTTACATAGCAGGACTGCTCAAAGTATTTTATACACGTCGGTAGCTTTTGCAAAATGGAAACTTTGTAAGTCTACAGGTGAGCTAAGATTTAAGGGGTAAGTTAGCTTATTGATAAGCACCAACACTCACATCAGAAATAAGATCCAACTCATTCTAAGGCCACTTTAAAAAAAATTATCCTGACACTAAACTTACAAGTTTACAAGGTGTTCAGCCTGCACCATTTACGGCCGATAGAAAGCAATACAACCTTTTGTAGGAATACTGGGTGGATCTTTCTTGTGACTTCTCCAAAGCCCACGTGATTTGGATGGCATGCGCTTTTTGAGACAAGGACTATGCGGCTATGCTTTATATGTAAGTCATTTCCTTCCAATAATATTATAATTTCCCCAATACTGAATAAGAAAAGCCCACATGAGAGGGGAAGTGTGCTGGCAGGTTTCCTGGAAGTCTTACTCCAGGTGCATGAAGCTATGTGGCTCAGGCTGTGGTACAGGTGTGAGAGAACAGGTCTTCCCCTACCCAGGAATCGCAACAAACGCTTGCAGGTAACACACTGTTGGGATGTGTGTCTGGGATTTGAACCTTTTTTTGCAGTCCACAGTTTATCCCCAGTGCATCTCAGGTTTGGCAGTCAAAAGGCTGATGGAGGCCTCACTGGGGGCGCAGGGGTTAAGTCTCAGCATGGGGAAGCTACCACCAGGCATTGCAGCACAAATTCAAGCCCCAGCCAGGAGCTGACTCACATGGCGCAGCATGTGTCCCAGTCTCCCCGCTGCTCAGCAGTGGGTTTCAGTCCATCTACCTATTCTGCTCCCCACTCGTCTCTGATGAATGCTCTTACCCCCCACACCTCTGGCCTGTACCCCAGCTCTTGTATGCATAAGTGAAAAAGAAATCCAATGCTTGGAGCGCCCATCATAATGCTATGGGACTGGGGGAAGTTGCACATTGTTTGAGTTTCCTCCTCTGGAAGATGATTACATGGAGTATATAATCCAAATGGAAAGGATATAATCCAAATGGAAAGGATTCTTGTGCGAATTCTTAAAAATAATGCACATATAACAAGAGCAATGCCTGACACATAATAATGCTCATTACTAACTTTTTCCATTTTTCTATGAAAAAGTCTATGTAAGTTCTATGTGTGAAAGTTTCATTGATTGCCACTTTTCACACTCTGCTTTATGAAAGATTGATTTAAAGACCTTCTAATCTAACTAGATTCAATCAGGAATTCACCTCATTTATTTAAGGAGCTGTAAGGAAATAGATAAGAATAAGAAAGTAGACAGCCCAAAAATAACTCCAATACAATGTGTTAAGAATAAACCATAAATTCATAAACATTCATAAAATGAGATATTGATCATTTATTTGGATTGTTTATAATGATGTATCATTTGCAAGAAAGAGCGAGATTTAAAAAAATGATTGTTTATATAAAAATATTCACACACAGAAAAATAATAAAGCTAAGATGAAAAGCAATAAAAATAAGATAAAGGATTGTGAACACAATTAGAAAATATTTATATAAGAAGGATAAGAAGCTGCTACTAATAGCCTCAACATACATGTTAAATATCTTACAAGATAAATATTAAATGAACAGAGATTTCATATGAAGATAAATGCAATTGGTATACAATCACATGGAGAGATGTTCAAACTTTAATCAATAAAATGAAAATCAATGCAATAAATCTAGATGATTACATTTGGAATTAGTCAAATAGTTTTGATGCAATTAAATCATATTTGTGAGATTGCAGTGCAACTCATAGGTAACAGTATAAATCACAACAGTTCCTTGAAAACACAGTGTAACAGACCACAACAAGAATAAATATCAGTACACAACTTTCAAACAAGTTGGACCTTGTCTGGAATTTTGTCTTTAAAAAATTAAAGAAAGTTATTCATATATTGATATCTATTGCTGTTTTATTATTACAAAACAATCTTATTAATAACCAAGAATAAAAAAGAATATTGTAGTACCTATTCTAATGAAATATTACACAGTTGTTAAAAGTGCTAAGTGGGAAGATTTGGTGGCAACAGGTAATAGTGGACCATGTAAATAACTGAGTGTGGGGCCTCCCTGGTGGCGCAAGGGGTTGAGCACCACACTGTGAGGCATTAGCAACCACTGCAGCACAAGTTCGAGCCCTGGCCAGGGAGCTGATCCACATGGCATAACAGACCCCTCCTGCCTCGCCTGCTGCTCCCCTCAGCAGTCAGTGTATTTCAGTCCATCTGCCTGTTCTGCTCCCCGCTCTGTCTCTGGTGAATCCTCTTACCCCCCTGGCCCCTGCACCTATGGCCTGTAGGCCAGTTCTTGTATGCATAAATAAATCTTTTTAAAAAATAATCGAGGGTAAGTGCTACTCTGTAACAAAGAGTTTCAAAATATTTTCATAACTAAGTGATCATACATGTCAATTTCTTTCTTACATAGCAATTTGGAGAGTTCCAAATTCCACATAGTCATTCAGAGAAAAGGTTTCATTTATTATTTTCTCATTTTATATATTTCTTAAGTTTTTACAACTGATATGGGAAAAAAATTGCCATAATATAAAGTGGGGCTATTCAAAGTGTGAGAATAATTCACACATATATACATACCATTGAAACCATCACTTTAACCAAGATAATAAACATACCCTCCGTCCCCCACAGGACCCCTCCTTCCCAACCCACCCACTTCCCCCGGCTCCAAACCAAGGTTTCCTGTAAGCACCTTTCTGCCCTCAGTCTGTCACATCCCCACAAGGCTGGGTCTGAGGCTCTGTGGGTTCCATCCAGTAAGAAGGGAGGAGAGCACAAAGGAGCAGGCGCACCCCAGTCTTAAGTTGGCACATAAAGAGGCAACATCTCCCACCGACACATTCTTGAAACTTCTTTTAGTGGTTGTTAATGAAAAATCCTAAGTTAAAGAAATGTGCCAGAAAGGCATCCTAGACACCATACCCAACTACTTTGGACAACAATTTGGAATCAGCTGGTAGGCACCTTGCAGACAGAACAATTTCAGAGCCAGACTTACATCCACCCAGGGCCGATACACAAGAAAACACTATTTCAAGGCCACTTCAACATTGCTATCAGGCTCTATAAAACCCTCCGATGCAAAGAAGAATGGTAAGTTTCAGTCACGGTGGTTCTGGGGTGGAGAGTCCTTCCCTGTTTCTCTGCTGTGTTCGTGGTCAGTTATCTCAGTTATCCAAGTGTTATGGACATTGCCGCAGATTCTGGTTGAGTTTAATTTCTGCCTCCACGAAGTTATTTGTTACACTCTTCACTCTATCGCTCTGTGCACCTACTAAATTGATTAGATTGTTATTGAATGACTACCTACTATACTGGCAACAGAATAAGTAGTGGTGCTATTTGTTCAACAGTGATTTTAATTTGGAAATAACCCCTACGTAGGCCATTAGACCAATGTCACCAAACGCTACTGTGTCATGCCCTTGGGTGCATCAGTACATAAACAATGTGTCAGATAGTGAAAGTCCAGGAGATCAGACAGTTGGTGTGCTCTCTTTGAAACACACAAAACATTCTTTCCTGGAGTGGTGTTGGAAACAAAGGCTCCAAGGTGGGGGGTTGTTTTGTGTCCATGGTCCCTTCTCTTCTCCCTGCTACAGTGGAGGTTTTGACTAATTGAGGACAGACACTCTCTCCTATTCAACTTGGGGTATCTGCATAGCAAAGGATCAGCCTCTTTAGAACAGTGTTCTGGGCAGGTGCTGGGAGGCAGAGGTGAGGGGGAAGGTGACATAGGAAACAAAGCACTAAGCGTTTGGTGGTCTTTTCCATGTGGCTGAAGGTGTGTGTGGAGCAGAATGAGAAGAGTGACACAGCAGGGGGCGAGGACAGAGGGTTGTATCTTAGAGACCTTGACAAGGAGTCCGTGGGCCATCAAGTAAAGGGCCAGGCCAAGGAGTAAGAAACCCAAGATTCCGCATGAGTAAGCAGCTTGCCTCTTTGAGTCTTATTACCTAAGGCAATCACTGCTTTCCATAGCCCACATCACAGTTGTCGGGAGAACTAAGTACATATCTTCTTTCATTACATATGCACACACGCATGCACATGTGAGTCACTCTGTATATATCTCTGTCTGTGTGTATCTCTGTACCAATACTGGAGGTAGTGGAACACAAGTATATATAACTTGGGAAAGTGGAGAATTTCAGTTTCGTCCAACCCATAGGAAAATAAACACCAGTCAGTGAGACACTTGATCATATAAGTGGCAAGTGAGGGGCCTTCCTGGTTGTGCAAGGGGTTGAAACACAGAACTGTGAAAATTGGCAGTCACTGTAGCACGAGTCCAATCCCCAGCCAAGGAGGGGACCCACATGGCACAACAGACCCACCTGTCTCCCAGCTATTCCCCTCAGCAGTGTACACAAGTCCATCTGCCTGTTCTGTTCCTCACTCTGTCTCTGGTGACTCCTCTCAACCCCTGCACCTCTGGCCTGTACCTCAGCTCTTGTGTGCATAAATAGGTCTCTGAAAAATTTTGAAAAATATAAATAGAAATTGATAGTTTTAAAGAAGAGTGTCTAAGAAGACAAAATCCTTTGTATTTTCAGGCAGTTTTTACCGAAGATCTTCATACTGGAGACCTTATTTGATTCCCATAGGACTCCCATAGCTTATGTTAGCTAAGATGGCACTTATTAGAATTATTTAATTACTCAGCTGATGCTGGAAGCATCTCTAATATGACAGCAATCTGAGTCTTAATCATGTTTGTTTGTGCTTGCTTCTGCTGTTACTTCTCCCTTGGGAGGTATTGCCAAGTTGCCCTTCGAGGACTCACACAGAGCAGGGAAAGGTCTAAAAGCTATCAGTCCCATCAAATCAATTTCGTTTTAGTTTATAAGAAGATCCTTACCATGTGAAATGCAGTCTTGTTCCATGTCTTTATTCCTAAACTTCTTGGAATATAAAGTAGGTATTCAGAATCATATTAAAATTTTACTTAAGCCTCTAAGCCAACAGAGTCTAGAATAGTTTCTATCCCAAACCTCTATCATCAAACTTTTAAAATGCTTACCAAAAAAAAAAAAAAATTTCAGTGTTAAATGTGTAGCCACAAGTCATTTTGAAAAAATCTGCCCTTAATTAAATAGAAACCAGTACAACATCCTCCCACCTGGCATCAGACGGTTTGGAGAGAGAGCTGGATTCGATCAAAGGATTACTTCAGCAATTTCTGTCCATAACAAAAATGAAAATTACAGATAGGATTATTCAATCTTTCAGTTTTCGTTTGTTTGTTTTCTATCTTTTTCTTTATTAGAACAACTCTGTTGAGATAGAATTCATATAACATAAGGCCTCCCTGGTGGCACAGCAAGTTGAGAGCTGCACTGTGAAGCATCAGCGGCACAGCAGTGCGAGTTCGATCCCCTGCCAGAGAGGGACCCCACGTGGCACAGCAGACCTCTCCTGCCTCACCTGCTGCTCCCCTCAGCAGTGTAGTTCCATTGATCTGCTTGTTCTGCTTCCCACCCTGTCTCTGGTGAATCCTCTCACCTCCCATGCCTCTGGCCTTTACCCCAGCTCTGTATGCATGTACATAAATCTTTTTAAAAAATTCACATGACATAGAATTCACCCAGGTGAAATGTGCAGTTCAGGGCTCTTTAAGTATAATTGCAGAGCTGTACAATAATTTTACAACATTTTCACTACAACCAAAAGAAATCTTGTACCTGTCAGCAGTCATGCCTCATTCTCTCTGTGCTTTCTCCTGTCCAGTTCAGGGCAAACTATTTTCTCTCTTCTGGATTTACCTGTTAAGGACACTTCATATAATGGCAGGTAAGAATTCTATCACTGAACCAAAGGACTGTGGTGGGAATCTTGGGGACCTTGGTGGTAGATGTGGTGACGTGCATCTGAGGGGGTTGTGATCTTATATCTTCGAGTCACATAGAGTGTTGTAAACCAATGTTAGCAAAAAAATAACAAAATTTAAAAGATGAAATCATATAACATGCAGGGTTTTTTTTTTTTTACTATCTTTTGCTAGCATGTGTTCTAGGTTCATGACATTGTAACAAGCATTAGTCTTTTATTCTTTTTTGTGACCACATAATATTCCACTGTATAGACATAACACACCATGTCACCCACTCATCATTTATAGAAATTTGGGATAATTTCATTTTTTGGTTCTCAGGAATAATGATGCTGTGAACAATTATGTGCAAGTTTTCGGTAATATATTTTCTACTACTTTGGTTGTATACCTAGGAGTAAAATTGCTGGTTTTCCTATGGTAACATTTTAATGAACAACCAAACGGTTTTCTAAAGATGTTACACCATTTGAAGTTGTCATCAACAACACAGGGCTTGTTTTTTAATCTAAAGCTAAATTATAAAGTTTATTTTTCCTAATTAAAATAAATTAACTGACTTTCAAATACTATGACAAACTTTATAATTTTGTCCTATTTATTATTTGTGTATTCCCATTACCAGTTTTATTTTCTGAGATATTTTTTCTTTGATAGATGTTTACTGGCTGGGGTTACACATAAAATCCCTATACTTTGACTACTTTGAGATTTTGTTGTGATCAATTTTTGTAACTAATCCAGTCTGTCAGTTTTGAAAAGTGGATGAATTCTTTTTAATGAGCTACAGACTTTCTTAGAAAACTTTTCTAAGTATGCTTTCTTCTTCCACTGATCATATTTAATACCTATCTTGTAAATTTGTTGGGATGCTGTATGTACTAACTGATACAGGGCTTAGGGTAACAGTCTAGCCCATAGAAACAATTCAGCATTATTTGTTATTCGGATTCAGTCAGATGGAAGCAAAAGTCCCCTTTCATTATGCTTTTTCTGTCAGTTTCTTCTCAAGCCTCTAAACTTAATTTGCTATTTACTTATATTTAATAGATATCAAACTTCACAATGGAATACCTTTTATTATATTTTAATGACACTATTGATTATGTTAATTTAATTCTAACCCATTTGACTCCAATTTAAGCACCTATACTTTGTTTATTCTAAGTTTGGGTGAAAACTATTTTATTCATTACTTTTTCTTTACTTTTCTGAATCACTTTCACCATATGTATTTTTCTCTATTCAAATACTGTTTGAATTTATTTTTTAAAATCCATTCTAGAAATTGATGGTCATTGACAGAATAATTCAGTTTAATAAGATTTATATCATTATTGCTGTTATTATTGTCTATAATGTCGTTCTGTGTTATTTTTGTTCCCCTGATGAATTACTTATACTGTGCATTTTATGAATAGAGGCTAAAATGTTCATAGAGCTTGAAATATTTTTCCCTATGTATAAACTGAAACACATTTAGAAAAGACAAATAAGCAAGAAAAGATCATTTTATTATTATTTCTTTAAATTTACACTCTCCTAAGATCTTACTGTCTGTGAAGCAGCTATCGGTGACATGCATCAAATACATTTATTGCAAATTGCTAGCCAGTTGGGAGTGAAGGATAAATAACCAGAATTTCCCATGAAAATGCTGACAGATGCTCTTAAAAGAATCATTTTCATGGAAATGTTATATATCACAGCCGCTTCATCCTAATTTGCTGTTGATTTGACTCTTTTACAACGTTTTGCTGAGCTGGGCGGCATCCTCACGCATTCCCGAGGACCCTGGCCACAGCAAGGATGAACTACACGCCCTCTCCCATCAGCATAAGAGAAGCCCATAAAGAAAGTAGATGACTTAGCAAGAGCTGAAGTCGATGTTTTCAGGTTTGAAAACAATGGCTGCCTCTTTCAGAGCACAAAATAAAACCCACATTTTCCCCGAAGCAGACCACCTACACACAATTTGGAACCAGGAAAAATGATTATCTAGCCCTTTATGAGCCATTTATACGGGGCATAAAGAAATAAGAGAAAGGAACAGATAAACCTAAACCAGAGCAGACTCTAGAACTCTGACTGTGCAGCTGGGGCCATCGGAGGGATAACTTGGAAGTGGGGAACCAAAGGGTGAGAAGGACCCAGTGGCCGACGGTGGAGGGTGAAGGTACCTTGAAGCCAGGTGAGGTGCCTACAGTTAAAGAGGTGTAGGCCATCCGCGGCAGTCACACACAGCGTTACAACACTACCTCGAGAAAGAATGAAACGACAGAAAGCATTCAATGAAGAACATCGGGAAAATAATCTCAGTAACAGGGTATTTGGTTCAAATGCAGGTAAATGCATTGCTTTTTTTTT
The DNA here is from genome assembly GCA_019455555.1 of Galemys pyrenaicus. NCBI lineage: Eukaryota > Metazoa > Chordata > Mammalia > Eulipotyphla > Talpidae > Galemys > Galemys pyrenaicus. Next base: position 2,571,461 of record JAGFMF010012216.1, read on the forward strand.
TTTTAAAGATTTATTTATGTATGCATACAAGAGCTGAGGTATAGGCCAGAGGCACAGGGGAGGGATAAGAGGTTTAACCCGAGTCAGAGCAGGGAGCAGAACAGGCAGATCCACCAAAATACAATGTGGAGGGGAGCAATAGGGAGATAGGAGGGGTCTGCTGTGCCATGTGGGTCCCCTCCCTGGCCAGGGATCGAACTTGCGCTGTGTTCTGCAAATGCTTCACAATGCGGCTCAACCCACTGTGCCACAAGGGAGGCCTTAAATGCATTGTTTGTATAACAGAAAACACAGTGCAGAATTGTCACATATTTTCTGAAACTACTTCCTGATGGCCTTTATCTCTTTTTCCCAGACTGAGAACTCCTCAGTCTTCTGTCTTGTTTCTCTTCCAATTTCTCAGCACTGGTGTTTTGCCTGGCTCATAACTGGTACTCAATAATGAAATATCAAAGGAATGAATTAATGAATGGGTTTCATAGGCTCACAACGCTGGTATGGACCCCATTAAACTGAAAATGCCCACAAGCCTTCTGTATGGCGGCCTGTCTGATAATCTGTAGCTACGCAGGGGCAGGATCAAATCAAGACTTCAGACCCCACGTCTCAGTCTCTAGAATCTGTTCCACCCCAACATGTGGCTGAAATTTTAGGAATGAGGCTTTTATTTTTTTTCTCCCACTTTTTGTAAGTGGTGCTGAATGATGAAAAAAAGGATACAATTCAAACTGCTGGTGATGAAAATAAATTAGTCGGAGGCATCCTGAAGGTCCAGGAGCTAATACGTGTGCTGGGGCAGGACGTGTTTTTCCTGGCACACGTGGCTCCCAATGTAAGCAAGCACAGAAGTTAGTATTTCATTACCTTAAGCAATTGTGTTATGGTGTTTGTATATGTCAGCGGTGTGCAGGGAGAAAGATTAAAAAGAAATTTCTTGTTATAACATATTTTAAAATGTTCTATATTCCTACAGCATGGTTTATTTTTGGTTCCCTTTCTTAGCGTGCAATTCTGACAATTTGGAGATAGAAAAATCTCTAACAGACACAAACTCTCTGACTCAAACTCATGTACATAGAATATCTGACGTGGGCTGCCTACATTTGAATTCAGGCTTCATTTCATAGCGTGTAACTTTGGCAAGCAAAATCGTATCTGGGGTGTCCTTGTTTCTCCTCTGAAAATGCACTGTTGGATTTCTAAGAAACAATTATAGAGCTTACCTGATCAGGTGTTTGATGCCGTACAAGACAACTTATGTCAAACATTAAGTTTGGTGCCTGATACCTTTAAATATCCTGTCCGTTAGCTTTTTGTGTGAAACACAGGACCTCAAAACCCTACATATAGGCATAAATATTGTGTTATTGGCACCAGTGTTTCACCTCGCCTTGTACTTCTGCTCCCTGCCTTTCGGTTGTCCCAGGCACACGTGCTCAGGGAGCTCACGGTAGGAGGTTTCTAACCAGCTACTGGCTCCTGCCTGTCTTGCGCACAACGTGAGCTGCACATTTGGAAATGCGTTTATAAAAGGTCGGGCACTCGTGGGCTCACTCCGTGAAGCTCTGTCTCTTCAGGGTGGGTCTTCTCCGGTCTCCACTTGCACGTTCGTGAGTCTCCTCAATCTAAACTCCAGGCCACGGACTGCCAGAGATCGGCACACGGTATGAGGCAGCCACTGGACCCAGTGCTCTTCAGAACTAACCTGTTCTCTGATGCCCTGATACTGTACAACAGGTGAGGCCTGCCGGGGCCTTGAAGCACTTGTGAGATTCGCATGTGCTTCCTCCAAGTGACCTTGCAGGCTCGTTCCTTCACTGCCATGGCGTCTTTCTCTGCCTTCCGGGATGGCAATGGCAGAGCTGGCTCGCTCCTTGGGGATGTCGAAAAAAGAGCATGAAGAGAGATGGAGGTTTCCAGAAACTGAGGTTTCCAGTTATTCAAGGCAAGTGCTCAGGAGATTGATGGACGGAAATCCTGCTGTTGCATGGTCAGAAATCTCTAAGATGCCGACACCGTCCAAAGAAGGCAAAGAACAGGCTGCCAGACAGCTCTGGGAGTCAGAAACACCAAGAAGCCAAGCTCCAAACCGTGAAGAAAAGGGACAGGGGTCCAAGGTGAAACAATATTTCTCCCTCGGGGAGGGGTGTGAGTCTAGGAGCCAGTTAGGACTTGCTAACTGTAGGAGCTGCTGAAGTGTGTGTAGGACAGCAGAGCCCTCCTGGCATCGAGAAAGCCAACTCTAGAGTCTGTCACTTGCTTTGAGTGCGACTGACGCGAGCCCCCAACAAACTCAGTAAGTAGGCGTTGTGGCATGGCTGGAGCAGGAGTGTGAAGGCAGAGCAGATCCACGGCAGAGGGAGAGAGGAGAGGATGAGCAAACGGAAGAGAGCGCTGTCCCAGTGACCCAGGTGAGGGAAGGCTACATCATCAGCACCTGGGAGGTTTGCTGCCACGCAGTGCTAAGACATGAGAGGTGAGCTGGGTTTACTCCCGACACATGTTTATGAAGAAAATATAGAAAAGCTGTGGAAGGTTGCCAGCGTTCATGGAAACATAACGAGTAAGCAGTGGCCACTGTCTTTAACCCCCACCCCCTAAAGCCAGCTCCTCAGAGAGTCTAAGATAGTGAGAGCACCCCACGACAGAGGGCATGGGGAGTACGTGATCAGAGTTCTCCTTGGGACCTCTGCACTGACCCCTCCAGCTCCCGAGGTCGGTACTTAAATCTGGGATCAGCTTAAAGGAACCAGGCGGGACCAGAGAGGGTCACGTGGGGGGATTAAAAACAAGGGGTTGTACATTAATAAGACCTACTAGAGTTTTGAATTCTGGGGCAGGAAAGTCGTGGGCCCCTAAGGTTTTGCTTCCAACTCTTCAGAGGAAAAGGGAAAAAGGTATTTGTTGATTCGGATGCTGAGAAATGACCAAGCAGAAACTTATCTTGGACTGAGTTGTTTCATGAAATTAGAGAACACTAGGATTTCCTAGTAGCTTTAACATTCTAGAAAATGAAGAGAGTGGGAATTAGAGAGCCAAAGGAATGGTTGTTTTATACAGATCAGGGCAATGTTAAACTAAAGTACCAATCTGAGGCCTAAATTGGCATTTCGTTATTAAGAACACTAAATGGTGTAAAGACAGAAGCACAGACTCTGGAGCTAAACTTCCTGGGTCTAAATCCCAAATTCGACCAAATAATGACTTTAGCATTTTATTTTATTTAAACTCCATGTCTCAGTGTCTTCATAAAATGTAGCTGATGTTACATGTTACATCCAGAAAATGTAACATGACGGTGACTTAATGTTATATGCTGAGAAACCATACAGATACATGTATATATATGCATTGAAGGGTAAAATCCTTCAAGATCTTTGTTTTATATGTTTATATAAAATAAATATGATCTTTGTTTTCTGTATATATATAAAACAAATATATAAAATAATGAAAACTATATGAAAATACATAAAACAAATATATATTTGTATATATATAAACAGATACTATATAAAATATATAAAACAAATAGATACAAGTGTATATGTATTTATAAAATGCATTTCTAGAATAATATATAAATGCATTATAAAATACACACACATGCATGTATAAAATAATACATAAATGCTGCTCGTGTACACTGGGGGCAAGGAGAGATGGAAGAAAGAGATGGGTACCCAGGGTGGTAGGCAGAGGGCAGTTTTAACAGTGGAACTTTCTTACCAAGGCTTGTTTGGGGCAGCCACAGGGCAGTCCCTGCACTGACTCACCAGAACCTTAAGAGTTTATGTAGGTTGAGCCTCAGTGGGGGCTAGTCACGTGTTCTGTCCACCGTGTCTCAGCAACACATGCCTCTCTGGAGGCTGCTTCCTCAAGAACAATCTGCACCTTGGAGGTGCTAGGGCAGGAGGCCCCTTTCAAGGCCAGGAGAGGGGCTGGAGCCTCAGTTTCCCAGGTCCAACTTGCAGGCCAACTAGTTGTCACATCCCCTAGTCACCTCCTCTGACAGAAGACACAGTCTATTAAATGGTAAATTACATGACATTTGGTAAACTTCTATTTAAAAACAAGAAAAACATTAACAAATTATAAAAGGTGGCCTCCCTGGTGGCACAAGTGGAACATCCACAGCCACTGCAACACGAGTTCGATCCCCAGCCAGGGAGCTGACCCACATGGCGCAGCAGACCTCTCCTGCCTCCCCGCTGCTCCCCTCGGCTGTGTTTGTCAGTGGATCCACCTATTCTGCTCCCCACTCTGTCTCTCACTCCCCATACCTTTGGCTTATACCCCAGTTCTTGTGTGCATAAATAAATAAATCTTTTAAAAACTTAATAACCAAATCATAAAAGAGCATTAATTCCATGTGGAAGGATGACCAGAATTAGCAGCACAAAACTGTGACTCTCTTAGCTCTTCCATGTGTCAGCTGTGTGCCGGGCATGGCACAGCCCCTCTGGGGACCCGCCTCTCCGGATGGACAATTCTAGGTAACCCACATGGCACAGCAGACCTTTCCTGTCTCCCTGCTGCTCCCCTCAGCAGTGTATTTCAGTTGATCTGCCTGTTCTGCTCCCCGCTCTGTCTCTGGTGGATCCTCTCAACCCCTACACCTCTGGCCTGCATCCCAGCTCTTTCATGGTTTCAGTCATACCATATGCTTCTGGTTTCTGAGATCACTGGAGTTCTTCTTTCATTTTCCCTCTCTTTTACCTCTAAATGAGAGTGACTCGAGACTCAGTCCTGGGATTTAATTTCTCGCCAATGGTCACTCTTTCAGGCACCCACAGTTTTAAACACCTTTGGAAACTCAGTGAGTCCAGAATGTTTCTCCAACCCCTGCATTATTGCCCAAATCCATACATCCAGCAATTACTTATCTTTACCTGGTAATCTACACAGCTTTCAAACTTAACTCGATTCTGTCTTGTTCGTCCCTCACCCCTCCCTTTTAGTACACTAACTGCCATCACTCCTAGTGGATGCCATGCCTGTCGCCCCACTGAGTAAGCCCAGCATTTAGAATCTTCCCCAGTTCCAGCCACAGTGTGTCTGACTGACAATACTATACAGCAAATCTCAAAACTCATTCCTTCTCTCCATCTTACCTGGCTGTTTCCATCATTTGAACTATAGCAATGGTCTCCTAACTCTCTTCATTCATTCTCCGTATGGTGGACAGAGTGATCCTTGATTTCACAAATTGCATTAGCCATTCTCCTACTTCAAAGTTGTTACCTTAACTGTTCCCTAATTCATTGGGATAAATCCAGACTCCTAACTCTGACCAGTTCCTGCTTATTTCAACATTTAGAGCTCCCCTCCAACTTTTATACAGTGCTCCAGACACGCTCTCCTTTTTAAAGTTCCTTGAACATACAAAAACTATTCTTTTTGGCTGCCCCCACTGTTTATATGCTCTTCCTTGGTCTTTTCAAGTCTGGCTCCTTTTCTTATTTAGATTTCAGCTTAAATATCATGTTGCCAGAGACCTCTTCCCAACTTCCCCATCTAAAGTCATATCTAGCCATATTTAAATTCCCTTTTTATCCCCATAACATTTTTCTCATTTATTTTTCTTTAATGTTTAAAATGTATTTATTTTATTAAAATAAAAGGCACATATCAAAAAAAGTAGCAACAACAAATGTTGGCGGGGATGTGGAGAAAAAGGAACTCTCTTACACTGCTGGTGGGAATGCAAGATGGCCCAACCATTATGGAAAGCAGTATGGCGGTTCCTCAACCTACTAAGAATGGAACTTCCATAGGATCCAGCAATCGCACTCCTAGGAATATACCCAAAGGACACAAATACACTGATTCAAAAGACTACCTGCACCCCTATGTTGATAGCAACACTCTTTACAATAGGGAAGACCTGGAAACAACCTAAATGCCCAAAAACAGATGAGTGGATCGGGAAGCTGTGGTACATAGACACGATGGAA
>JAGFMF010012216.1:2577579-2601914 GCA_019455555.1 Galemys pyrenaicus
GGTGATGGTGCACTGGTGAGATGGTGATGGGGAATACATGGGGATTACAATTAATGGCAAGTATATGTAAATTTTTAAATATTTTAATAAAAAAAAGGAAAAAAGAAAAAAAAGTGCATTATATTATACATGTTTCATGTGTTCCTCATTGAGAATCAACCTGTACATACTACATTAAGTTCATTGCTAAATGTCAAAATTTATTCTTCATCATATCATTATCCCCTTTCTCCCAGTTTTTTCAACCACCTTACCTCTCCCCTTCTGGTAACCACTAATTGGTCTTGGAATCTAAAAGTTTATTTTCTCTTATTTATTTCATCTGTTTGTTTATTTGCGTTTTCCATGTAACTTATGTGAGTGAAATCATGCAGTATTTGTCTTTTCATGTCTTATTTCACTATGCTAAATTCCCTCTAGATCTATTCATGTTGTTGCAATTGACAGGAGTTCATAGTTTTGACAGATATATAGTATTCCATTCTGAATATCACCCCCATCTTCTTGATTCTTGATGGGTCCTTAGATTGTTTCCTGGTTCTTGTTTATTTTTTTTCTTTTGTTACTAGGGTGGCAGTAAGCATGGATGTGTGTGTGTGTATGTCTTTGAATAAGCATTTTTAAAGGGTCGCTATATTGCTTTCCATAATGACTATACCAATTTACATTCCCACCAACAGTTCACAGTTCTCTTCCTCCCATAGCCTCTCCAATATTTATTGTTGCTTTTCTTTTGGGCAATAGTCATTCTCACATGTATAAGTTGATATCTCAATATGGTTTGGTTTGTATTTCTCTAATAATATGAGATGATAAACATCTTTTCGTGATCCTATTGGCCACCTGTATGTCTTCCTCAGAGACACTTCCTTGGTCGAGTGTCTATTCATGGAGACCAAGTGAAATCTCTGACAGAGAAGGTCCTATATGGTATCTCCCCTTAGTGAGTTCATGTAAGTAGTGCAGGTCTTAGGCTTAGGAGACATAAATTCCAGATTCCCTCCTGCTATTTGTAAGCTGTGTTGATTCAGGCAAATCATGTAGTTACCTTTCAGCTTCTTTCCTCATCTATAAAATGATGATATAAAAGAACACAGCCTCGAATTCATTGGCTTTTTATAGGACTCAAACAAGGCCAAGAATAGGAAAACCAAGCTGGAAATTGTAAAGTGGCCTGTAAGTATATGGTTTTGTTATTAGTCCCACAGATTGGTCACATTGGCAGATAAATATTAGGAGGCAGTTATCAAACAGCACATCATCTAGACAGCCCTGGCCCTAGAAATGTTGGCATCTGTTCGCTCCACTCCATGATGGAAAAAAGAATAAATAAATCATAAATGATTAATTTAGACTTCCCTCCATGCCTCCCGTTAACAGCTCAAGCCCCCACCACACAGCAGGCTCAGTGATGAACTGGTGTGGTAGAACCTTCAGGATGGCGGCTAACCCTTCTCCAAGTACAACCAGCTGTGAAAACAAATTTAGCTCCACCAACACTGCAAAGGAGCAACATTTTTTCATAGGTTAGAGATATAATGTCCACTCCATTCAGAGGAATCCAAGCTAAATACCAATGGCCTGCAGGAGTAAGAGGATGTTAAGCATAATAGACAGATTATCTGCTGGTCTACTGAAGGTGAAGGAGGAGACATTTGTCATCGTTTTGTTAGAAAATGAGACTTTATCAAAGGGAGAGAGGGTGAAAGGTCACCAGTTCTATTGGTGTGATTATTATCTTTACATAGCTGGAGTGGCAAAAAATGATCCCAAGCACAGCAAAACACAGCAGACCTCACCAAAGCACTTCAAGATGAGCCCTGAGAAGCCATATCACCAGACCCATTGGCTTCATCTTAATTTATCACCTCAGGCCCTGTTGACAAGAGTCCATTGGGTTTTCCATCCACCCAAGCTGAAGCAGATTCCATCACCGCAAACTGGTAGGAGACACGGGGGCTGTGGTCACTGCTGAGGAAGCAATCATGATATTAATGATGCTGCCATCTTGAGGACCTACTGCATTCCTGAAACTCTGCTTCCTGCTTATCATCTCAGTTGAACACCTTATGAGTTTCTTTTGTCGCTTAGCAAATGAAGTAACCGGGACTTAAGCAAATAGGTTCAACATTGTTAGCTTCAGGGACTTGTTTCTTAGTGTTAATAAGTGTAGAAATGAAAACTGTATCAGACACAGCCTCTTAAAAAAGCACCTTTCCTGGCCCGCCCTGGTGGCGCAGTGGGTTAAGCAACGCACTGTGAAGCAAACTGCAGCCACTGCAGCATGAGTTCAATCCCTGCTGCCTGCCAGGGAGGGGACACACATGACATAGCAGACCTCTCCTGCTGTGCCCGCTGCTCCCCTCAGCAGTGTGTTTCTGTCAATCCACCTGTTCTGCATCCTGCTCTGTCTGGTGGATTCTCTCACCACCCCCACACCTCTGGCCTGTACCCCAGTGCTTCTATGATATATAAATAAATCTTAAAAAAACAAGCACCTTTCCTTAGTGACTTAAAGAATTGACAGGCACTGATAGAATGCGTATTTGCTATTTATCCCTACACCATGCTCACATCCCTTATAGAGTTTCTCACGATGGAAAACTGAGAAATCTTGAGAAACTCTTCCTATGTTCAAACAGGGTTCTTTTAGGGTTTGCCTTCACTACTGCCCATCACTCCTCAAGCTGCCCCAGACAAAGAAACGAGGGCTACACTCTGGGACCAGAGCAATTTTTTTCTTCTCATTTTTGGACACTTCTTCACTATTCTTGTGAGTTGCCTCTATCCCCCTAAAATCTGCATGTACCCTTTCTGTTTAGACCTCACCTTTTAGTAACTGCTTTGGACCATCTGCCTGTCTTTTGTTCTACCTTACTCTAGAAACATAGCTTCGTAAAGTTGCCCATTTCTTTGAACAAAAACAAGGCTTTTGCAAACACCCTCTATAGAACCAGTAGAGCCAGGGCTGCTATTTTCCATGGCCCGCTCCATTACATGGAGATACTTGTGTTTTATTGAAAACAACTACAGCTTCCACATGAATGCTGCAACAAGACTGAAATGCAAAATAATGATTGCAGTCATCATCTATTAATTGTTTTCCAGAGAGCAGGTAGTTTACCAAGTCTCCCCACATCACATGCAGTCTTTTAAAAGACATTCTGAAATTGGGACCATGATCATTTTTCATTTAATTGATGAGGAAACTGAGGCAGGAAAAGACCAAGAGATAAGTCTAGAACCATTCTCAGGGGCCAAGGTCATGTACTTGTATGACCTGGAGTTGCAGGTTATTAGTTGCTACAGGACTTCGAAGTCAGAACCTTGAGTCCAACTCCCTGTCACCATCCACTGTACCACTACGCACTGGCCTGCCCGGCCCAGGCAACATCTGAGCGTGAGGATATGTACGTGAGCTCAATAGTCCGGCCGCTTCCACTTAGCAGCTGTGAGCCCTTGGATAATGGGGGTGACTGGTCTGTGCTTCACTTTCCTCATCTATAACAAAAGGCTCTTAATGGTATCTATTCCCACAGTGATTAAATGTGATAATACACAGAATTGTTTATAACAGTGCCTGAGCAGTAAACAGTTCATGAATAATAGCTGTTGTTGCTGCTAGAATGGAAAACCAGTGTCCTCATCTGTTGAGCAGGAAGATTATCTCATCTGCCACCCCAGACGGGCTGGGAATGCATCAGCCAAGACAAGCAAACATCATCAAACGCACGTCCTGTTACCCTCTTGCTGTTCGTAGAGACTTGGAGACACTGTTTGAGGGCCTGGGAACCGCATCAGCCTTGTTTTTCTCTCTCTGGGTCATTTACAGACTTAACTCAGCCACAGTCTCTTCGTGCAGGACAAAGGAGACAGGGGAGGTGGTGGAAGCAGCAGGGACAGGGCTCAGGGGACGGGGCACATCGCTGAGACCTCCCAGCCTGTGTTGGGGCCCAGGGAGCTGGCACCAGCCGCACGGGCGAGTGTGCCATCTTCATGTCGCGTGCACAGATGCTGCTTTTCCATGCAGCTTACTTCACCCAGTTCTCAGAATCAAGATCAAATCCAGGACTTCCTGAAGTGACAGAGCCACAGAGCTGGACTTTGGCAGTCAGAAAAGAGGGGAAAATATTGTATTATTAACTAAAGCCTATTAGGACTTCAGAATTGACTCAATGTAAGCGAACATCTGTGCTTAGGCTAAGTACTGGTTTCTGTTAGGCAGAGTATGAAGTATTCAGCGTAGGTCAAGTTTGAGGAGCACAGATTCAGCTGAAGGAACTTCAGCCATTGCTTTGCTTTTGGTAAACCGACCAGTTTAAATACACGGATATGCAGAGTAACTGGAGAGGCTGGCCGAGCCTTGTTCTAGAAGAGCTGACAAGTGGCCTGACAGAGGAGAGATTTTGTCTAACTCTTGAAATTTTCACAATTCTATTGTCCTTCTGTCCTCCCTCCACCTTCAAGCCCACCTAGACAGTCACAGGGTCACAATCTCTTCAAACATTTTGACAACGAAACACAATAAATCAAGTCTTATGGGTGGTGTTTGTTTTATTTATTTTTTATTAATATTTTAATTTATATTTATTTTTTCTTACAATGTTTGTTTTCTTTCCCAGGTATAGTCCCCATAGAGTTTCCACGACCCATCACCCGCGCACCGTCACCACAGTTCCCTGTGCTCTTCCCGTCCCTGCCTGGATCCCAACCTGTCCCTCTTCCCTGCAGGATGTCTCAGTTTTGTAGTTGTCTGTTTATTTTTGTTTTGTTGTCAGCTTTTTGTTGTTGTTGATGTTACTATTATTCTATTTATTCCTTGATCTTCTATATTCCTCCTGTAAGTGAGACCATTTGGTATTTTTTTCTTTTTCCTTCTGACTGACTTCATTGAGCTTAATCCCTTCAAATTTCACCCATGTTTCTACGAATGCTCTAGTTTATCTTTTTGACTGCTGAATAGTATTCCTTCGTGTATATAAACTACATCTTGATCCAGTCGTTTATTTTGGGGCATTTGGGTTGATTCCAAGTCTTACCTATTCTAAATAATGCTGTAATAAACATAGGGGTGCATGTGTTCTTTTGTGTCCTTTGGGTGAATGGGTCCTATGGTAGCTCCATTTTTAGCAGACTGAGGAAACTTCACACAGCTTTCCACTGAGGCTGGACCAGTTTGCATTCCCCCCAGCAGTATAGGAGAGCTCCTTTTTCACTGCATCCTCACCAGCATTTGTAGTTGCTAGTTTTTTGTTTGTTTGTTTTTGTTTTTAATATGTGTCATTCTTAACTGGTGTAAGGTGGTAACTCATGGTGGTTTTATTTTGCATTTCCCTGGTTATGAGGGCTGTTGAGCAGGTTTAGTGGCATTCATTTCAACGTTTATGAAGCACCTGCTGCATCCCAGCCCTGAGTTAGTAAGATACAAGGTCTGCAAGCCAGCAGGAGTCAGATAAGCAGGCAATGGTCCTTTTCAAGCGAGACAACATTGGGCATCCCTGGTGGCTCAAAGAGTTAAGCTCTGCACTGTAGGGCTTCCGCAGCCACTGCAGCGTGAGTTCGATTCCCGGCCAGGAAGGTGACCCACATGGCACAACAGACCTCTCCTGCCTCGTCTACTCCTCCCCTTAGCAGTGTATCTTTGTCTATCTGCCTGTCCTGCTCCCCACTCTGTCTTTGGTGAATCCTCTCACCGCCCCCGCCCCCTGCACCTCTGGTCTATACCCCAGCTCTTTATGCATCAATAAATAAAACATTTAATAAATATATAGGGCTTCCCTGGTGGTGCAGTGGGTTGAGCACCACATTGTGAAAGCGTCTGCAGCACAGAAGCATGAGTTCGATCCCCAGCCAGGGAGGGGACCCACATGGCTCAGCAGTGTGTTTCAGTGATCTGCCTGTTCTGCTCACAGCTCTATGTCTGGTGAATCCCCTCACCTCCTGTTACTCTGACCTGTGCCCCAGCTCATGTATGCATAAATAAATAAATCTTTAAAAAATAAATACATAAAAGCGAGAAGAGCTTCTTCAGTGATGAGTCCCGGCCTCAAGGAATCTGATGTGTCCAGTGAGGGCAAAGACAGCTTGGCGCAGGTGCCCTCACTGGCAAGGTCCCTGGAGACTGAGCGGCCGCCGAGCATTTGGGGAGAGGTGGCTGGGCCTGCAGGTAGAGAGGAGCAAGAAGAGCAGGGGCACACAGAGAGAGGCGCTGCCAGGGGAGCCTGAGGCACAGGAGTCGTGCTTTGATTGCACCTCTAACTTCAGCGCCCACACGTGAGATGCTGGGTTTCTATTTTCACGCATGTTTTGCATTTGATCTTCCCAGGTGAAGGTCTATTTCACACGGCACCTTGAAGAGGGCAGAGGAATTTCAATAGGCAGCAAAACCAGTCAAGTTTTAGGGAGAAGCAGCCTCCCGGCCCCAGAAGCACACTTAGCCCAGCCCAGAGCCAGGTGGCTGGAACACACCCCTCCCCCACAGCTGGCACCTCCTTTTCTTCCTCCATAAAGTGGGAAGGGGGGACACATCCCAGACTTCACTCCCCATGCCCGAAGGGTCTCACTGTGTTCGTTCTCCGACACAGAGACAGTAAGGATGGATAACCAATGCATATGGCGAGAGACACTCTCTTCCTTCCTGCACCTTCTCCAACACCTGTTCCCCAACACTTGAACATGCAGGCTGACAACTTACCCTGAAACCCAAAATGAAGCCTTGCTGCCTCCAGGAGCTGCTGAATACCTAGAATTCTGGGGCAGGGCAAATATGTGTTTTCATGGGGTGCAGAGACGCGCCTCACGTGGGCGCACCGGGGTCTGCCAGGGCTTGCCAGCACCCCGGCTTGCAGGCTCCCGCAGCTGACAGCCCGCGGGCCTGATCCCCTCTACTCTGCGGCCACTCTTGTCCGCAGACAAGCAAAACCAGCCCTGCCTGGAGGCCTAACCCACTTCCCTCCCTCCCTCGCTGTGAAAAGCTGTTAACTTCACTTGCACATTCATTCCGAAGTTCCTGGACTCTGCATGTGGCTGTTCTGAGTCGCCTTCCAATGCAGACGCTCTCGTAGGCCAGTTCCCACCCTGTGGTCGCCTCGTGACACAGGAGCTCAAGGAGAGCAGACCTGGGGCTGGGGGGTGAGTGTAGGGGAGGTGGGAGCCGCCAAGCCGGGAGCTGGAGAGTCTGACCTACAGAGAGCTCTCAGTCTCCTCGCATGTGACAAGAGCTACCGGTCTTCTCTTTCCCTCTTGAAGGGAGGTATATGAGAGTGCTGAAGACTTTCTTCAGACTTTCAGAAGAAAATATCACAGGTGGGCCTCCCTGGTGGCACAAGGGGTTGAGCAGCGCACTGTGAAGCATCCTTAGTTACTGCAATGTGAGTTCGATCCCCGGCCAGGGAGGGGACCCACAGGGTCCCCTCAGCTCTCCCGCAGCTCTCCTCAGCAGTGTTTCGGTGGATCTGCCTGTTGTGCTCCCCACTCTGTCTCTGATGTCCTCTCACCCCCTGCACCTCTGGCCTGTACCCCAGCTCTTGTAAGCATAAATAAATAAATCTTAAAAAAAAAAAAAGAAAGAATATAGCACAGTTGGAGAGGGAGTAGGGAGGGGGTGAGGGAGCGCTTAAACAACAGTTTGTTTTCCCACACTCTGGCTGGGTCCAGGCGTCCAGGTGGGGCCCCTGTGAGGCCATGAGGGAAGCATTTGTTCCAGAACTCCCTCCTGGGTGGTTGGTGCTGCCAAGTTCTCCCTGTGTCTTTACATCATTTTCTCTCTGTCGTGTCTGGGCTCCATCTCCCTTCCTCGTCAGGACACGGGCAGCTCCGCCAGGGCTTGCCCTAATGACTCCGTTTTGCTGTACTGTCCCCCAAACCATCTCCTTCTGAGGTCTGGGGAGTTGGGGCTCATGCCCTGGGCTGGCAAGAGAGAGCGCACAGCTGCAGAGGGGACCCAGGAGCTCGCTGCTTAGCTCCGGGCTCCGCCTGGCCCCTGCGGCTTTGGGGCACTGCCCAGAAGGGCCCTCACAGCCAGCCCTGACCAGCTTGTTCGCGAGATGACTCAGCTCCTTTCTTCAGGCGTCTCCAGGCCCCCATTCGACGCCTTTGGCCCCACCGAGGGGCGATGACACAGCAGGTCACGAGGCAAGCGGTGAGCTGCACCTGAGGAGGAGCTGACTCCACGCACTTTTCGAGACACAGTCACACTCACTGCAACAACTGCTTGTCGTCTGCAGTTCCGGCCTAACTGAGCCCTTCGTGTTCATCGGCTCCGGCCCCTCCAGTCCTCAGCGCCAGGCAGGTGTGAGCCCTGTCACTGGAGTCCCCACCCCCACCTCCAAGCGCCCGTTCTCACCGCCTCCCATTGCAGGCTGGGCAGCGCCCCCTCCCTTCCCCCTGTGCTGTGTTGAGGTCGCCACCCCCAGTTGGCTGTGTTGGGAGCAGGGAAGGAAGTAATTAAGGTTCTAGAATAGGTGCTGGAGAGCGCGTCCCCCCCACCCCACCGCAGTGGCCCGGGAGAGACCAGCGTGTTCTCTCCTCCTCTCTGTCAGCACAAAAGGGGAGGCCTGAGGGAGGCGTGAGGACACAAGGCGGACGAGCCCAGAGAAGATCCCGCAGGATGAACCCACCTCCCCGTCACCTTGATCAGGGACTTCCCAGCCTCCAGGTGTGAGTCTTGGTTTTTGTTTTTTTTTTAAAGATTTTTTTATTCATGCATACAAGAGTTGGGGTACAGGTCAGAGTCACGGGAGGTGAGAGGATTCACCAGGCACAGAGCGGGGAGCAGAACAGGCAGATCCACTGAATCACACTGCTGAGGGGAGCAGCGGGGAGGCAGGAGAAGTCTGCTGCACCCTGTGGGGCCCCTCCCTGGCAGGGCATCAAACTCACGCTGCTGTGCACGAATGCTTCACAGTGCGGCACTCAACCCGCATGCCACTGGGGAGTCCCATGCCGTGGTGTCCTTACACCCTCGCACACCCATGTCAGCTCCTCGGGGCTCGTGCATAGAGCACGACTCGTAGCGACAGGCTCACGGTCCCCTGAGTGAACGATGGGTCTCATCATTTCGATTCTGCTCGGACACAGGAACCTGCCTTCTCTTCAGGGGTGAGTCAGTCTTAACCATCTCTGCTGGCAACTGTCTTAACACCTCTCGCCTGATGGCAACGGCTGCGCGCTTGTGGCCTACCACAGAGCTCTCGGAGAGCAGGAGCTGTCGTTCCTTCGTGCAGCATTTCCAACCTTCAGTAGCGTCTTTCCCTCACTGCTCACGGCTTGCAATAGCACACAGTCAAGGAGAAAAACTGGACCTCCCTGGGGGCACAGGGGTGAAGCACCGCGCCAGGTTTGACCTCCGGCCAGGGAGGGGACCCACATGGCGCAGCAGACCTCTCCTGCCTCTCGCTGCTCCCCTCAGCAGTGTATTTCAGTCCATCTGCCTGTTCTTGTCCCCACTCTGTCTCTGATGAATCCACTCACACCCCAAATCTCTGGCCTGTACCCCAGTTCTTGTATGCATAAATAATCTTTAAAAAAAAAAAGAAGAAAAATTGACAGATGATGGCCGGTGATATTAACCAATATTGGAAACTTGGAGTGTGCATTGTTTGGTGGGGCTGAAGTCAGTTTCCAAACGCCTCCTTCCAGCTCCTCCAACTGCAGCCTTTCTAGCTGAGCCACTCGAAGACCATCCGCACCTCTGGGAGGCCTCCGGGCACCCCGAGACAAGATCAAATGCTTCCTGCTGGAGCTGAGTCTCCGCTGCCCTTGGCGGTTCTCAGTGACCCCTAGAGCCGGTGTGAGAGTGGACCAGCAGCCAGCGGCTCCACGTCTCCGCATTCTTTCAGCTTGTTTTCTTACCGTGGCACATACCCGAGAGCACTCCAAAGCCTCAGGAAACATGGGATTTCACAAAGAGCCTGTCACTTTTGCAAAGCAGAAGTGTGAACTCTTGAGCCCAGGAAGAAAGAGAAGATTTAAAGCATATACCAAAGGCTTCGAGCCATCTGCAATGATATAAGGAGGAAAAAAGTTGAGTGTTTTTTTTATGCAACATTTTGTTCCACCTGGGGGCAGAAGTGCCACACAGAACCTCCTCGAAGATTAAGACAGGTCAAGGATCACAGCGCTGTGGTCACACAAACAGATTACCCTCTTCCTGGACTTGGTTTGTGCTGCAGCTGGCTCCTTGGAGGAGAATCATGAATCACATTGTTCTTTCTTCCATTTGATCCGACACCATGTAAATAAGCAATGTTGAATGGGAAAGAAAACATTTCAGGCAAATGATTTCAATGCCATTGGAAATGCTTACTTTGTGTAAGCAATCAGCGTGCTCTGTGAGGAGGTCTTCTATCCAAAGCAGCCTTGAGCTTGCGTGACTTTGGGTAGATGAATGGGAAACAAAAATGCAAAGCCTTACTTATCATTTAGCTACATGAGAACGATTGTGGTTTATTATTGACGCGTATGAGCCTCTTCACCCAGCAAGAAATTAGTGATAATGGTACTACGTTCCATAAAATAGGGTGAGAAAATGTGCCCCAAATCATTTTCTAAAGTGGTCGCATCAGTATCTGAACCTGTGCTCTCTGTATGTAATTTATTAATACAGTGGACATTTCATTGTCATTAATCATACAAATGATCGATAATCATTGGATATAAGAATGAATGAGCTATCTTATCAGATTGTAGTTTATCTATTTTTTAACTAATAAAATTGAGATACAAAGAAGTTGAAAAAATTAATCTATTTTCACATTCTCAAAAGACAGTTTGAGCTTTATTCTCTCATGAAGTACTTAAAGAAAAGACACATCATGTGTGTCAAGATTAAGCCTCAAGTCAAGCTTTAAGATATGAGCTATTGTGTTGCGGATGGGATGTCGACAATCAATAAAAGGTGTTACAATGAAATGGCATTTGGGATGTTAATTCCATACTAAAAATTATGTTTCTTAAAGTATTTATAAACAACAATATAATTAGATACCACTTTCAAAGCAAAAACTATGCCTGATATATAATATACCCCCCAAAATAGAAGTAAACTACTAAAAGCAATGAAGCTTTCAAATAGAATATATATATGTGTATATATATATATAATATAACGTGATCTTATTTCATTTGGGACTAATAAATTGTGGTTAGACAACTTCTGACTTCCTAAAAACATCAGCGATTACTCTTGATGCCAAAGGCAGTTCTTTGACAAAAAGGTAAAAAAAATAGAGCTCGAGGTATTGAGAAAGGCACTGTGAGATAGAAGGTCATAAAATGAGTGGATTTGAATTAAATACTGGTGATAAAGTTGGCAAAATTACAATAAGCTTCACAAATATGTTTGAAATACTTCTTGGGAGTGTTTCGCGCAAGATTTCCCAACTGAGGAAGTGGAGTTCAGCAGGAAACATCCTGAGCCCCAGGTAGGGCTACCTGAGTATTTCCCTGAACTCTGTAAATACCATGTGTGGATTTTAAGAACCAGCCCACCTCTTCGTGAGCCAGGCGATGGGGGTAACAATGATGGCTACTTCATTTAGTGTTATGACAGTCTAATTAGATACTGCTTTCAAAGCAAAGACTATGCCTGATGTATAATATACCTGAAAAGAAAAAAGAAGTAAACTATTAAAAGAAGCAAAGCTTTCAAATAGAATATAAACATATTATTATATAAAATAATCTTATTTCCTTTGACCTAATAAATTGTGGTTAGACAACTTCTGACTTTGAATTAGGATTAGAGTGTCATGCCTTCTTCGATCTACTTTCTCTATTAACAACCTAAGACTTAATTTGCCTCAAACATCATTGTCAATCAAAGTAATCAATAAAGAGTCACTTAGACATCAGTCACATCTCTAAACTGGGGCATCAATCGAGGGGGGTAATATTACCAACAAGAGAACAATGATTACGTGGGGACAATGCTGAATTCAGAATTGGCCTGATTTTGATCCAGCCACCATTCAAATTACAGTGTCTCTCTGGATCTCAGATCCCTCATCTGGAGACAAATAATTCAGGCAAAATTATATGTACGGTCATTTCCATTCCTCAAATGGAAATTATTACCATTTTAATGTTGCTTTAGTAATATCATACAAGTATTAGTAGCAATTATTATTATAAATAATTTGAGGTCTACTCCTTCCTGAATCACTGCTTCAGTCATTAAGCCCAATTACCTCATTATCTAAATTCACATGGATTATAACTCTGAAAGGCATGGACAAGAATGGCTTTGAAGAAACCAATGTGTCACCTCATGCATTCGTAAAATAATCAAAAGTGTTGACGCCATATGGTGAAAGGTCCAAGGTCCGCTGCCTCCTTTCCCCCAGCCCTCTTTTGACTTCCATTTCTCTCCCACATTTTGGAGTATTTATTTACCTTTAGCTCAGACAAGACCCTGCAGTCCTAAAGGGGATGCAGAGATATTCAGTTCTGAAGAGGGACTTGGAGAAAACCATATTTTATGCCCACTGGCATTTGGAAGACCGTCAGACTATCTGTTGGGAAGTTTCTTGCAAAGAGTATAAACAGAGAGTTAGAGGGTGGCCGAGCATTTGACTTCCCATCTGACTTGAAGCTCTCAGCACCTCCAGCTCACCATCTGCAAGATAGATCATCAGAATGTAACAGACCATTTATTCTGATGACCTTGTTTTACTGATGTAGAAATTGAGGTCCTGGAAGCGAAGCAATGTGGCCGAGGTCACAGAATGAGTTAGCATTGCTTCCAATCAGAGACCACACTCTCAGCGATCCCTTTCCTTCTTTTAAGTCAAGCATGAGTTTGTGACAAGAAAGAATTTGGGTAATTGTAAATAACCGTCACTATTGAGTCACCTGGCTGTGCTTCACCCACACAAAGAATCAGTCTGGTGGAGTAAAGAGGTGCTGGAGTTCACTATACGGGAGACCTTGGCTGAATCCAAACTTTTAATTCAATAGTGTGTATTTATTTGGACTATGAGTGAGATGTTATAACCTATGCTAAGGAACAGAGCAATGGAGGCCCTGACAAATCATCTTTCCTCTTCTGATTATACTGAGGCTATGACAATTCTACTTGGTCCCCTATACCCAGGCATTTTTCTTTAAAAAATCACAGTTATTTCATGGACTACTGCCTCCCAAAGAGTTTTTTTCAATCACAGGAGAGAGATTCCTGCTAAAAATGCTTTTCCAGGGCATAAAAAGGGCAGTCTAAGTAAGCTATAATCATTATGAGACTTCTAGCTAAAGGGGATAGCGCTCAGACATACTGGCAAACACCATCCACACGTCTATCTCCTCTCTCCCTCTCAATCCCTTCAAAAAATCCACTAAAAGGATGAGCCAATTATTTTTAAGGTATAAATCTGTAAGGACAAAGAGGAGAGACTAGAGCAACATTTTTAGAAGCTGGAAAGCAGATGCCTGAGCTGTAGTAACTAATTTAGCAGAGTCACCGAAATAGACCCTTACACTGGCAGTGAAGGAAGCCAAGAAACAAATTGATTTACACCATCCAAGTCCCACCAGTCTCAGAGGTTGGCATCTTCACAGACCTCTGAGGATGGGAGGAGGTGGGGCGGGGGGTAACACAAGAGGGCTGACTGAAATGCTGTTGAAAAGCGATCAGATGTCTGGTGCCTTGTCCTCTCTCAGCCAGCATTCCACTCACCCCGGCCGTAGAAAGAGGAGGGCTATCGCCTCAGAAGATAAAACAAATGTTCTCTGGACAGACAGTCATATTTAGACATGAAGATGGGGTTCCCGTAGGGAAAAAGAGTGAAGGGTTATATACTCCATGTTGAGACCTGGAGAACTCTCCACCTTCCCCCCATACTGGGTTTTCAGACTGCTAGCAGTCAGACTTATATCCCGCAGATGAAAGAAGTTGCTTCTAGAGAATTGGACTAGTACAAAAGGAAAGAATTAGAAGTACTGGCTTCCAGAGTGCCTCCATAAAAACAGCCACTCATCTCTCTGGTTAAAAACAAACAAACAAAAACCACAACAAGAACAAAAGGACAAAGACAAACCAAAGGGTTGTGGTGGGGGAGGGAGGGAATGGGATGAAGGCAGAAAGAGCACAAGGGACTGAGGTGACGGTGCATGGGTGAAATGGCGGTGGGAATTCCCTGGGGACTACAATTGATGTCAAATATACTTAAATAAATTTAAATGTAAAATTAAAAAAAAATCAATAACCACACCTACCTGCCTTAGAAACTGGCAACTGAGCAGTGTCACCTGACACTGAGGAAGATTATCTGATACAAAAGTCAGAGACTAAGGGGAGATTTTTTTTTGTATTTATTTTTTTTAATTCAATTATTGTTATTGAGGTGCCACTGTTACATCCTTGCTAGTGTTTTGACAGTATAGGATGCCCCCACCAGCCACCCACCCCCAAAATCACCATAGCACTCACCATGGAAACACCCACAGCCCTCCCTGTAGTCCATTGTGCTCAAAAAGTGTCACAGCATGTTACGTCCTTTAAATAGAAGCACATCTGAACTATGTGTCTATTGACTGATACTCATCTTAAATTCCTCTCTTCAACAGCAGTCCTATAAGAGCAGGAGGGATTTTTTTAAAAAGGAAATTAGAAGAAAAAAGCCACAGGAAAAATGATAATGTCAAAAATATCATCATTGGTGTCCTTCGAGGGAAAAGGCATATGGTAAATCTATCAAACAAGAACAGAGAACTGTAAAAAAGTACTCTTAAAAAGAAAAACATACAAATGTGAACAAATATGAAGGTAGTGAAAAACCCAACAGAGTTTTAAAATTCAGTCAAGTATCACAAAATTAGAGCAGAATGAGGGCAAAATGGAAGAGCCCAGAGCCTGGTGGCACAGCCAGATTTGATGTCCGCCACTGGAATTCGAGAATGAGCAGATAAAATTTGGAGATGAAGAACTCACCCAAGATATAGACATTTTCCCCAGTCTGACATGAGTTTATGTTTCAAAGTGCTTAGCAGCATGTGTGGAAGAAATCCTATGTCAAGACTGACTCACCACGGACATTTTTCAGAACAGTGAAGGAAAAATAGAGATCCTACAAGCTTCAGGATGAGTTGGGGAATGTGGGAGGGCTTAGGTATAGCAGGAAGGGGATCAATTTTACATTAAAAATTGATCTAATTCTGCACTCTCAACAGCAACAGGGAAAGTTGGAAGGCATCAGGTAAAAGTATTAAACATTCTGAGAGATGGAGGACATTATGGGAAGATACATTTTCAGACAGCTAAGACCCAGCGTCACCAGTCAGGTATTATTTCTCAGAAATCACCTAACAGGCTTGATTTTCTATCTCTGTAGAAGGAAATGAACCAGAAAAACAAAACCAGTGGGGTCCAGGAACCCATCCAGTTAGCCCCACAGAGACAAAGCCCCAGCGTCAAAGGGCTGGGGTATCTGTGCAAGGTTGAGAAGGAGGCAGGGAGGAATTATTCTACACCTAAATCTGCTAAATATCTAAGGTATTTGTGTGTATTCAAAGGAGACAGTCGTAACTGGGTATGAATTCAGTTTAATTAATCATAAGTACATACAAATTAAGGAAATAAAACAAAAAGGAACAATCATGGAATGGGAAATGACTTTGCAGGAAATGAACTATAATCACATAATATTATATGGTCCCACTAAGAATACTAAGAGTTTATATAACCTTAATAACATATTTCCGGGTGTTGAGTTAAGTAAAATTTCTAGATAGGGGTAAGGGGGAGATGAGGAATAAAGAGTTGGGGGTTGGGGATGAAGAAAAAGCAAACCCGGTTTCCTTTATTGGAAAACCGATATATAACATTCGATCATGTGCAATCATGTCATTCCAAAATATGGAGGAAAAACCAGAAAAAAAAATGAGTTCAAAAAATTATAAGCAGCTGCCTCCAGGAAAGAGTTCACTACAAGACTTGGCCATCTCAACGACTGTAATCTACAAACTATCTCTGTGAATTGCCTCTCTTTTCTACGTTGGTCATAAACAAATGACAAGGCCACGTAATCCTGGAGGAGGCATCACTAAAGTGGTCCTTCCAATACATATTAAATTTAAATTCCCAACGCTGACATTAAGAATTACCTGTTGATTCCTACCTGAGACTGTCTTACTCCACCCAGCCACCCATTGAAATCCTTGTCCCAAGTCACTGCACCCAGCTCACCACTAGAGGGAAATGTTGGTCTTTTTACCTGGCCCTCCCTGCAGGCGGGAACAGCTTCTTCAGGCAAGGAGTAGGAACACAGCCAGAGTCTTGGACATTTCCTTCTTGGTCTTGGAGTGTAAAATACTGGAGTTTGAGGGGATCTTGGAGCGCATCTGGGTCAAGTCTACGTGACCTCGGCCTTTCTACGCTTAAAGAAACCAAGGCTCAAGTAAGCAACAGAGCTTTCTCAAGTCGTGAGTAAGGAAGTGAGAAAATCAGAGCTAAAGCCCCAGTTTCCTTATTTACTTAAGCTGGGCAAATCAGGAATGAACAAAAGAGAAGCTCAAAGGTCTTGCTTTTTAGTGCAAGATCATGAGCTGGGCCATAATAGAAATTAATACCACTGAAAGTTTGCTATGTCCAAGGCATATCCTGAATATTTACCACATGCCAGAATTTTGCACAATTTGTTCTTATTCTGACTAAAGTCCTGTGAGTTAAGAAGTCACTATTCCCTTACCTGCAGATGAGGAAACTAAGATACAGAGAGGTGAAGTTACCTGCCCCAGAATATATATGCAGTGATTAGCAGAGCAGTCATTCAAACCCAAATTAAGATAGATAGATAGATAGATAGATAGATAGATAGGCAGGCAGGCAGACAGATAGATAGAATGATAAATTAATAGATTATAGATGGATGGATGGGTGGATGATGGATGGAGGCTTCTGACCTTAACCATCATGGAGTTGCTCTGTAAAGGGAATGAGATCATCTCCAGAGAAGTTAACTCTTCTTTTTGCTTAGTTAAGAGGATTTGTCCTACTGACCTCAGAAATGCTGCAATATCTCAGCCTGATGGGCAGAGCTGCCTCTGAGTCTGACTTCATAAAGTTCCCAATGTCCATTATGCTGCCCAGCTCAGAGGACTGGCTCCTGAAATGTTGTTTGAGTGAACACACACAATCCTAATTATTTCACAAACAAATAATTTGCACAGAAAACATACTCCTGTCACATCTCATAATTCATACTGTTTAAGAAAACTTCACAAAAACTATTACTGCCCACTGGACTGTGGAATTGATCCAACCAAACGCCTAATTCTTCCCCCAAGTCTGTAGCACTGTTTTTCAGTCCATAAAACACAGTCATGTAACCTTGCACGACAGACTCCTCAGCACACTGCATCACATCATGCCGTGAGCTGACATGTCACTGCTGGAGCAGTGACTTTACTGCAAATGACTGGCACCTGCGTAGACTTTACTGCGCTGTGCTGGCCATGTCCTCATCCTCTCTGTTGGGAAACTTCAAGCTGGTTTAGCTCACTGCTCTTCAGAACACTGGCTCAGGGAGCGAGGGCTTCTGTGGAAAGAGGAGGCTTTCCTAATGGAGTTGACGCCCAGGAAAATTTCCTCCTGAAGACTGGACATCCATGTATGAAGAAGCCCTAAGATTCCAAGTCTAGAAGTTTGAGGGTTTAAATTTTCCAATCATCTATCCATCCATCTATCTATCTATCTATCTATCTATCTATCTATCTATCTATCTATCTATCTATCTACCTACCTATCTACCTTCTATCATTTATGTAATATTTTACATAATTTACATTATACTTTTATAATTTTTATATTTATGTATTTTATATTATGTATAAATATTTATTTTAAATAAATATGTTTAATATTTATAATATAAAATATTTAGCTAAAATATAGACTATTTTAACATTGACTGTCCTAGTTTATAGCTTTGTGAGTTTTAACGTGTGCATTCTTGTAACTATCATTACAATCAAGATATACAACAACTCCAGCACCCCCAAAATGTGTGTCTTTTTTATTGTATTCTTCACTGGGGTGATGCTGGTCCACATCCTGCATGGGACTTCGGGGTACTGGCTCACCCTCTCCAGGTGTGTGTCACCACACCATGCCCCCCACCAAAACTGCTACTAAGTTAAACCACTTTGTTAACCACCACTTTGTTAAACCACTTTGTTCAGCCTTGTCCCCATTCCCTGATAAGTTTTGATTTGTTCCCATCTCTACAATCTTGTCCTTTGGAGGTTACCATTGAGATGTCATCACAGGGTAAATAAAATTGAAACTGGCTTCTTTTACTGCACAAAAGGTATTTGAGTTTGTTTCTAGTTGTTCTGCGTATCTATAGTTCATTCTACTTGATTGCTGCAAACACTTCCTTTTATGGATGTTTCATAGCGTGTTTATCCATGCACCCACTGAGAGACATGAGAGTTGCTTTGAGAGATGTTTGAGTTGCTTTGAGAGATGTTTGAGTTGAGAGACGTTTGGGTAAATTATAAATAAAGTGGCCATAAACATTCACAAACAGGTTTTTTGTATGAACCTCGGGTTTGCAGACTTTCAGGTTTAATGCCTAGAAATAGGATTGATGTGTCTTCTTATAAGTGGATGTTTAATTTTATAACAAACTGTTGAGATATTTTCCAGAGTAGCTCTACCCTGTTGTGTTTCTACCAGCAATGTGTGAGAATTCCAGTGTCCCCCCTCACCCTCACAGCTGGGTATTGTCAGTGTTTTTTAGGTATCCTAATAATTATATACTGTCATTAAGTGGTGGTGTTAATTCACATTTCTCTAAAGGTTTATGACGCTGAGCATTTTATATACTTGTCTTCAGCATACTCCCTTAGGTAAAATGTCTTTGCAACCAGTTTTGCCTATTTTTAAATAGATTGTTCTTACTCATTGCTGAGCTTTGACCTTTTAAAATATATATTCTGTAGACAAATCATTGGATAAGTGCATGACTACTAAATATTTTCTCCCATGCTTTGACACATCTTTGCATTGTTTAACAGTATCTTTCAAAGAGCAACATTAAAAAAATGTTCTTACAAAGTTGAGTCCATGATTTTCATTTTAATAACACAAATTGTGCTCTGAGGGTAATATGTAAGAACTTCTTAACACTAGATCACAAATATTTTCCCAATTTTTTTAAAATTTGGATCTGTGCTCTATTTTGATTTATTATGTGTATAAAGTATGAGATTTAGGTTGAGGTTGATTGTTTTACATGTAAACACTCAGTTTTGTCCAAAGCAAATATTTTGAAAAGAAAATCCTTTTTTTTTTACTTAATTGTTTATGCATTATTGTTATAATACTCTCAAGGTTCATCTATATTATCATAAACGGCAAGATTGCACCTTTTTGTGACAGAGTAGTATTCCATTATGCACACACATATCATACATTCATTGATGACTGCTTAGTTTGTTTCTAATCCTTGAATATTATAATTAGTGCTGCAATGAGTGTAATGTTTCATATGTCTTTTGAGATATGTTTTAATTTCTTTCTACTGAGCTACATTGTGGCTGTACTAATTTATGTCTCATCGATAGTTCATTACCATTACCTCTTCTTCACATTCTCTCCAATATTCACTATATTTTATTGTGCTGTGTGTGTGCTTGATGACACTCTTTCTGATAGGAATGAAGTGATAACTCACTGTGGTTTTGATTTATATTTCCCTGATAACTGTTGATGTCTAGCATCTTTCCCTGTGCCTGTTGCTCATGTGAATGCTTTCTTTAGGAAAAATGTCTACTCAGAACTTCTGCCCATTTTTCCAGTCAGATTATCTGTTATTAAGTTATGTGAGCTCTTTATATATTTTGGATATATTAACCCTTTGCCTGTTACGACTCGTGAAGATCTTTTCCTACTTCCAAAAAAAGATTGAGTGTTCATTTTCTTGGTTTCCTTCATTGTACAGAAGCTTTTTAGTTTGATGTAGTCCCATGTGTTTATTTTTGCTTGTTTTTCCCTTGCCGTTGGAGACATATGGGAAAAAAATCACTGAAATTTTTGTAAGGAATTTGCCACCTATATTCTCATGACTTCTTGTAAGCATGGTATTTATATCTGTGTTTCTCTAATATCTAGAAGAAAGTAGATGTTTCTTAAATGTGTTGAATGCTTAAATGAGGAAAGAAATGAATAAAAATTTATTGAGTGCTCTCTTTGTAAATTTTTCCTTACATAATCTGCCCAAGTTAAAAGAACATAATTGTATTAGACATGTTTTGCAAGTGACTGTCCTTCACATTTCCTTTCCCAAAACCTTGTTAAAGGTGAATAGCCCCAACCCACAGTCTCTGCTGTCACAGACAATTGAATCAGGGTGGACATTTGCTCAAGTTCAGCTTACCCAAAGACTGACTGTTAATATCTCATGGCTGGAAAGAAAAACATGATTTAAGTCAGTCATCATAAGGTTTCAGAGAATTTTGGAATTAGGAACCTAAGATAATATAGCCAGCTGGAGCAGAAAGATGGGTCCAGGATGATAGATAATAATTTATTCAAACTGATGTAAATAAAAGAAAAAATGGTTTAGGGAAAAGACAGTGAATCTATGACACAATATTTGGGAGCTTGAACGAGAAACCATGGTGAGAGAGAGATCGACTGACAAAATTTCCTACCTGATTTCCATTTACAATTCATACCTAACTATATATATATATACCTATATATATAAATTTTCAGTTTAGATACTCTGAAAGCCCATAATTACTATTTTAAAAGAACATTCTTAAACTTCCTGTAGTATGTCTCTCCTGCTTGCAATCCCCTGGTCAAAACAGACTTCTATGGTTACTAACTCAACAATCAATGGTTTCCCTTCTTTTCTAACAAAGCCCAGATTCTGTTTAGATTTTTTAGACTTTTCTGTGTACTCATGCGTTTCAGAGTATCATCCCCAACCCCAGAAGGGATACATTTCATTTGGTTTAAGCAAAACATTGTAGACCCCTCCATCATGCAGGGGAAAAACTAACAAGAAATGTACACACACAACTATGTGACATGAGCGAGAGAAAGACTTACTCTCTCGTAAGTCAGCGCGTACTGCAGCACAGTTTAGCTTGAAACTGTCAAAAATATTTTCTATGGTCAGTTTATATTTGACAAGACATCCATTTCAAGCTTTTTTAGCAAGAGCAAAGTGTTCAGATGTGGAACTCCAATATGGATCTCAGATAAAAATGGAGCAAGTTCTAGTGATGTAGGGAAGGATCTAGAGATTTCTCCCTTCACTGTCAGGACTTATTACACCTCAAGATGCCTGGAGTTGGTCACCTTCCTAAAAACCCAAGACTCTGTAGAACATAGTGGACTTTCAAAATGCAATTTAATGTGAAAATTTATTAAAATGCTAAAACAGGATGGGAAAGAACAATATTATAAGATGACATTCACAACATCAAAGATGTATGTCTAATACATTTATAGAGAATCCTTTGCTGCTGTATGTGCTTAAGGAAGCTGATTAGTCGCTCAGCTTCAGTTTCAGCATCTATTCAATGAAGAAATAAGAATACCTGCATGTTTGGAAAGAGGATCTAAACTAAACAGATGTGTACTTGGTCCACATAAACCTTGAGAGTAGCAAGAATATAAACTTAATCCAAACTGTGATGAGTAGTGAATGCGATAAAAAACAAAAGCTTCAGTCACATGCCCAAACAGCCAAAATGCCAGAGAGTTTACGTCCTTCTTCCCCTTACGATGTCCACAAAAGAAAGCCGTACCCTGCATAAGGAGTGGGTTCACCATCAGCAGAAGCATCCAAGCTGAAGTTGGGTAACCACATTTCCAGAAAGTTATAGTGATGTGTTTGAAGCCAACTAGAGACTAAGACTAGGGGATTCCTCAGCTCCCTTTGAATGAAAGATTCCATGATTAACTTGGAACCTTTGAGAAGGTCTGCCAAAGGGGAAATGTGGGGAACCAGAACTTTCCTGAAATTTCCAGCTTATTTTCCAGGGTAAACGCAGCTCCCATATCCCTATACAGCACACCAAATATTAACCACACACACACACACACAAACACACATGTACACAGAGGCATCATTCATATGTTGTAACATAAATCTTTTCACCACAATGTCCATGGTTGTCAGAGAAAGAAATACCGATGTTCAGCCCAATGCACTTGGGTAGCCCAAATAAACAATGGTATAATACCCGTCATTTATTCAGCACCTTGGGCTAGCGACTCACACTTTATGCATATTTCTTGTTTATCATTGCCACATTCCTGCAAGAAAGCCCACTCCTCGGAGAGGCAGCAGGCTTGAGCTTTCGTGTGGAGCTGGCTGTGGAGAGCTGCTGCTTTCCTCTCGTGGATGCTCCTCAGTCCGTCTGGGTCCAGCTAACTGGCCTTGCACTACCCTCTGCAGCATCAGCGAGTCACAGCCTGACTCTTTCTTCTCACCAAGGTCTTGGTGGCTGTGGGTAAGTCCAGCAAGCCCCTCGTGATGAGCTTCGGCTGTGCTTCAGCGACAGCGTCTGCTCCAGGATGTTCAGTCCTTGGCGACAGCTGGGGAGCGCTCTGCAGGACCCGGGGGAGGGGAGAGGTGAGCAGGAACCTTAGCCCTGTCACTCACCAGCGGTAGGTCTTAGGGGATTGTATGAACTTCGCTCAGCAGTCTCATCTGGAGGTTAGGCCCCTAAGACATAATTTGCAATTGTTAGGACACTCACATAGAATAAAGCATGCCGATGTCCTGGCACGAGGAGAATTAAAAGTACTATTTTATTAGCATCGTCTTGCCTTCGGGTTACCGAGATGGCTGATTCTGAACATCCAGTGTTTGAGCTGCACCTGTCCTCCCAGCGTACTGAAACCCTAAGGGAGAGGGGTCTTTAAAAAATAAAACTAAATTTATTTATGCATCTAAGAGCTGGAGTACAGGATTTTATTTATTTATGCATACAAGAGCTGGGGTACAGGCCAGAGGCATGGGGGTTGAGAAGAGACAGAGACAGAGTGGGGAGCAGAACAGGCAAATCAACTGAAACACACTGCTGAGGGGAGCAGCAGGGAAGCAGGAGAGGTCTGCTGTGCCCTGTGGGTCCCCTCCCTGGACTGGCTTGAACTCGCATTGCAGTGGCTGTGGAAGCCCCACAGGGCGGCGCTCAACCCCTTGCGCCACCAGGGAGGCCCGAGAGATGGGCCTTTAAGGAGGTAATTAGGTTAAAATGTGGTTATTAGCGTGGGCTCTAACCAACAGGACTTATTAATAGAGGAAGAAGAGGGTAGAACAGATATGGGTAGAGGAAGACCCTGTGAGTTCAATGTACAGGGGCAAGCGGCCATTTACAATCTGAGTCAGAGGCCCAGAGAAGCCAACCCAGCCAGTCTCCAGAACCATGACAGATTTTCCTTTGCTTGAGCCACAGTCTGTGGTGTTAGATTACGGCAGCCCTGGCGGGTCACTACGGCCAACTTGAGTCTGCAGACATAAGCCCCACACCTGTGGTCAGAAGACCCTTTGACAGATGGAGGAAGTAATGGTCCAAGGTTCCAGGGGACACCTGAGCACAGAGAAGCCGTGATCACACTCAGCGAGGTCTCTGCAGAAACCTCACGGCAATTCAGCATCGTTCCCGCTCACCCTCCCTGTGAATCAGATTTGAGACAGTCGGAGAATGAGTTCCCTCCATACTGGCTTGGCTGTGGGAACTTAGATAGACATTTTCTCTATGTGCATTGATTTTACTCTGTAAATTCACCTCTGGCCAATCCTCCTATAGCAACCTGCCCAGTTGGTAGCCGGGAGCATTCAGGATACGTGAAAGGTCGTCATGAGTTCCTCAGAGGTTACCATGCTCGAGGGGGTCTTTCTGCCCCGTTTTCTACTTAGTTGCCCTACACACAGGCACAAACAATACAGAGTGTCCCATGAACAGCCAAACCGATCCTCCATGTCCTATGTAGGTTGAACTGAAGCATGTAAAGTAGGTTCTGGAATAAAGTTTGATTCATACTGCTAAGGAAAATGCTGGAGGACATTATTTGAGGGTCTGTTTGCACTGTAAGTCATTGTTTTGCCTTGAGATGCAGTTTCCAAAAATCTACCCACCTTGCACAACCTAGCCATACAAACTTTACAGTTCAGTGGGCAAGACAGACCCGCCTTGTGAGTAAGTGGCTAGTATAGTCACCTACTGTATAACAATCAAAGTTGAGGTGATAAGCAACTACAAATTTTGGCGAGGAAAAAGGAACTCTCTTACACTGCTGGTGGGAATGCAAGATGGCCCAACCATTATGGAAAGCAGTATGGCGGTTCCTCAACCTACTAAGAATGGAACTT
>JAGFMF010012216.1:2602027-2627937 GCA_019455555.1 Galemys pyrenaicus
AAGCTGTGGTACATAGACACGATGGAATACTACTCAGCAATCAGAAATGAAAAACTAGATGCATTCATAGGAACATGGATGGAACTGGAAGGGATTATGTTCAGCGAAATAAGTCAGAAGGCAAAAGAAAATTACCAGATGGTTCCTCCCTTAGGAGGAACATAAGGGAACCAAATAAAGATCAAGGAAAGGAATAAGAACAACAACAATAATAACAGCAATAAAGACACAGAAACCAAAAATGAGGAGACAAGGACAAACTGGGGACACTTGGTGGGGAGGGGAGAGGGGGAGGGGGGAGGGCAGACGGGAGCACGGGGGACTGAGGTGATGGTGCACTGGTGATATGGTGATGGGGAATACATGGGGATTACAATTGATGTCAAATATATATAAAGGGAAAAAATAGAATAAAAAAGTAATAAATAAATAAAAAGAAAAGTAAAAAAAAAAAGGTTGAGGTGTTAAAGACAAGAGAGTGAACGGAGCAGGTGTGGGGAAGGGTCGCCAAGGCGCCTGGAGCAGAGAGCTGGGCCTCACTAGGAAGATGCTTTAAGAGCGGTGCGTGCAGGAAGCAAAGTCTTTGATCAGCTGCCCCTTCCAGTGACTGGTAACAACGAACAGCAAAGAGCCTCTACACGGGACCAAGGAGCCCCGGCAGCGCCTAAGGCAGGAGGGCGCGACCCTTTCTGCGAGCGGGTTGCATTTACTCACTTTGAGTGGGCAGAACCTGTCCCCTGCGCGCCTGGTGGCTGGGGCCACCGACCGTCAGCGCTGAGAGCGACCTGTGAAGCTCGGGCCATGGCGGAAGGCTCTGGATCGCAGACGACTGGAAGCCCCTGGCCAGGCGGCCTCATGGAAAGACAGGTGAGGCCTCCACAGAGCGCACCCCTAGTCTGCTCGCACGCTTGCTGACGTGGAGAGTGGGAGGTGAGGGTGACCTGGTTCGGGGCAAACCAGCCCAAAGCAGCCCGTGGTGGAAAACAGGCCCTCAGAAGCAAAGCGCTGTTCTCTTCAGTTTTTCTCTGGAAAATGTGTGCGGCTCCAACCCCCCATCTCTGACTCAGCTCAGCCCCAGGATAAAGCCCAGGATGGTGACAGACCTCAGTTTCCCGTGGCTGCAGCGGAGCCGGGTCCGCAGTCTGGCGCGGCTCACCTGGGCCTGGGGGAGGGCGAGAAAGAGCCGGTTATAAGAAATTTCCCCTTAGGGTTGGGTGGCCTGTGCACGCTGGGATTTCTCTACAGCACGACTGTGGTTTCTGCTCGCTCTGAAGATTGCCAGAATGCTTGCAGGGATTAAAAACAGGAAATCCAATGATCCACATAAATGGTATTTTCCTAATGGTAATATTCCGCGCATTGAGAGGACACAGACCCAAGAATTGTGCAGGGAAACGGGACCCCTCCTGGTCTTCCTTTCATGTCAATAACTCCACTATGCAAGTCCTATGTCATTTTTTTACACCCACTCAACCTGTGACATGGCAACTTATACATCTGTGTGCTGAGAATGTAGCTTTTGTTGCTTGTCCCAGAAGTGTGGGGTCACCGTGTGGACACCCAACCGCCCTCATTGCCGCACATCACGCTTGCTTCAAAGATTTGGAGATACATTTAATGCCATTGCAATGTCCTATGTCCCTGTCTCAGAATTCTGCATTGAAGGCCACCTGTGAACCCTTAGCTGGGAGTGTAAATAGCAGGCATCATGGGGGTGCAGGGGGTGGGGTGGTGCAGTACCCCCAGCAGGCCAGTAGCCAAGATCTAGAGGCTATTCAATTTGAAACATCTGATTCTCTGATAGAAATAAAAGGCAGCAGAAATGTTTGGAAAACCTTTTTGTACAAATGATCGTGAGCCCTTAAAATTATTCTTCCTCTTTAATTTAGCTTATCTGTCCTATCAGATATAGATGTTCAAATACTTTTATTGCAGCTCTGTTCACATTATAGGAAAATAAAAAATATCTAATTATAGGGAATAATGAGGACAGTTTGCTACCTCAACAAAAATAATGGATGATTTACACAGTCATTACAGATGATGTTTTTCCATAAACACCAAAATAAAATAAATTAGTGGGGCACAGAAAACTGAAAGCTTGTGCACAGAAAAAGAAAAAAAACAAAGAATGAAAAGACACTTTATGATATGGGGAAAAAAATCTTGCAAACCATATATCTGATAAAGAATAATAAAACATACAAAGAATGCATGTACTTAGTAGTAAATAAATAATCCAATTTTTAAAAATGGGCAAAATCCCTGATGAGACATTTTATAAAGAGAACACTGGTGGCTGTATGAAAGCGGGTATGTGAAAAGGTGTTCAACATCACCAATCTCTTGGGAAATACAAAACAATCTCACCTCACGCTGGTGAGAACGGCTTACATCAGAGACATCAAAATGACAAGTATTGGTGGGAACTGGAGAAAAAAGAATCCTGGACACTGTGGGGTGGATTGCAAATCAGTGAAGCCAGGATGGAAGTTTCTCAAATAAATAAAAATAGACCCAGCAATTCGCCTTCTGGGAATATACCTGGAGGGAAGGAAAACCCTGGACCAAAGAGGTATCTGCACACCTTCTCCATGGCAGCAGTTTTCATGCTAAGTCGAGACATGGAAACAGCCTACATGTTCATCCACAGATAAAGGTGTAAAGAAACTGTGGGCATGTTGGAATTCTACTCAGCCATACAAAGGAGTAAATCCTGCCATTTACGACATGGATGACATTATGCTGGTGAAATAAGTCAGAGGAAGACGGTTACTGCACGATCTCACTTATACAAGGATTCTAACATGTACAGAACAAAACCAAACCCAAAGACCAACTCCTTAAAAATCAGATTTGTAGTTACCAGAGTTGGGGTGTGTGTGTATGTGTGGAGGAATTCGATGAAAGTGGAAAGGTAAAGTAGTAGTGTGTGAAGTGTAACTGATGACTAGACGCACCAGTTCTTGCTATGTGGTGTGCAAGAAAGTCAATGAAGAAGTAGCCCCGAGAGTCATCTTTGTGAGGAATTTTCTATATCTAGATGAGATACGTGCTCACTAGACATAGTGTGGTTATCCTTACCATGGCTGTACAAGTCAAATCATTATGCTGGAAATCTAACTTCTGCACATCTATATTTTATGTCAGATCTATATTAACATATTAATAGAACTGATGAGCTTTTAAAATGATGTTTTTCAAGAATATGTAATAGCAAAAAAATTACCTACATTATAAATAATGTCAGATGAAAGACTTGAGAATATAAAATTATGCATCTACGGCGAGATTTCAATTTGGTGTCTTAGTAGGTTGTACCCACGTGTGTCTATGTGCGTATAGAGAAGATGACAGGAAACCTCTCTGCTACCACTATCAGTGATAGTCATTCCATTCTTGAACAGAAATGTTCTTTTTCACTCAATACTAAGCCTCATATTATGTCACAATTTGCCATGTTATTTCACAGTGACATAAATCAGGGCTTGGCACACAGTACATGAACCAAGCGCAGCCCACCATCTGTTTTTGTAAATAAAGTTGTACTGGAACACAGCCAGACTCCCTGGTTTGCATATTGTCTATAGCTGGTCTTACACAACAATGAGAGTTGAGAAAGAGTGACAGAGGCCACATGGCTCTCAAAGTCAAAACATTTACCATATGACCCTTAAGAAAAGTTGGTCAATGTCTGATACAAATTTAAATCTATGATTCTCGACAAGGGCTATTTTCACCCCCATGGGAGCCATTTGTCAATGTCTGGAAATATATTTGGTTTTAACCACTGGGAATGTTGGTACCGCTGGCATCTGTTGGGTAGAGATCAATGATGCTGCCGCACATCCTACAGTGCCCAGGCCAGCTCCCCCAGAGAACTGTCCCATCCATAAGGTCAGGGATGTGGGATCTGGGTGACGCTGATGGGGATGAGCCATTGACATGTTTGTAATATTCCAGATTCAGCTAACCCAGTCTTTGACCATTGCTTCATGTTCTTCATCTTTATCATAACAATATAACTTATTTGATTTTTCTTTACCATTTGAAAAGATAGTTTAGTCATGCTTATTGGCACTATTTAAACAAAATTCATTCTTATCTGAGAAAATCAAATCACCTTAGAAATAAGTGATCATTAACAAGATGTTACTACTGCAATACACAAGCTTTCTTCCACTTGTTTTGAAGAGGCAGAGGAAAGAGCCATTTAAAAGCTTATAGATCCCTGTGGTTATGTTTTAGATGCCATCTTGTTCTGAAAGAAGCTGAAACACATATTTTTGAAAGGACAATGGAAATGACTACCAGTGTATCATTCAAAGTTACCAATGAAAATGTGCAAGTTGGTCTGTTAGACTCAATAATCTTAACGTATGGTGAAAGGATCTATGGATGTGATTTTAGAATGGCATCTGCCCAACCTGAAAGTGATAACCAATGTTGCTGAAGTCCATCTACCTCCTCTTGTTTCTTACGGACTCTTCCTTATTTTATTTTATTTTTTTAAGATTTATTTATTTATGCATACAAGAGCTGGGCATAGGCCAGAGGCAAGGGAGGTGAGAGGATTCACCAGAGAGAGAGTGGGTAGAAAAACAGGCAGCCTGACTGAAATACAATTGACTGAAATTGCTGAGGGGATCAGTGGGCGAGGCAGGGGAGGTCTGCTGCGCCATGTGGGTCCGCTCCCTGACCGGGGATCAAACTCTTGTTGTAGTGCCTTGGATGCTTCACAGTTCCGTGCTCAACCCACTGTGCCACCAGGGAGGCCCTTTTCCTTATTTTAGATGAGATGCATGTAACTGTCTCAATTTCAGTCTCTGTCTCAATGAATTAGCCAATGTTCTGGAAAATTGAACTTTGTGTATTTCTGAAACAATTAAAACTGAAATAACATTTTATTCACTGCCACCTACCAGCCTGCTGTTTACACAGAGTTAGAGACCGAAGCTCAGTCTCACAGCCACCAAACTCTCAGCTCTGCAGCCAAATTAAGTCCCAGCACAACACAAACATTCCATACTCTGTGACATGGAGGTCATGCAAATTATATTCATGAACTGTGTGAATACGAATGAGTTAATCTGCATATGCCAAAGAGGTTTAGTTCAGGACATGGTAGACTGTGTTATATGAACTACCACTTATTATTTTTCCACATAATGCTCAAAGTGAGTCTATGATGGGTAGCCATTATTAGACATAAACAAATGTTGGACATTGCAACTCTTTAAGCAACTTGCCAGAGTTCATATAGCTAATACGAGATGGCGTCAACACACCCCAATTCACTCCAAAACCTTGAAAGGTAAACACACTGGTAGTTTCAGAACAGTTTCTGCAACCCATCTAGATGACAATGCATGACAGGCTGCTAAGGAATCTCCAGCTACTCCCTTAATCCTGTCCACACACCTTGCCCTCAGAGGCCCTGTCAAAGACAAAATGGCGGCCGGAAGCCTGGTGATCCCAATGCAGCGTGGCAGTTCTTACGTTCTTAGTCAGCCCCGTGATGATATAATTTCATTCTACATGCCTTGCCCTCATTTCAAAGGCTTCCAAGGTCTCCATTTTCAGGTTACAAAAACAGTCCTAAAAACCAACTTCTGCCAAATCGCAAGTAATTGAGCAAATTATGTACCCTAATCACCCATCTTTCTTTGCGTCTTGCCCGTCAAACCCCTTCTCCTGACATGCTCCGGGGACCCCCAGCTTTCCAGCCTCTTCTCTGGTGTCATTCTAATTGGCACTAATAGCTTCACTAAAATTCAGGCATCAAAAAGGTCCCAACAATCAATTTATCCTTTGCCCCTGAGCACTGGCTTCTCCGTCAAGTTCAGGCATTACTAATCCACCTGGTGCTTAGTCCAGACGGCTTATTTTGTCTGCGCCTTTTCTTCTTCCACTAAGAACTAAAATGACGACCATCTGCTTTCATTAGTGTGTCCCTTCCCCTCCTTGACCTCCAAGCCCACATGTGGCTGTGTGTGTAACTCCCCAGGGCCCAGGCGGGCTGTGTTCCAGAAGTGACCTCAGGGTGAGGACATTCCTGTCCTGCCCTCCCCCACAGCTGGCCCTTTCTTTCTCACACCTGGGCTGTGAAAAACCAGGCTCCTCTGCTGATCCTTCACCTTCATCACCTTTGTTTCTGGGCGAGGTGAAAGATCAGACAGGTGAGAAGAGCGAGGTCACAGCCAGTGCTGTCAGTAAGCGGAAAACAGGGGTCCCAGCAGAGGTGAGGCTTAAGAGGATTGTGTTGTGCTCTGTCTGCCTGACTAATCCTCCCGAAGTCACACCATAAAGAGAAAGGCCTCCTTCTAGAAGGAAGGACTGTGCTGGGCACTTGAACGCTAATTATGGCTCCACCGTTCTCTCCCTGGACAGACGCCACACACACAGTTCCAAGACACACACGTGCACACCCAGACAGCACAGCACAGTACCAAGAGATGGGGCAGTTGGAAAAGGGTATGAGGGAAGCAGGAAAAGCTCAGAGAGATGATAGACAGGCTGAGAGATATAAAAACACATAGACAGGGGACCTCTCTAGTGGCGCAAAGGGTTGAGTGCTGTGCTGTGGGGCTTCCACAGCGACTGCACCGTGAGTTCGATCCCCGGCCAGGGAGAGAACCCACAGGGCGCAGCAGACCTCCCCTGCCTCGCCCGCTGCTCCCCTCAGCAGTGTATTTCTGTCAATCTGCCTGTTCTGCTCCCCACTCTGTCTCTGGTGAATCCACTCACACCCTGTCCCTCTGGCCTGCACCCCAGCTCTTGTATGCATAAATAAATAAATCTTAAAAAAAATAGACAGGTTTTGCTATGAACCAGGATAGAGACAATAATGTGATCATCTCCTGTAATGAGGATGAGTAATGGGGATGGACTGAGACGGCAGAGATTTAAGAACTAATGAGAAAGTGGGTGTCTGAGCAAAGGGAGAGGGGACAGGAGAGGAGAAGGGAGCAGCAGATGCCACTAGACTCTGGGCTCGCTGAGACGGAGCATAGCAGCAGTGAATGTCTCTGTCTGAGATCAGGATGGTGGCTGGGCTGGAGACGGGCACATGGTAACCCATCGGCAAACAAAGAGGAAGCTGTGGACTCCATCTGTGTAAACCCCCGTCTTTGGCTGGCTCTCTAGGACTCAGCTGTTTTGTATACAGATCGGCTCCAAGGAGTAGTTAGCACAAGGGAGTGTCAACCACAGTGCCTTGAAAATGCTGTAAGAAGGCCGCAGCCCATCCCACCGAACATGGGCCAGTGATGTAAGCGTCCAGGCTGCAGAGCCACTCACCAAATCTGCTCCTTTCTCTTCAGAGTAAATCCTCTGAGACCACCCCAGATGAGGCATCTCACCTGGCTGCACATCTACCAAAGACTTTCAGCAAACAGCAAAGAAATTGTCAAATTGAGCTGTGGCAGTTTTCCTAATTGGATGAAAAGATTCTTGCTTTCCTTTCCTGTCAACCATCCTTTTCCAGAAAAGACTTAGCATTAGAGAACAGTAAAGATGAAATATTCACAACCGTGATGGCTAATACCATGGCCTAGGGTCTGAGGTCAGCACTGACCGTGAAGGAGCTGATTTGATCCTCCCCAGAACTAAAGGAGGGCAAAGTACCGGTTAGTTACGGCCACCAGAATGCGTGTGACAGGTCACTGTAGCGCTCAGGGACTTCAAGCCAAAGTTACTTCCTTCTTCCATCGGTGGGCGCGTCGCCACCTCTGTCCTCCAGGCTGACTGAGTGGGGCCGACACTTCTCACGCAGCGGGGGCTGCGTGTCCTGAGCTGTGGTCCCACTTACTGGCAGTGTAGGGATGGGTGTCCAGGAGTGGGTGAGGCTTGGAAGGACCCCTCCCGCCCATCCACATGACAAGTAACTCTCCCAGGATTCTGCCCACAATGGGCAGAAGGAAAAAATAAAAAATCAGCGTCAGTTGGTTGCATTATTGTTCCCCTTTTATTGACGTATAGGGTTCTGTTTGTAGGCTCAGTGCTTCCTTCTTTCATGGATTCATCTGTTACTCACTTTGTTCTTGTGTTAAAAATCCACAATGTAATATTGTCAAAGCAGAAATTCGTGACAGCAGCCCTGTCTGAAGGGACCCGCAGGGTGTGTTGTGGGGGTGACCCAACTCAACTGCTACAAGATGCCAGAGGAGAGAACGGCTCCCTGGGCCCGTGGCGGAGCCTGTGACTCAGCAGGGCCGGTCTGTGAGGAAGCAGGGACTGCTGGTGTTTTACAAAAAAAGGACACAAGTAGATGTAAGTAGCATATGACCCACATAAGGTGTCTAAACAAAGGAGAGTCCACGAAGGTGTGAACAGCGGTAACTTTGCTGTAGGAGAGTTTGAACAGGACAAAGCGTGGTGGGGGGGCAACCAGCAAAGGCAGAATGAAGTGAGGTTTGAACTAGGGCACTGGTGTCAGCAAGCTGGGTGTGCACACATACTCACACTCATACACTTATGTGCACACACAGACTCACACAAATGCATAGGTTCAGACACAGACACACACATGGGAATATACAACTGTTAGGGGAAGGGTAGTTTAGGGTTGCCTTGTAACACAACCAGCATCACAAATGTGCACACATACACGGGCACACACAGACAGGCATGCACACACTTGTACATTTACACACATGCACAGATTCACAGACACATACATGCATAAAAATGCATACAGATTCACACACAGACACACAGAGATAGTCTGCATTTACATACTCATGTATATGGGCACAGACACACTTAAAAACACACATGCACATATACACAGACTCATACATGCATGGGCAAGTGCACACACAGACTCACGCAGTGGCACACATGTGCATGCTCGTGCATTTGCACAGATGCACATTCACATAGATGCACACATGCAGGCATGAACATGCACAGGCCCACACACCCAGACATACATGAATGCAGATATGCAAACTCACACAGAGACAGACACATGCACACACATGTACATCTGCTCATACACAGGCTCACACACATGGGTCAACACTCAGAAGAAATAGTTTTAGGAGAAGGAATAAAACCCAATATGGGAGCAATTTCAGCCGCTTTTGAATGGCTCTCCCGAAGGCCTGTGGGACGTCACCCGGTGACCTTAGCTGCTGCCCCTCTGCAAGTGTGTCCCACTTGCCCCAGGAGCTCCCCTCACCCTCACCCCGCAGTGCAGGGGACAGTGCTGGGTGACCTGCAGGTGGTTGTGTCAGGGACCAGGCAGACTTGGTGCTGAGTGTCCCCTCGAGGGTCCCGTTGGGTTGTAATCGCCAGCCCTGGTTGGGGACAGACCTCAGCTCCACGTGCCGCAGCCCTGGACACGGGTAGAAGACGATTATGAGCTTTTCTCAGTGTGTGTGCATGCTGAGGACTCTGCATTATTGACTCAAGCATTTCAAACGGTCTTAGAAAAAGTGAAGATGCAAGGATCCCAAACACAACATAACGTTCTAACTGGCACTTGTGGTTTTCAGGAAACAGCTACTGCTTATTGAATACCCTACTGTGTCTGGCCCCAAAGCCCAGCACCTTCCATGCACCAGACCCGTTCCAGGGGTGCGCATGCCCGAGCCCCGCTTTGGTGAAGCGGGCAGGACAGGCTCGCAGGAAGCCAGGGCTCCCAGAGCCTGGCTGGGAGCTCGCTCCGCAGCGTCTCCTAAGTGGCCCTGGGCACGTCCCCTTGTGCCCCAAGCGTGGGGAGAAGCGAGGCTGCGCCTGAAGATTCTAGAAAGACGACCCTCACCACGCAGCCAGTGCCGGTTCTCGTGGCCCCTCCTCACGAGACCAGCAGCAGGGAGCAGGGCGGGGAAGGGCTAGAGATATGACAAGGTGGCTCCATGAAGTCTGGCTCACCTGACCCAAGGGCCCCCAGAATGGTAGTCACGCCCAGGAGCCAGTCCTGGCTTCAGGCAAGAGAGAGGGGGGCCCCACCTTGCCCAGCCATTGGCATCCTTGCCTGGGGGTAGAGGCGGAGCCTGGGGGCTCCCTGGCCCACCAGAGTCCCTGGGTCCCCAGGCAGGGGCGGCCCTCACTGCAGCGTCCTAGGGAGGGGAGGGAGAGGCCAGCTGAGAGTTACGGACCTGGGGGACGAGCACGGCCATGCCCTGGCCAAAGGGCCTGGGTCCCGTGGGGTCCTGGGGTACCTGGTGGGGTCCTGGGGTAACTGCTGGAGTCCCGGGTATGTGGTGGGGTCCTGGGGTACCTTCTGGAGTCCCAGGGCATGTGGTGGGGTTCTGGGGTACCTGGTGGGGTCCTGGGGTAACTTCTGGAGTTCCGGGGTATGTGGTGGGGTCCTGGGGTACCTGCTGGTGTCCTGGGGTACCTGCTGGAGTCCTGGGGTATGTGGTGGGATTCTGGGGTACCTGGTGGGGTCCTGGGGTTACTGCTGGAGTCCCGGGGTATGTGGTGGGGTCCTAGGGTACCTGCTGGTATCCTGGGTTACCTGCTGGAGTCCCGGGGTATGTGGTGGGGTTCTGGAGTACCTGGTGGGGTCCTGGGGTACCTTCTGGGGTCCTGGGGTACCTGCTGGGGTCCTGGGTTACCTTCTGGGGGTCGTAGGGTACCTAGTGGGGTCTAAGAGTACCTAGTGGGGGTCCTCGGGTACCTGGCCGGGAACAAAGATCTCCCAGTGAGCTCCTCCTGGATTGGGAGGGCCCTGAAGACAGAAGCATGCAGTAGGGAGGCCACGAGAAGACAGCGCAGAGCTGGGGACCAGCCCCTTCATGGAAGGCCATGCAGCACAGGAGCCGGAGAGCAGCGAGTGTGGGGAATGACCCTCCGACCCTCCAGAAGACGAGATGCTGCTCACGCTGGGTTTGGGCTGTGGCTTCCACAGCTGTGGTAGATGCTTCTTTGTCAACTACCCTGTTGATGACAGCTGTAGATGAAGATACTAGTGTGACCTTATAGGACATTGTTGCAGCAGCACAAATAAGATACAGAGGACAGAGCTGGGGCATGGCAGAAGCTTCTGGCGTGTTTGCTTTTCTATAAGCCGCAGACTTACAGAAACACAAGCGCACCCAGACGCGGTTGAACGCACCCTCTTTCTAACGGTGTGTCCGCTGTACACAGTGAAGGTGTTCGTGCGTGAGCCCACACGCCACACGAGCAGGCACAGCCAGGCGGGGCTGTGCAGAAACACCCCAACCTCACACAGGTGAGTCGAGTACCCCGCCCTCAGGGAGGCGACCAACGAGGCAGCTATGTCCTGGGTTTAAACGCGTCCCCGTGACCACACAAACCAGCGCTCGAGCACTGGTTGTCTCTAGGATGTTGGGGGTGTCTCGAAGCGTCCTGGCGTAGAGTAGCTTTAAATATTTTGCCTTAGCCTTCCAGGAAAGAAAATCTAGAAGGGACGATGCTCAGCGACAGAAGTCAGAAGGCAAAAGAAAAATACCAGATCGTTTCACTCCTGGGAGGAATATAAGGGAAGCAAATGAGCGACCAAGGAAAAGAATAATAACAATTTAAACCCACACACAACAAAACACACACAA
Organism: Galemys pyrenaicus; assembly: GCA_019455555.1. Lineage (NCBI taxonomy): Eukaryota > Metazoa > Chordata > Mammalia > Eulipotyphla > Talpidae > Galemys > Galemys pyrenaicus. The sequence continues at coordinate 2,613,553 of JAGFMF010012216.1, forward strand.
CAAAAACAGAAAGACAAGGACAAATTGGTGACACTTTGTGGGGAGGGGAGAGGGACTGGGTTGAGGGCAGAAAGAACACAAGGGACTGAGGTGACGGTGCATGAGTGAAATGGTGTGGGAAGGCCATGCGGACCACAGTTGGTGTCAAACATATATAAAGAAAAAAAAAGAAAATGTTCCTGTAGTGGGTGGGCAACGCAAGCAAGGTATTCCTTCGTAAGTCATTCCCGTGGTCCCTGGTCTCATCTTCACATGGTAGAGGTGAGGGGTTGAAGTCGAAGAGATTTTTGCAGAGTGCAAGGGAAGAAAAGGTTTCTCCACGATGCCATTCCTGGCTTCTTCTTCTTTTTTTTTTTTTTTTTATATCCACCAAATAGCAACGGCCTTGCCCTCTTTCCAAAGTGCTAGAGATTATTTAGGTAAACTCAGTTATTGGCAGTAATGAAGGTCTCAATTCAAAAGGCTCTTTCGGGTAAAGTGATCCAGAGTGCGAAGTGTTAGATTTGATTTCGTCTTACTGTAAAATCCAGATTTTGCATGGCTATAAGGTTCCTTTTTCAGGAAGCCTGGCAGGGCCAGGACTTAAGTCTAGCTCAACCATGCCTAATGCCATATCCTGTCATTTTCATACACCACCCCCCCTCCCATTTCTTCTTAACATTCTGCCTTTTCTGACAAATTGAAGGGTCATTCTTACCCTAGGGTTTGGAGTCTCTTAATTCTGTGTTCACTTGTATCCAGAGCTACTAGCACGTTTTTATTTTATTTTAATTTCTGTTTACCAAAGCTGTATCATGCACTCCATCAGGCAGTGGGCTCCTCTGGGCCCTTTCCAGAAAATTAAAAACATAAATTAAGTATAAATGGCCAAAGCCACAGAACAAGCAAGGCCTTCTTAGTGTCCACAGAGAGGAGTTCTATTACCACCACTCGCTTTAGAGAAGAGGGAAGTTACCTGTAATTCTTGTTCTCCTGAAGGTGTGTTTTTTATAATAGGTCCCCATTCACCACCCTGCCTTCCCCAAGGAGTTCTTAGCTGCTTGATTTCTTTGGCCGTAGAAAAACTGGCAGTGAGGTTGAGCACATTCCTACGACCCCTGAGGGGGATAGATTGCAGTGCTAACAAGAGTTTAGACTCTGTTTCTGGAGTTTAATTTTGCCTTGAGCTGTATGTTAAAAACCAGTCTTCTGCGATCAGGACAGCTGTACACTGTGGCAGAGTGCACTCCTGAAGATGCCATCTCTTCAGTACCAGAAATCCCCCCCTTTGAAACAATTAGAACACACGTGGAAGGAATACTAACACATTTTAAGACCTTAGTCTTCCTCTGGCTCCTCTTCTATTACTTTGAACCTTAACCAGGCAGACCAATATTCGTAGAGAATCATCTCAGCCGCTCTCTCTTCCCAAGACTGCAACTTGTCCACGCTGCAGTGGCAATTCCTTCCAACTCTCTTGGCCTCCGCTCTCAATGGCTAGTAGCTGCCTGGTGAGGAGGAGACTCAGCAGGGCTGTGCAGACTCAGCGGGGAGGAGTGCGGGGATTGATTGATGATGTCTGCCTTGGTGAAGGCGGTAGCGGCAGCCTTTGCGTGCTGTTCTTCTGGCCATTCATCTTTGTATCCCTGTGCCTAGCATGGTGCCTGGCGCCGAGAGGAGCTCCATAAATATTTGTTGTGTTGAATGGAGTGAAATTTTCCACCCAACTCCCTCTTTCTCTGAGTCAGAAGGAATGGTGGTGGCAAGGTCACCATCTCTTGGTGGGCAGCAATGGTGCTAAGGCACCCCTCCCAGAGCAGAGCTGCGAAGGAGCAGACAGGTCTCAGGGCCTTATGCTATTCAGTTACTCTGCTGTGGACCAATGTTCCTCCATGATAGGAGATTTTCATGGCCATCAGCATGGAGCTGTTGCTCTGTTACCTCCACAAAGAACTGAATCACAGTCCAGGCCGCCAGGTACCAGGAAGTATTCTGCTGAGACAATTCTCAGTGCACCAGTGAGGCTCTGCCTTGCTCCATCAACTACCGACACACAGAAGTCAGTTGCTTGTGTGATGTAGCCATTGGCTTAGCCGCCCCGCCCACTACCCCACCTCTGAAATTACGACAGCCTGGGACCCTGTGCTTAAACCTCAGAGCTGTTTGCAGATGCGTCCTGTGTCTGAGCCTGCTCAGTTCTCCTATGTCTTCTCACCGCTTCACCCTCAGGCTTCCCTGACTTATTATCTCATGTACACCATGTCCTCACAAAGACACGGTCTCTTCCTCATTTGAGGCAGCAGTGCAGTGAATTCCAACCTTAACGCTGATAACAATCAACTGAAGTCTTATGTCCATTATTCAGTATCTGTGTAACCCCAGTTACTGAGCTGCTCTGTGGCTGGTCTGCATCCTCAAGGGGGGATGGAGGATTGAGGGGAGAGAGGTAAGATATGGGGGTGGGGGGAGGAGAACACAACGGATGATGGTGGACCACTGTGCCAGTGGTGGGAGAGGTACAGGACCATATCTGGGGGGAAAGCCTAAGCCCTTTGAATCACCAGCAAGGATGTCAGCGGTGGCACTTCAACAGCTGAAAAAAATTAATATAAAAGGAAGAAAAAATGCATAAAAATAAGTGTCAAACAGCAATAACACATTAAAGCCTGCGGGAGGATTCGTAATGATGTACGTATACTGTCCAGTATCTAACAGAAATACAACAAGTAATCCATTTATTACCATCTCATCCCAGAATCGGCATTGCACTAGAATTGAGGGGCTAAACTCTCACAAGGTAAACCAAACAGCAAAGGGCCAGGCCCCTAGGTTCTCATAGCAAAAATGCCAGAACCTCGTGAAGACCTTCTCTGTACTCCAGCAACCACTCACCAGATTTCAGTCAACCTGAAAGCTCCAACAGAAAGTCAACTTTTTGATGATTGACTAACGGAGAGAGAGCGTCATTAGCACAGCACTTGGACAGTGTTCTGCAGCCTTAGTTTAAGGCCTGTTCTTCGTGTCTCACTCCGTCCTCGCCACATTACATGTGAGGCTGGTGCAACCTGCCCGTCAGTCCACCCAAGGTCCGACGCCTCATCGTCAGGGCCCTCAGCCTGTCCCCCGTCTTCTCCCGGCCTGCATTCCACCACGTGTGTCCTTACTGAACATCTGAAGGACTGAAGGAGTCTCACTGAGTCGGTCGGACAAAGTCTGGAAAGCAGAGCTTGCCGCTCTCGCTGAGGGCGTTGCCAGCACCAATTTGGCAGAATGGGTGGAGCGCCCTCGCGAGCTCATCCCTTCCCGCCCCGAGCTCCCACTTCAGGGCCTGCTCAGACGCCCTGGACACTCTGGAGTTCAGCGTCATCACGCTGTCAGCCCCGGCCGGCCTAGGCTGCCTGCTTCTGCACAACACACCTGAGCAAGCATCAGAAGACACCTTTCCCCACCCTGGTGTGAAGGGTTCGGCGGGAGAAAAGCAACAAACACGCCTGCCATGGGAGGCAAACCTCAGCTGTCCCTGCCCAGCAGCACCGGCCTTTTCAAAGGCACCGACAGCCCAGCACTTGGGTTTTTCAGCAGCTTCTCAGAAAGGTGTTTGAAGAGAGGTGGCTTCTGAGAGACCAGTGCCTGGATGCAAGCGGTCTGCCTTCCCGCAGGAGCTACCGCTCACCAGTGCTTGTCCACGGCGGACTGCCCGGTCAGCTCCCCAGGAGAGGACATACTAAATCGCCAGGGCCCTGCCTCTGTGGTTTCAAACAGGACACCCAAAGACAAAGACCTGTTGGCTACCAGGGTGACAGACGCACCCAAACTAGCTTCACTTCATAGGGGTTAGAAGTCGCCAGGATGGGGGCCTCCCTGGTGGTGCAAGGGGTTAAGCACAGCACCATGAAGCATCCGCAGCCACTGCAGCACGAGTTCAATCCCCCACCTGGCAGGTGACCCACATGGCACAGCAGACCTCTCCTGTCTCCCCACTGGTCCCCTCAGCAGTGGATTTCAGTGGATCTGCCTGTTCTGCTCCCCACTCTGTCTCTGGTGAATCCCCTCACCCCCCACCTCCCCATACCTCTAGCTTGTACCCCAATGCTTGTATGCATAAATAAATAAATCGTAAAAAAAGTTTCCAGGATTAGTAAAAACCTAACAAGATTATCTTATGAATGTAACTGGGTTTCATAAGTCACTCAGGTGACTGTTTCCTCATGAAAGGATAAGCTTCAGCATTGTGAACTCTAGTGGCTCCATCCCTCATTCTGCTGCCCTGTACTTTTCTGTTGTTTTACCCTCTGCTTTTTTATCTGTTCGTTTTTGTTTGTATGTGAATTTCATGTGACTCTAAAGCAGGCCCCTGAGCCTACATATCCCTGCCAGGTAAGCTGCTCTGTGGAGACCAACTAGAGCCAAAGGCCCTTTGTGGGTGCAAGAAACAGATGGACCCAGCGTCATTCTCTTGAATCAAGTGTCACCATCTGTAGAGAAAGGAAGTCTAGAGCGCAAACAGAGCTGCAAGAACCCCTATGCATGAGGTCAGGGTAGAGTTCTGGCCAGTAGCACCCCAAAGATGTCCCTATAGAACACCCTATAATTTATGAGCAGAAAGAGGCTCTGGAAGCATGCCAGTTATCAATAATGTGTCCAAAACAGTTACCTTGCATGTAAATGCTACTTCTCGAGGATAAAAATGCGAACCCTTGAAATGGTTAACTTCCTCAAGATTGCCTGTTCTGGAGCACAAATGATGACCCGCCAACCCCACTTCTTTCTCCTGGGAACCCTCGTCAGTGACCTGGATGAACACACCATGGCCAGAGCTGCAGCCTCTCAGCCTGCAGGCTTGCATCCTCCCGGCCGGGACTCACAACCTAGGTCCACTTCTTGGAGCGCACACGAGATGCTATTGGCTCATGTGTAAGATGCTCCACCCGTCATTTACCCCCGAGTCCCCAAGCAGCCTGACTATGTCACCTGCTTACAAAAAGACTTACCTAAGAAAACAGATTGCCTAGCACACTGAATCAGAATAAGCACACTTCCTGTGTAGCTTAAGTATTTAAGTATATGGCCGTAAGTACCCGGATGTGACCCTGTAAGAAACGAGGATGGACCTGCTTCTGGGATTGGGGGTTGTGTCCCGGGGTGTCCTCCATTCAGTGCACTTCTTACAAGGGCATCATCAATGCCTGCTCTGCAACTGTCTTTTCCCTTAACTTCTGCTAAGTAGGGCCTCCCTGATGGTGCAGCAGGTTGAGTGCCCGCACTATGAAGCATCTGCTGCACAGCAGCGCTAGATCGATCCCCGGCCAAGGAGGGACCCACATGGTGCAGCAGACCTCTCCTGTCTCCCTGCTACTCCCCTTGGCAGTGTATTTCAGCAGAACTGCCTATTCTACTCCCAACTCTGTCTCTGGTGAATCCTCTCACCCCCCGCCCCCAACTCTGGCCTGGACCTCAGATCTTATATGCATAAATAAATAAATATTAAAAAAAAAAACTTCTGCTAAGTAAGCTCTTTCCCTGTTGGAGTATCCTTTTATTTGTTGTTATTTTGGGAGGTAAGTTAACCCCTTTACTCGTTACTTGCACCCACCTGGGGGCTAATCTGTCTTTCCAAAATGGTTTCTCGAATCTCTCCTCTGACCCATTTGCCTGTCCATTCTGCAACTTAACTCTCTGAGATCTTGGGGTAGGCTTCCTCTCGCCTCCATCCCAACCACCCATGCCCAGATCTACATATTTCAAATGCAACTGAAATTTAAAGCCATTACAGAAGCTTTCCAAATGGGCAAATATTTGCCTCAATTATTCTATTTACAATTCCCAAAATATTTCTTCTGTCGAAGTCTGTGTACAAGAAGTGGCTCCCAAACCATTTTTAAGGGAGTTTTGACATCAATGAAACGTTATACTGGCAGGGTGAGTGAAGTGCTTGATTAATAAAGAGTCTCAGTGTTTTCAAACACATATTCCAAGCAGCCTCATTTGAAGAAAACCACAAATGGAGAATGCTTTGCTGCTCACAGTCACAAGGGGGTTGTGTGTTTCATTCCCGCTTACACAGTCCGCTTACTTTGGAGCTGGGGTAGGAAAGAAACATGGCCAGCAGAATAAGGCTACATTGAGTGACCCTGCCCTTCTACCCGTGGGCCTGACGGGAGAACGTTTTTACCCCTCTTTGCTACTGTTTTCTTAGTTTTTAACCTTTTAATACTTAATAATTCTCTAAAAGACCATCTCCAGAGAAGAGGGGGTGACACAGTGGGGCCCCAGCACGCTGGCGAGCTGGGGTCCCGGGACTCCTGACTTAGGAGTTTCCAGGCTGTGCTGTTGGCAAGCCGGACAGAAACGTAGTTGAGCATGTTCATGTTAATTACTTTGAAGTGCTTTCCTCTTTCCCAGTGCTTTACAAAAATACAGCAACTTAAATTGGGTCATTATTCCATGTGTCTAAGAGCCTGCTCGGCTACTTCGGGGAGTCTTAGAACTATAGTCAGATGAATTAATGAAGAAGGGGGCACCTCTGCTTCCTCATAAAGGAGAAGAAAGAATTAAAAATTAGGAAGTTGAACTGAAAGAGTCTATTGTCAAGGCTATTCTAAAACAGACGTTTATAAAAAGAATTTGAAAATCACCAAGCATCACCTTTAAGTCCCCATTTCATTCCACTAATATCCTTTGGATGCTAAAATGTGCCAGGAATCTCTACCCTTAATACCAAAGCACTTCTTTTCACTCTCTCAGCTAAAAATAGAGAATTATTATGCCAATGAGACGCAGAGACGTTCATCAACTTACGGGAAGTCACACAGCCAGTTACCGTGACCCGGCGTTGATCCAAATCCTTCACTGTCACCTGACGGAGCACCAACCCCTTGGAGCAGGGCATCATTTGGAGACAATAACCCACAGATATGGCTCCTATACTTAATTCTGCTGAAAGTTTTAAGCTACTGCTACTAAATTATTTGCAAGAATAATCATTACTCTTCAGCAAATGTCAGTGTATGTACATTTTGTGTTCCACTTTTATGTCTATGCTCTCAGCTATTACAGGATGCTGAAATGGACAGAACGACATACAGTGAACGCCATCCTCTGGTTTGTTCAATCACACAGGTCACCTACTGTATGTGCTGTTTTGCTGAGAGGGAGACCATCGTGCTGGATAAGTGGTCCAGGCTTCCCTGCTGGAGGTAGACGTCCCCAGAGGAAGATTGACCAAGAGGAGGGAACCCAGGCATTTCTGTCAGTTACAGGTGTTTGCTGTTAGAAACATGTTATTAGGAACCCAGTGATGGGTGAAAGAGTCAAGCAATAGGGAGGAGGCAAGAAGTTCACTTCATTTCATTCACTTTTCCCTGGCACTGCCCTGCCTAGTGTCCTTGGCCACCTTCCAGTGGGTTATGAGAATAAAATCCCATTTCCGGATCTTCATTCTCACTACCTCTCATGAATGATCTACTTGCAGGCTGTTTTCACTTGTGCGATGTGTCACTTTCCTCCTCCTGCATAACAAGCCCCCTCTAACTTGGTGGTGAAGACCACGGCACTCATATTCGTTCACCACATTACCAAGGCAGTCAGCGGAGCTCAGCAAGGAGGTCCATCTCTGCTCATGTGACAGGAGCGTCAGCTGGGGTGGTTCAGATTTGGGATTGCCTGGGAAAGTTGGGTCTCTGTGTTCAAGGTGCTCACCTGGAGTAATTGACTGGGGCTGGAAGATCCAAGGTAGCTGCTGTTGCACCTGTAATTCTCACAGAAATGCCTGAGTTCCCCAGTCTTGGTCAATCTTTCTCTTAGGACTTCTTCCTCCAACAGAGTAGCCTGGACCATGTTAGCTGGCTCTACAGACTCCCTCTAAACAAAACTAAAATGTTCAGTGAGAACTTCACTGTATGTATTAAACTAAATTGGAGTATCAATGATATGAAACTCAAAAAAAGTGAACCTATCATTAAAGAAGAAAAAATATAGATAAAAATAAAGTATGGAGATTGTCATTTGTAAATATAATGCAAAATGCTCTAGAGAATTCCAACACATTTAGTCCACAATATGGTAAAAGACCAATCCAAGTGACAAGTGTGAGTTAGACAACATTTCATGGCCATCCCCAAAATGTTTCGTAAACTAGCAATAGAAGGAAGCTGCTTGAATATAGTTTCCCCAACCACTAGAGGATTTCTCTTAAAGGCAAACATAAGACAAGCCATCATCACCACGATCATGGGCTTCTGTTCTTTGTGGCCTATACGACAAGAACGTAAGTGATGTTCATACACACTGACTCCAAATCCAAGTCAGCTATATGATTTTAGTCTTTGCTTTTCAACTGGTCAACCATGCCTCCATCCTTCAAATAGCAACACTTGAAGTTGGGCCCCCCAATTTCTTTCACCAATTACATGAACTATTGATACCTCCTATCAGTCAAGCGATCTAGCCCTCCTCTGTCACCCCCCAGAACAGACATGTAACCAATCAACCAGACTCCCCTTCTCCTCCCACCCCTCGTCTCCTCGATTCCCCTTTCTCTTTTCTTCCCTTCTTTTCCATCTCCCACTCCCCCCAGTTCTGTGAATCTAGATCTGTAGTGGAGTGACCAAGGACACCACACCAGTGCACACTGTTTCAGCCTGAGCACTCTTGTTATTCCCTTTCCTTTCAAAGGCTTCAGTGCCCTTTCAGTCTGTGAGTCATCCCCAATTTCTTCAAATCTTTCATTTTCTTACTGTATTATTTCTTATTGAGCTAACAGTTCTACAATTCAGTAAAGGATTTAGAGGTACAGCTTCGTACCTCTTCAGATGCAGCAAATCTTTAAATAAATGTCTTTTAAAAAGCTATTGTGGGGGCCTCCCCGGTGGCGCAGTGGGTTAAGCAACGCACTATGAAGCAAACCGCAGCCACTGCAGCACGAGTTCGATCCCTGCTGCCAGCCAGGGAGGGGAACCACATGGCGCGGCAGACCTCTCCTGCCTCGCCCGCTGCTGCCCTCAGCAGTGTGTTTCAGTCCATCTGCCTGTTCTGCTCCCCGCTCTGTCTATGGTGAATCCTCTCACCCCCCACACCTCTGGCCTGTACCCCAGTTCTTGTATGCATAAATAAATAAATCTTTAAAAAAAAGAAAAAAGCTATTGTGCCAAAGTGAGCTCTATATGTCTTGTCACTTGCCAAGGACCTTAGCAGTTGCATCCATACTACCAAGCCACAAAGCTAGCAGCCTGGCCTCATGATCCTCTCCACATAATCAGCCACTTGCCAAATGCTGTGGATTTTACTTATACAGTATGATTGGTTTTCATTTTTTCAACCCCCTTGCTATTATGGCCTTGTCTTATGCCATCAGTAATGCAAAGCCTGAACTGTGTCAGTGACCTCCTAACCTGTCTCCTTGCCTGTGGTCTCCTTCTCTCTCATCTGTTCCACCAACAGTTGTCAGATTATTACTGCACTAAGATTATCCTTGATGATATAATTGCTCTGTCCCAAATCCTTACATGACTCAATATTTCAAACAGAATGAAGCACAAAAACCAAAAACACAATCTGACAAGCTTGAACCTACAAGTCTAACTGTAACCCTCCTTGCTGTCCTCCCTGACCTTTTACTCAAGCACAGTTAAGTCATTTGTTGTCTCTGTCAAAATGTTATGCACTTGCCCTTCACCCTAGTCGAAGTATCTTCTTCCTTTCCCTATCTCGCAGACCTCATGCCACCAAACCTAGCATGCGTTTCTAGGTGGACCATACTCACCATTTCCTTCTGAAGTTTTCCTGAGAGAACTGAAAAGCTCCAGCTGCTTCTGCTGCAGACCCAGCACCTCATATCTGCCAGTGTCTGCACACTTCATGCTTTCTACCTGTCTGCTATTTAAACTTGAGCATATTTTACTTTTTCCTTCTAGACATAACTAAGCTATATGTGTTGTTTTTCAGGACAATTAGAGCATGAATGTGGATGATTAAGCAGAAATGGAAGGCTAGAGCCAGACCAAGATAGTCCCTAAATTCAGTCCACCAAACCGTGGGTAGATAGATAGGGTGTGGCCATGGAATATTTGTGAGAAGGCCCTGTATGTATGAATCCTTCTTTGAGTTTCTAGTCCCATTTGTGAATTGTGTGGTCATTCCCCAATGACCAATGCGGTCAGCAGAAACCCACCCATGGCCACACATGTATAACAAGGATAAATGACAGCAGCGCCATTGTTGAAAGAAGCTAAATAAAAAACGTTCATCACTCTTGAGACTTACACTTCTAAGACTTTTTTGTTTGCACAGTGACTGACCTATCTCAAACCTCCAGACGGTCCTATTCCAAAGCTCAGGAACAGGGAGAACTCAGTGAAGAGGCTGCGATGGCTTAGGACACTCAGCTCACTTAGATGATGGAAGATGTTCAAAGGCAGAGATGTGTGTTCAGAGGAAGGCTAGCCCGCTGTAGGGTAAATAGTCCGGAGAAGATGCGAACTGAAATGAAGCAAAGGAGTTGAAAAGGCACTGAGACTGACAAAGTTAAGCCTAAAATGGCTTTTAATTCTTCCCAAGAAACTGTTAGGAGAATAGATAAGAATTAGCAAAATTGTCAATAAGAGGGACAGCAAAGGGTGGAACTTCCCATCTGATGGTCTTTCTCTGTAAAATGGGGCATGGGCAGGTTGGGGACAATTATCTGATAAATTCAAGAAAATAGTGTCCAGACAGAAAACTTTAAAGATGGAGTCATGGGAGTCATGTCTGAATTATTCTGTATTGGAATAATGGTGATGATAACAATGACAATGACAAAAAGACAATGGCAATGACAAAAAATGCATGTTAGTCATATTTGCTATGTACTTGTCAGGAACCAGATATAATACTGAAAAGTGCTGATGGCATTATTACATATAACTATCACAACAACCCCAGAAAGTAGTTTTAGTTTTATTATTATTTTATATTACAAATAAGTATAATATAACCCATCGCATGTCATGTAGGTAACAATAAATGTATAATATTACATGATATGTAGTATGTGTAATTTATATACTATAACTATCAGGTTTATTCTTATTTTATAGAACAAAGAAGCGCAGCAAGGTTAGTTATGTTGACCAAACATATAGCTAGGAGATGGTAGGACCGTGGAATCAAATCAAGTCTATCTATTCCAAAGCCTGTTTTCATGAACATCATATTTTATCTCCATCTTAAAATATTTTCTCAAATGTATAGTAGTATCTTATGTGGAAAAACATCTGTGCCAATGTGATTTCAGACGCCTCCATAATTCGGGCCTCCCTTGTGTGCAAGGGCGAGGGGTTAAGCACCATACTGTGAAGCCACTGCAGCGTCAGTTAGATCCCTGGCCAGGGAGGGGACCAACATGGCACAGTAGACCCCTCCTGTCTTCCTGCTGCTCCCCTCAGCAGTGTATTTCAGTCGATCTGCCTGTTCTGCTCCCCACTCTGTCTCTGGTGAATCCTCTCACCTCCTACAACTCTGGCCTATACCCAAGCTCTTGTATGCGTAAATAAATTTGAAAAATTTTAAAAACTTTTAGAAAAAGAAACTTCCATAATTTTCCATTAGTCCTTATTTTTTCAATTCATTCATGCCCCATTCCTCCATCATGTGGTGCTCCGTTGCCAGCTCCTCCACACACTCACCAGCGCTCCCTTACTCAGCATTCACTGCTGTGTGCCCCTCTCTTCCAGGCACCTTTTCAGTCCAGTGTCTACAGTGGCTCTCCTCTTCCAAACCCTGTTCCTTCCATGGAGTCAGACATACCAAATTTCATGCGTCCACACCATATTTCCATGAGTTAGACTGGAAGGAACACTAACCAGGAGGACTGCAGGGCTGGTTCCCATTCTCCCTTGACCGCCGCGCTTCCAAGTGGCCTTGCCTCCTCTCCTCATTTCTCTTCTGCCTCAGTGTACTCACTTCCAAATAAAGGAGATGATCCCAAGAGCCTAACTCAGCACCCACAGTCTATAATCCCAAGTTCATAAAAAGGACATTGAAAGGGAAAGACCTTGGCTTTTTGCCTCAAGGATAAAATAATTAAGATATCACTTTGCAAACAAAGTAAGTGAATTTCAACAGCATCATGCTTGTCTGCCGGGAGCTGGCTGCCTGGCCAAGCCTGGGCTCCCTTTTGGACTCTATAAATTACCCGAGGACATAGGCTAATTGACACAGTTGAGAGGAGAGGGACACAAATAGCCCCAGGCTTGGAGAGTGAGACCTCTGTGGGGGGTTCAAGGACTGGAACAGCACAGGCTTGAGGAAGGGCTGCTGAAGGAAGCCATCATTCTGCCGACACATTCATAAAAAGATATTGTGAGAGGGCAGGGATCAGTCTTCTTATTAATCAGCAAGGGCAGAATGAGAATTAACAAGCTGTAAGCTGCAACGAGGAATATCGAAGCTAAATATCAGGGAAATTGCGAGACCCTAGGGGACAGTTAGGCAATGGAACAGACTGCTAAGAGAAGCCATGAAGTCACTCTAATTGGGGACATTCAAGACACAGAGCAGATACACACGTGTCCCGAGGGAGGGAATTCCAGGGGAAAATGAGGGGCTGCACCCCACGGACCTCGGTGACCTCAGCCTGGATAGCAGAGCCCAATCTCAGGCAGGGCGGGCTGAGACCGGAGTGTGACGATGGAGATAGACCTGGAGACAGGATGCCTGCCTGCGGGCAGCATTGCTGGGGGAATTTTCAAGAACTGGGTTCAAACATTAACTCATGCACATTTTCCTTCTGAGATCAGCTTCCTTGGCTGTAGGATAGAGAACACAATGACCGGCCTGAGAAGGTCGTCATGGGATTAAATAAGGTCACCTCTATGAATCTCTCAGCATGGTGTCTGGCACATGGGAAGTTCAAGGCAAATGGCATTCAGGATGAAACAAGTCCTCTCTGCCACAGGAAGTGAGGTCAAGGGAAGCTTTCAGGCCCAACTTGCTTTTGTGGCTGGTCCTCGAGCTCAGAGGACACATGTTCTGTGTCCAGAATGGTGATGTTGAACCGCTGAAGAAGACATTGGTGTTAGGAGGAAGCCATTTTGAGAGTCAATGTGGCCCCATGTGGGAAAGGCAGAATGTTTTACTTAACTGCCTCAGTGCTAGGGAACAATGAACAAAATCTAAAAAAAGAGGTTGGTGCCCTGCAAAGGGGAAGACCTCACGCCCGTAGCAGATACTCTGGGTGCCCCACCACAGGGCCGTCAGGCCCTCCACACTCGCCCTCAGCTCTGCATGAGCTCCCAGGGAGATTACCACTCTGAAGGCCAGCCTTGCCTCTGTCTGAGAAAAGGGCCTTTGCTCAAATGCTTTATTGAATCTTGCACAAAGTGCAGCTCAGAGGGCAGATTTATTAACACTTTACTGATATAAGATTGAAAGCAATGCATAAATGAGTCCGGCCATCCATCCCTCAGGCAGAAATTCTAAAATACATGGATCTTCACAGGTTCCAACAGAACCAAGACCCCACTGCCCGTGGCTCAACACTTCTCCTGTCTGTTTTTCATCCTGCCTGTCTGGGTCTCTTGCATCCTCATTCCTGCCCCTGGGATTACTTCCTAATTAAATGAACTGAACTGAAATCCCAGGACCTGGCTCTGTTTGGGGGGAGCAAAAGTTAAAACAGTATCTGAAAAGGACAAAATTCCAAAGAGCCAGAAGCTGGAGGGCAAGTCCACCAGAGCAGCTCTGGAGCAGACCTGCCAGGGCGAGCACTGAGACACGATGCTGTCTCCTCAGTCTTTAGTTTTGAATGTATCTTGGCACCTGATTGTTAATTAGGCACTTCTCCTCTGACATGCCTCCATCCTCCTCACAAAGGTGAGAGCAAAAGCGCCAGCCATCCTTCTCTCTCCCCACATCTCATCGCCCGGATTCAATCATGATACTTTCCTCAGGATTGTTCTAGTTCAATGACAGCAGCAACAGCCATCAAAGATTTGCAGAGTATCTAAAGCTCAGAAGTAGTCTCAGAGAATTCCTCTCAGCTTCGTGTGCATCATCTTCCTGAGGAACTCACATGCCTACCATGGCGCAACCTACAGACCAAGTCTTCCTGTAAGTGCCTGGACTTGTCTGTGGCAGCTCTCCTACCTGCAAGAGAGGCAGGAAATATAGTTTTTTTTTTTTTTCTCCTAGGGCGAAAACAGAGAAAAAGTAATAAAGATGAGCACTTAGCCCATGGAAAAGATCCATCACAATTTCCACATCGAATGAAATTTGGGTCCCAGATTTTTGCAGAATGAAATCATGGCAAAGTTGGGTAAGAATTATGATGAAGGTTTTTTTTTTTTTAAAGATTTATTTATTTATGCATACAAGCACAGGGGTACAGGTCAGAAGTGTGGGGGGTGAGAGGATTCACCACAGAGAGCGGGG
>JAGFMF010012216.1:2628030-2664752 GCA_019455555.1 Galemys pyrenaicus
GGGTCCCCCTCCTGGCCGGCGGCAGGGATCGAACTCATGCTGCAGCGGCTGCGGTTTGCTTCATAGTGTGTTGCTTAACCCACTGCGCCACCAGGGAGGTCCCTGATGAAGGTTTTTAAAGAATCAGTGAGAATAACAGGTTTTTCCAGGATCATTGTCACCTGTGAGAGAATTTAAAACTCTCATAAACCTATGAGTGCAGAAATAATAAACATCAGAAACAAATGATGCTAGTACCAGGGATAGAAAAGGACTAGCATGGCATCTGTCCTCATGGGACTCCCATCCCACTAGGTAACCAAGAAACCCACTCACAACCTCTCAGGAACATGCACAGACCATCGCAGGCAGTGTAGACAGTGATGAGTGTGGAGTCCCGGCATGCTGTGAGGCTCAGAGACCTAACCCAGTTCTCCCCATGGCACTATGGAGTAATGAGAAGGGCCTTAGTACCTGAGTTTGGATTATGGATTATTTTTTGTTTATTCCCTTAACATGGAAAGGAACCATTGGAGTTACAAGAGGGAGCATGGTAACCTGACCTGTCTTTTCACAAAAGCATTCTCCTGGTGCTATGATGAAAGGGCTATTGGAGAGTGGTGGAATACTAGCTACCAGAACCTGCAGATGTTGGGAGAGAGTAAGGTGGTTTGCTTTGGGGGTGGAGCTTTGGAAATACCAAGGAATGGCCCAATTCAGAATCTTAAAGTTATTATATACTGTGGAACTTAATCGGAAAATAGAAGGAATTATAAATGAGAGAACCTGTGATATTTTTTGATCTGAGTCAAATGGAAACATGTCAGTATTATTTATTGTGTTGGAGAAGACTGAAGGAAAGATGAGTTCGGAAGAAGAGTCTCTTTAGTTTGTGTTGAGTTGCCCATGATTTAATGGATGGAACATGTCAAGTAGACAGTAAGTATCAGAGGAAAATCTCAAGTTAGATAAGAAAATCACTCACTTCCTTTGGGAGGACTTCCATGCGGGGAGCTGCTGACTGGTTTCTAAGTGCTCCTCACTGCAATCTTACAAACCTCCATCACAGTTCTCATCCAACTTGGCCCTTCTCTTTATCTGCCTTCCTCACCTGTCAATAAACTTGGTTGAGTTCAATAACAACATTTTATTCATCTTTGCATTAGCATCACGAGGTCCAGCACACATTTATATTTAGGTAAGAACAAATGAGCATCTCTGTCAAAGAGAAAAAGCACAAAGGCCGTAACCATCACCCTCATCATCTGTGTGTTACAGGCATTAGCATGAAGCAATAGTTATTCACAACATACCTAGTATCTTCTGATTTTAAATCACTTATTCTTACCACTAAATCATGTAGAATCAGATTCACAATAAATATAAAATTGAGTAGGTAGGCTAGTTTCCATGGAGTCTAGAAAGAAAAATCTCCTTTATTTGAGCTTTCCAAGGTGTCGGACAGAGCAATGGAACATGCACCCCTTGTCCCAACAAGCCACTTACAATGTTATTAGGTACGTTGTATTAATTCTTGATTTGATCAGATACTGAAAACAAAGTCAATACAAAGTCAAACTAGTTACATGTCTGTCCTTTTCAATGACCATTTTTATTCCCTTAATATTTTAATTAAAAGGGTCGTTGCTCAGATTAAGTCTATTTACATAATTTAAAATGAAACTGAAGTTCAAGTCATGAAATTTAATAGACATTTCCTCATGACTTTTCTGAAAAAGAAAATAAAAATCCCCATGAAGTAAACATTATGAAGTAGACTATTTAACACGTCAGTGTTATGCAACATGGAGCAGTATTTTCTTCTAGGAAAGACTTGAAAGACATAAATGAGATGTTTATTTTGCTTCAATTTTTGTTTTCATTTTTTCAATTCATGTGTGCTCGTAAGGGTTATTAGTTGTGAGTGTGCTACGACTATGACCAATACACTATGTTAGTTGCTCGAGATTTTCAGAATCGTCACTTTACAGTCAACATCAGCCTAGAGCCTGTTCCAGTTACAGTCGTTTGTGGTGATTAATTAACCCTGGAGAAAAGCTGACACCACCAGTGGGAATAATTCTTTGTTATGTTTGACCATGCTTGTGTGTGTGTGTGTTAAACTACTTATGTTTATATCTCCTGAGGCCATATAATTTAATACTCAGTGATTTCAGATAGGCTTAATTGGTGGAAAACCTTATGTATTATTGTTAATATAAGAGGAAATTTTAAGGAAAGTCAAACTGAGTTTAGAAATTATGGTGTCATGGTGTTTAGCGATACCTGCTATCATAGTCTACATTTTTTTTCAGGTTTTTTCCCCTCCGATAAAAGTAAGCCAGCTCTAGTTATGAAAAGTGCTTTTGTGTCCCTACATAGACAATGCCTACAACATAGCATGTGTGCATTAAATTATTTCTGAATAAATGACTGTTTTAGTTAAAAGTTATCTTCACAGGAGGTAAGTATTTCTCTTGAAAGGATCACCAGTTGATATAACATCCTGTTAAATCTGTGCAACCCTTTAAAATTAGCAATGCAATTTGCAATCTCATAGTGCTTTAATTTATGAGACTCATAGAAACCTCAGGGAGCACACAGAGAATTCAAGTCATAGTGGTAGAGTAGAACAAAGCCAAGGTACAGCCAAAACGAGGAACTTAGCACAAGTCTGAATTCAAATTCACATTCTTTCAACTGCACCACATTTAGGGGTTAGAGGAAATCATGACATTAGCCTCCCAAAGGAGCTCATGATCTTCGATGTGGAGCTCATCAACTCCTTTGGTTGGGAGTGGTGTCCTGTGAGTGTTGTGAGGAGGGGGAACTCTACCACCTAGAAGAGGTCAAGTTCAAGCAGAATGCTGAAAAATTTACAAAGCTGGGAAGTGGTGGTGAGGAGGGAGGGAGTTCCAGGCACAGAGTTATACCCTCTTCCATCTTTCTCCCATTCGTCTCCCTGCTCTCTTCTCTTAGGAACCCTTAGTGCCTACCTGACATTACATGGATTTGTTAGCCACCTCATCCCCAAGAACACAAATGAACAGGAGCTCTGTGGGACTTACCACTACTGCTTCCCCAGCTCTTTGAAGAGATGCTGGCACAAGCCAGCCCCTTAATATCTATCTGTGGGGTGAATGACAGCCTATGTGCAAGCACAGGGCACATAACACAGCCAGGGTCCTTCGTGAAAACCATTCTATCTTCCCAACAAGCTGAGTCAATGAGATGCTGACACTCCACTGCTTTGAACTTTGACATGGAGTTTTTGTGTAGTTCCTCTTTGTAGAGCCCAGAGGAGAAATCAGGAAATCATGAGCTTATGGCTGGAACAAAGGAAGTGACCAAGTTGGGGCTGGGCTTACACATTAAGGTTTTGGGATGGGCTCTCTGGACAAACCAGTACTCACTGAGGGGTGTTGGGTGGGGACTGACTTAAATAGACACTTCCCTCTGATGAGCTACAGAAGATGGGTTAAGGGAGAAGATGGATGTGAAAGCAGCACAGAGCCACTCATCATCAGGCAGGTGATGGAAAGTGCCAGAGCCGCTGCTCCTGGGCCCTTACTTGCCCTTCACACTGAGCTACCTCCTGGCACCCCTGGACATCTCTGAACAACATCCACTTGGGGGGGACCAGGAGGTCTCTGGGGAGATGCCAGCTCTCCCTCCTCACCCTTTCCCTTTTTATTTTTTTGCCTTCTTTGGGAAGGACTCAATATATTTTCCTTTTTTTTCAGAGCTGACACAGATTAGATTTACTGAAACTTGGAGACACCAAACAGAAGGGACTGAACCAAATGCCCTTGCAGACTTCTGAGCTGGCAAGCCTGCACCTACTCGACCAGCTCTCTGAGATCTGCCTTCTTACCCTTTTTAAATGCTACGTTCTTTCCCCAACCTCTATCTTTATTAATTTGCCTCATCTAAAATTGTGTTTTTAAATCAGTCTTTAATTTCATCCAAAACAAGATCAACTGGTCTTATTTTTTTTTTAACTTGATGCTGCATCAGTAGAAAAACAGCTGTTGACATTTAGTTTTAACCAGAAACTAACCAAAAACCATCCATTCTGTTACAAATAACATCATTTTTGCAATACCTAGTACCTGACTAGATGACCATGACATTTCTTGAACAAATTCAAGCATTAGTTTTAATTAGTTGGGACAACAGACATAAAGAAGAACTTCCCCAGGTTAACCACATATAGGTCACCCTAGATGTAGCTCAAAAGTCAAAACACAGGCAGGCATTGCTTTGCTTTCTCTGAGTGGGTGAGTGTGTGTGGGGGGGGGTGGGGAGGAGTGTTTTGCATTTGGTTTATGTGGGATACTTCACTAGGACAGTGCAGGTATAAGGTTTGAATTTGTTTTAGTAAGATTGGCTGTACCTGCTTTAAACTTTTCCAAGTTAAAAGTATAAGTACTTGGGAGCAGGTTGAGCACCACACTGTGAAGCATCCACGGCACAGCAGTGTGAGTTTGATCCCCAGCTAGGGAGGGGACCCACCTGGCACAGCAGACCTCTCCTGCCTCGCCCGCTGCTCCCCTCAGCAGTGTGTTTCAATTAATCTGCCTGTTCTGCTCCCCACTGTCTCTGGTGAATCCACTCATACCCCAAATGTCTGGCCTGTACCCCAGTTCTTGTATGCATAAATAAATAATTTTTTTTTTAAAAAGTGTAAGTACTCCGTTCTTTACAACTTTATTTTTTTTAAGATTTATTTATGCATACAAGAACTGGGGAACAGGCCAGAGGTGTTGGGGGTGAGAAGAGTCACCAGAGACAGAGTGGGGGACAGAACAGGCAGATGGACTGAAATACACTGCTGAGGGGAGCAGCTGGCGAGACAGGCGAGGTCTGCTGCACCATTTGAGTCAGCTCCCTGTGCGGGGATGTCTAAACCAGCGCTGCAGTGGCTGAGGATACCTTCACAGGGCCGCATTTAACCCCTTGTGCCACCAGAGAGGCCCAGTTCCTTACAACTTTCAAAATTCCATGTTGTATCACTGAATACCGTAAGAATGTCTGTGAAGCAGACAGAGGACAGGCTTCGTATGTGCTTCTTTTGGATAAGAGAGTTGGGCTCGAGACACAGAACGGTGATCCCAAAGTCCCATATCATGCCCTAGCACCTGGCCCTTCCTCTCTACCCCGGTTCCCAAGCGGATTCAACGTGCTTGGACCCGCAGAGCAGCCACGTGGAAAACAGGCGGCGCAGTGTTGCTTTACACATGCTGATGCTCGTAAGATAAATCGATCTTGCGGTTTGTAAGCCGTTCTTATTTTTAAATTTTTCAAAAGTATTTTCTTAAGATTTATTTATTTATGCACACAAGAACTGGGGTGCAGGCCAGAGGTGCAGGGGGTGAGAGAATCCACCAGAGACAGAGCAGCGAACATAACGGGCAGATATATGAAACACACTGATGAGGGGAGCAGCGGACCAGGCAGGAGAGGTCTGCTGCGCCATGGGGGTCCCCTCCCTGGGGGTGGGGGCAGGGATCGAACTCGTGCTGCAGTGGCTGCGGTTTGCTTCATAGTGCAGTGCTTACCTCCTTGGGCCACCAGGGAGTCCCCTTATTTTTAAATTTTGTCTTTCCAGTAATGCATGATCATTTTATCTTATAAAAGCTTCAGCTCAGAGCAACCCTTTATGACAGCTAACTGGAGAACCCTGGTCGAAGGGAGACCGGGAAATGCCTGCAGCTCCCTGGGTTTAGCTTCCTCACATTTAAAATCGGGACACAGTGGGTCCCTGCACCAGGATTGATGAAGCAATAAAAAAATAATCAAGACTATAATAAAAAATAATCTACCTTGTATCTGTGTAAGTCCTATGAAAAGTGAGTTTTAAAAAATATGCTGGGGGTAGCTCCCAATTATCTACAGAAGTGCAACAGCAGCAGGGGAGGGGGGCCTTCAGCACCACCTTCCTGTACCCCCCAGGAGCCCCTCTTTATGTTGACTTGTTTGCTTGCATTGAAAGGTTTCCCTGGGGTGCTAGGTATTCACTTTAGACTGCCATTCAGGAAAGAGGTTGATCTGAAAAACTCCAGCTTTTCTCTGGAGTATACAAAGCGCTTTAATACTCATTATCTCAATCCATCAGCATGTAAAGACCCCCTCATGAAAAGAATTCAAAGCTCACCAGAGGTACATATTGTGCTTAAGAAAATCAAGTAAGTTAAGAAACATTTCCCTGCTGAAGTTGTGTGTGTGTGTGAGAGAGAGAGGGAGAGATGGAATAAACCGAATCCTCCAAAATATGCATATGTTCAAGTCCTAACCCCCAGAACCCTAGAATATAACCCAACTGGGGGAGAGAGAGGGTCGGATTGAGGCAGTTAAATTGAAATGAGACCTAAGGGTGGGCCCTAAGCTACTGTGTCCAGTATCCTTAGAAAAAAGGAAATTTGGTCACAGACACCAAAAAAGGAGAAATGATATAAAATAGAAATAGAGAGAAAAGTCAGAATCGCCAAGTTAGGAAGAAAGGACTGGACCAGACTCACCTCGCAGGCACAGAAGGAACCAGCCGAGCCTTTCTGACCATGGGCGCTGACCGTGGGCGCTGACCGCTTGGTCTGGGGCTGCTAGTCCCGGGAACTGCGAGGCTGTAATGGCTCTTCCGTAAGCTGCTGGTCTGTGCTGCCCGCTCAGGGCGGCCCCACCAGCCTATGGCGAGCCCGTGCCCCACTTACAATATGGAATCACTTAAGTCATTTTCACGTGTCGGGGAAGAGAAATACTTCATATGACTTCTGCCCCGTCTGTGCGAGGGCCAGTCTGTTCTTATTCCAAGGCAAGTGGTTCACAACTGTGGGCTTCCTCTCCACTTATTTTCCTTTCAAATTCTGCATTGGCAGAGGCAGGCTGAGGCCACACTCAAGAGCTGCCCCTGAGGCTAGGGGGTCCACTGTCGGGGTGTGCCCGTGAGGCCCCTGTAGAGGTGTTTGTCCTCTTTGGGTTTCATCCACAGGAGGGAAGATCAGCGAGATGACCTCTGAGGCTGTGTGTGCTGGCGAAAAGCACAATGAACTTGAAGTGACGTGTCCTGAGTCCAGGTCCTCACTCTGCTGTTTAACTATGTGAAATCAG
The DNA here is from genome assembly GCA_019455555.1 of Galemys pyrenaicus. Lineage (NCBI taxonomy): Eukaryota > Metazoa > Chordata > Mammalia > Eulipotyphla > Talpidae > Galemys > Galemys pyrenaicus. The sequence goes on from JAGFMF010012216.1 coordinate 2,635,117, forward strand.
AAGACTTGCTCAAGTTTTGAGCTTTGGTCCACTCATCTGTAAATGAGGGTAGTCTGCCAGATTCACAGTGTGGCTGGGAGGACGTGGTGAGATACCGAATGTGAACACACCTAGCACATGGGAGAATCCAAATGGAAGTCTGTTTATTTTCATTTTGACTCTGAAGTCTTAGGGGTAGGAGCATTTTGATTGGATCAGACAGTATCTCAGACATAATTTGAACTAACATCTGGGAGGAAAGCGAGACTGCAGCTATGTAGAGAAGTGATTGCAGTCACCCTGCATTTTAACTCGGTACCCAAATATTGTAAGGACAGGCCAAAGTCGTCTGCCATCACTATTAATCGCCAGCACATGATATCACTTGGTGTTGAAGTCATTCATCGTCTCCTCTCATATCCTCCCACTGGCTGAGGTTTTTGGATGTGTCAGAAATGATCTTGCTTAATCCAACTTGCTAGTAACGAGCATCTCCTGATGCTTGGCCTGAGCGATCTGCTCTTAAGAAGTTTAAAATGTCGCTTTTGTTGATGATAATATAAGCACGAAAGCTGCACCCAAACGTTCTGCTACTAGATGTGAAGACAGATGCTTTTCATTTCAGATGAGCCAGAATGAGGCACTTCTGATTCTCAATGAAATAAGATCCAAGTGGCTACTTAACACCCACAGCCAAGCCTTTGTGACTTTGTGTACAGCTGAAGCATGTCCCTAGGGAGATCACAGTTCTCCAAAACAGACTGATCACCGGAGCAGTGGCAGAGGCAGCATTACGTCAACAACTCAGAAAGAGTGAGAAGCTGTTGCACAATCCATCCACTCACTCGCAGATACATGTTAAGCACCTATGAGATTCCCGTCTCAGTGCTCCTTGGTGGAGGAAAAAACTTAGCTCCTTTCCCCTTGGTCACATCGATAAAGGTCGTTGAAGGGCTGCTGTGTGATCTGCCCGAGCACAGATGACTGTAACATGGCGATCCCTGCAGAAATGCATGGAGAAGACACCCAGAATCCATTTACTACAGGCACCAGGGTCAACAGCAGAGGTCAAACTTCCACTTTGTCACTAACAAAGCAATACCTGGCAGTCTGTTACAGGTGTCCTCACAGGCTCTAGGGAGCACGGTGCTTCAGCCAGACCTCCCCCATCACGCCACGTCCATGAGGTCTGCATCCAACTACCTTTGACCTACAGGAGGGGAGAAGAACTTGTGGAAGGTCCAGAGACCTCTACTGAGTTTCAGAGAGAATCAGAGAGACAGGTGGAGAGAAAAAAAAAAAAAAAGGAATAAGAGAAAATGGCAGAGAAATGTGAGACACATTAGAGGAAACCTAAAAGAATTTTGATCCTTGTACCAATCAGATTAACAATTTTTCCTTCTTTATCTGAGAATCAAAGTGAGAACAAGTGACAGGAAAAGAAGATAAATCTTTTCCTTCCCTTCACGTAGTAACAGGAGATAAAAGGCGAGTTTGAAAGTTAGTGTAACCATGAGAAGGCTTCCAAAGGATGTTAGTGCTGCAATCGGCAAAGGTACATGTAAGAGAAATGATGTAGGAAAAGCTATCAAAATGGAACAAAAGCAGCAGAGTCTCAAAAAGATGTGCATTTTTGAAGTCCAGCCCCCTGAAGCAATGGCTATTAATTTAGTCAAAAAAAATTAAGCGCCACAAAGTACATTTACTACACCAGACTTCAGTTATAGACTGAATATTAGATTGAGTCACGGTCCCTATGTTCAAAAACTTACATTTTTAGGCCAGGATACATCCATAAGCACACAACTGTAATGCAAAATGTTTTTGTTTTTGTTTTAATTTTATTTATTTATGCATACAAGAGCTGGGGTACAGGCCAGAGGCAGGGGGTGAGAGGATTCACCAGAGACAGAGCAGGGAGCAGAACAGGCAGATCTATTGAAACACACTGCTGAGGGGAACAGCAGGGAGGCAGGAGAGGTCTGCCATGCCATGTGGGTCCACTCCCTGGCCGAAGATCGAACTCACGTTACAGTAACTGTGGAGCCACATAGTGCAGCGTTCATTGCCTTGCGCTACCAGGGAGGCTCCCAACCTGGTTATTGCTGTGAAGAATGCTGTACAGAAGCAAGGCAAATGCAAAAGGAGCACGTATCGCACCCCAGTATATGAAAGGGGGTTCCGCAAAGTGAGAGCTCGTGAACTGAGTCTGGGAGCAGAAAGAGCTGATTGAGCAAGCCAAGTGGAGGGAGAGGCATTGACCTGGCCAGTGGAAAGGAAGTGTGGGCAGGCATGTGGTGTCCAGAAGCCTGTTATGCATCGGCCTCCTGGGCTCTCAGCAAGAGCCAGGGCAGAGAGTGTGCAGTAGAGGAAAGCCTGCTCTTATGACCACCCCATGTGCCCACGGAGGAGGAGAGCACAGACAACAAGCGAGTGAACAAAACAGCACAGCAATCAAGACAGTTTCCGAAACTGACAGTACAAGCAACCTGGAGAATACAACGGTCTGATGCGATCAGTCCGGGGCCTGGTTTATATGGGAAAGTATCTTTGGTCATGATAGTTAAAGAATCCAGCATGCGGAGTTGAGGAGGAAGAACATTCCAGTTAAATAGTGAATATTCAGGACTTGGGACGACCCAGAAGATCAGAGAAATAGGAGACCCACAGGAGCGGCGTTTGCGGTAGAGAGCTGTGTGGAAGGAGGTGTGAGCCGAGAGACAGGAAGTGCCCACACCACCTGAGGTTGAGCTGAGGAGCCGGAGTCGCGGCCAGCAAGTCAATTCACCAAGGGTCGGCGTGCCCTTTCTGGAATTGGGGCTCTGACTGACCTTGAGCAAGGTCAAGGATCAGCAGATTCCCTGACTGGGGAAACTGGCTCCTCATAGATGACCATCTTTCTGTGGCAGGAGTGGGGCGCAGTCAGTCACGATGCGGGGGAGCCCTAAGGGCACTCTCCAGGGTCTCTTTCTGGAGCACACTAATCCCGTTGAGGTGACGTAATCATCTCCTGAGGTCAGGCCTCCGACGCCATCACCTGGGGATTGAGATGGCATCGCATGAATTTAGGGGGGACAGACACTATCTCATTGCGTTCACGACATGGAAACTGGTGAAAAGCAACAAGACTAGAGAAAAGTTCTAGCTTCAGTTTTGAGAGCTGGTTGGGCCATGCGCCCTCGCCACGTCAGGCGCGTCTCTGGACGTCTGGACGACGGTCCGCGGGGCCCACTCAGAGCAAACCGTACTGGGCATTAAATGTCCACAAAGCGGCCGGCTGAGCCTGAGACCTCCGCCCAGTCGTCATCCCGAGAGGCAGCTCTGCACACTCTTCTTTGGTTTGTTTTGTTTTTATTCCTTTCACAAGCTCTTTGGACACAGAGTGGCCCTGTGTGAACCAGCCTGGAGAAAGAATCCGCTCTGCAGTGCCTGCGAGCTGGAGAGCCAGGGAAGAAACATTTAAGCTGTTACTCAAACGAGTTTCATTCCAATTACTACTTTCCTTTCTGTCAGAATCAATTAGTCTCACTGTTGACTCGGCCATAGCCTGCTTGGGGGGTGGGGGGGCTCTATATTTTCCTCGAGGTGTTTGCTTCTTGCTCGCTGCCGCTCGTAGCGCTGCTTTCGCGCCGTTGTTGATTCTCGCGGTGCAGCCAGAGCCACGGAGCTGCTTTTACGTGACCGTAAAATAAAACAAATGCAACAGGCGAGGCGGCGAGCTGACACGCGCTCGGGGCGCAGCGGCCTGGCGCGCGAGGCCTGGGACGCGGTGGCCGTTTGCTCTGTGACGTCGCGCACGCCAGCTCAGGTCCCCAGCGACTGTCAGACAGGTCACTTTTGTCCCCAGGCAGCCTTGAGGGGCTAATTGCAGCAGTCCATCAGCTCCGCCGGGCGCCTGTCAGCGCCTCCCAGACGCTATCAGCTGGGGCCTCTTAGCTGGCCATTAGGTTGGCCGAGGCCACGCATGGAGGGGGAGCTTTGTGTCCCCTCATCTTGAGGGGCCTCGGGACCCTCCTCACCCTGCCTCCTGAAAGGCAAGCCTGGATTTCAAAATGATGGCAGCTGGTATGTTTGAGGAGGTTGGAATTTTTAGGAAGGTGTTCTCTGCTGTTTACAAACATTTCTCAGATCATATATTCTCTCTTGTCCATCCTTGATGGACCCCAAGGAATCTAACGTGCATCTCCATGGGGGGCAGGGAAGACCCAGGCAGGGCCTGGCCGGTGCACTGACTCCCATTACAGCCTAATCGAATGTTTCTGGCTCCTGCTTTTACTGCTTTAAGCATGTTCAGGCTCTTGGTCACGTTGTTCTTACACGCTTGTCTTGGTCTATTCTGGCGGCTACAGCAAATCACTATCGACTGGGAGACTCAAGCAACAGAGATTTATTCTCTTAATTCTGCAGGCTGAAATCAAGGTGCAAGCAGGTGGCAGATCCAGGGTCTGGAGCAGCCAGACCTGATTTGTAGATTGCTTCAGCGTGCTTTGGGGGGTTGGTGAGGAGGAGGGAGAGGGAGAGGGAAAGAGAGCAAGAGAAGAGAGCACCTTGGTGGGTTGCTCCCTTTAAAAGACACTAATCAGGACGTCCCTGGCCTCCAGCGGGTTGAGCTACCACTTGGTGAAGTGTTCACAGCACAGCAGTGAGTTCGATCCCCAACCAGGGAGGGGACCCACAGGGTGCAGCAGACCTCTCCTGCCTCCCCGCTGCTCCCCTCAGCAGTGGATTTCAGTAGATCCGCCTGTTCTGCTCCCCGCTCTGTCTCTGGTGAATCCTCTCACCTCCTGCAACTCTGGCCTGTACCCCAGCTCTTGTATGCATAAATAAACAAATAAATCTTAAAAAAAAAATCATCACTTAAAAAAAAAAAAAAGACGCTAACTCTGTTCATGTGGGCTCAGCCTCGTGAACTCATAACTTCCCAAGGACTCTACTTCCAAACACCATCACGTTGGCACATTGGAAATCAGTGTTTCAACACAAGAACTCAGGGCAGGGGACACATTCAGGCCACAGTAGAGGTATTTAAACAAGTGCTGATGTCCACAATTCAGGTGAAACCTCTTGTTCTCCAAAGCGGATTCTCCTGTACATGGGCACAGATTCACGTGCACACATTACTACAGAGCCATATTTTTTCCTATTTACTTGTTTGTTTCTACTCAATGTCATGGTTATTATTATGATCCATAGTAAAACTAGTCAACTTGGAGATATGTGGCAAATTGAGATCCAGACCTTGTTATCTTAAACTATTTTCTGAAAAGCTTTACTTGCCAGATTGTTTGCACATCCGTGAGTTGATTGCATTTTAAATAGTGTACCCCAAAAGCCAGTATTTTTTAATTCTTCCAAAAGAACATCAGAGACTGGGCCTCCCTGGTGGCCTAGGGGTTAAGCTTAAGCCACCGCCCCTGCAGTCTGAGCTTAATTCCCAGCCAGGGAGCTGACCTACATGACGCCCCTCAGCAGTGTATTTCAGTCGATCTGCCTGTTCTGTTCCCTGCTCTGTCTCTGGTGGATCCTCTCACTCCCACCCCCACACTTCTGGCCTGTACCCCAGTTCCTATATGAATAAAAAATAAATCTTTTAAAAAAAGAATATTAAAGATTTATAATAAGTCAAGAGTCAGGGAGTAGAGATATTTTTCTTATATCTGTTGTACACACGCACACACACGCAAAAACAAAATCACTTGGAACATCCCTGGTGACACAAGGGGTTGGGCACCACACTGTGGGGCTTCTGCAGCCACTGTAGCACGAGTTCGATTCCAGCCAGGGAAGAGACCCACCTGGTGCAGCAGACCTCTCCTGCCTTGCCCGCTGCTCCCCTCAGCAGTGCATTTCCATCAGTCTGCTTGTTCTGCTTCCCACTCTGTCTCTGGTGAATCCTCTTAGCCCCTGCAGCACCCCAGCTCTCGTGTGCATAAATAAATAAAATCTTAAAAAAAATCACTTGAAGATAATGTGATATGGGGTCTCTTAAGGCTGTGCAGGTGGTCCCCTGTGTCACCTCTCATCCCTCCACCTGGTCCTCAGTATCTGATACCTGTTTATCATGATGCAAAGAATGATAAGATCTCAATCAACCAGCCAATTGTAGAGGAAACACCAGCCCTTGTCAGAACTGTTTCTGTATTTTTTCCTCTAAATTTACAGGCTGTGTTGTTGCACATGGAGCAGTCAATAATGTGTTGCCTAGGCACAAACATAAATACCGTCATTTAAGGATTTTTTTACATTTCAAAAACATCCAACTCATTATCATTAGAGAAATAGCAGCTTGGTGTGCTTCAAATCATTATGTGACTTTGTATTATTTACTCACGTAATGGGAGGGAGGGAATGGGGCCCTGTAATGTTCTGGCCTCTGTGGGCCCTGAGGCTCTCACTCTGGCCTTCTTCTCTTGCCTTCTTCATTAGCTCCTGCCTCCTCTACCCTTCGAATCAAGCATTCGGGCCCTTTCTTTCTGTCGAAGCACCTGAACTATTGTGACGCCAACCAAAAGCAGTTTTCATGGACTGCAAAATCTCTGCAAACACAGCCATTTGCTCCCTCTGAGACACCCACTGAGACACCCAGGAGCTAGATGGAGTCTGGGCCCACATAAGAGGCAGACCTCCACCCCAGAGGTGTTTATTTTTCCTTTAATCAATTAGTGAAGCAACACAGACACACGGCAATGCCAAAGGCCTCTCCCAGAGCACCAGCCGAGTGGAGGTGGAAAAGCAGGGGATCCCCTGGTGAGCCCCAGTAGTGTCAAGGCAGCCCTGGGCTTTCTCAAACCTGAGCTCAACTCTCACCAGCCCCCCACGAGGCCTTCCAGGCGAACTTGCCCCATTGCTGTTGGACATTACAGGAGAGGGCCCAGTCAGCCCTCTGGCCCGCAGCAGGGGAGGAGGAACAAGGCTGAGCTGCTTCAGCCAAGCTTGCCAGCCCCCGGCACCTGGGTCTCTGCCGCATCAAAGCGGTGCATGGGGTGAGCCACACTGACGCTCCCCTTCCCTTCACCGGTGGCCTGTTATCCACTGCTGAACAACTCCCGCGGGGGGACTTTCCAAGGCTGCACTTCCTTAATAATTTCAATTGCTAGATATGCCTGCTAAAATAGAACCCAAAGGTGTTTCTATTACTCACTGTTTTGTCCTGTGGATGTAAAAATAGTGAGATTTCATCCCTAGTTTCCTGAAGGAGGATTCTGATAACTGAAGGTCAGAGTCCAACAGCTGGGGCCTCCCTGGGGGTGCAGGGGTTAAGTCTCAGCACTATGAAGCATGCACAGCCACTGCAGCATGAGTTTGATCCCTGGCCAGGGAGCTGACCCCCCATGGCACAGAAGACCTCTCATACCTCACCCAGTGCTCCCCTCAGCAGTGTACTTCAGTGGATCTGCCTATTCTGTCTCTGGTGAATCCTCTCACCTCCCACATCTCTAGCCTGTACCCCAGCTCTTATGCATAAATAAATAAATACATCTTTAAACAAACAAACAAAAAAAAGCAGACACCAACAGCTAACTAAGATCATTCTTTCCCTCACCCCCTTCGTCCTGCCTGCCCGTCTACCCTTGCCACATGACCCCCGCCCCCACCCCCTGCAGTCATCACTGATATTCCTCTGCATTCCTGGGCGATCCTCTTTTCTTCTCCCCCGAGGGGCCAGCTCAAGGCCTGGCCTCCACCCTCATCCCAACAAGGAGGATGCCCAAGCTCCTTTCCTGCGGGGCTATCCCTGGACATAGCCAACGTCACAGAAGCACCGATATTTGCAGAAAACCATTTACTGCACTGAGAATGACAAATGCGCCCACAGGGTCTCAGACTCAGTGAGTATGAAAGCAAAAGCAGCACCTTCCTGGCAAAAACGAAGTCCTCCTGCCGTGTCCCCCACTTTCTAGGGTCTATCATGTCTCCTCCGTAACATGGGAGGAGGAATGAAGTTATCCTTGAACTAAGTGACTTAGTCACCATTTCCCAGCAATCTGGAAAACAAGAGTGGGGTTTAAGTGCAAGACTCTGGCATCTAAACCACTGGCTTTTCCTTGTCTATTTATCTGTGTCTAATTTTTTTTTCTGTTTCCATTTTTTAAAATTTTTATTTATTTAATTTTTTTCCTTTATATATACTTGACCTCATTCGTGGTCCCTATTTCCCACCACCATTTCACCAGTGCCCCATCACCTCAGTGTGTCTATTTTTATATATTTACTCAGGTAAATACAGGCAAACACAACTTTTCAAAAGACTTGTTTACATTTGCTAATATGTGATGAGATTAAGTTTCGCAACAGATACCATATACATTTTCATTCCTTTCCATTTTGTATCATCTTAGATAAATACAGAGCTCGGAGACACAGCACAATCGGTTCTGAAGTCTATTTCTGTCCAAAAGAGGTGAGCAGACGAGGCCAAGCTCACAGCTGAGGCCAGGAGCACTGTACCAACAGTTAGCTTAAACAAGGGGAACTCTGACACTTACAATGAGGGGAAAGCTTTCCATGAATTGCTCTTTATTGAAACCTTGCCCAGCAGATGCAGTTTAAGTGGAAAGGGAATTTCTGCTGCTGTTTATAGGCCTGCGGGGGTCAGATGTCAACCAGGGCCTTCTTAAAATGGACTGCAAGCGCTTGCTCCTCCATGTCAGCCTCCGTTTTTTCACTTCTGACAAATATTTAGGAATTAAATAATTCTGTTAAGGAAGGCACGATGCCTTTTACAGGCTGCAAGCCTGAGGGTTGCCATGGATGTGAACTTCAGAGTTTCCACAGCGTTTCTAAATATTTGCAGAGAACCATTTCCTGCTTTGAGAATGACAAACTCGCTGGGAGACTGCGCACGTTAGTGCCTGCTGATTATTACAGAAGAGCTGGACTTTGTGAAAATCCACACACAAATAGGTGACAACGACATTTTGGCCTTGGCGAGTGGGCCCAAATCTGGGAAGTTCAAAATAGGGCTGAACGCCCCATCCCGAGGGCCGCGGGCGAGGTCGAAACAGCACCGAGAGGTCACGAGGTAGGCGGCGCGCTCTGGACGCAAGTGCTGGTGCAGGCACGAAACCCTCTGCTCAGGAGAACACAGGCTGGTATTAAAAGGTGCATGCTCAGGCGAACACATTCAGATGGAATAACGTTTCCTCCCCGATCCAACCTACTAACCTTCAACCACCTCTCAAATATTTCATTATTCAGATTTACAAAATTTACCTTTTTTGCCTCCTCTCGCTGCCAGAAATTTGCAAACCGGCGCTATGATCTGCTAGATACCCTGAGAATGAACACTGTCTCCTTTTGGCCTGAAATGCCACATGCCCCCGCTGCAGAAAGGAAGCTGAAGCCCCACGTGCTGACTGCCTTCCACATGCACATTCTGCAGAGCCTTTTGCAAAACGGGTCTCGCCTGATGTCCGGGAGAACGTGCGAGCAAGAACTATTCTGCACGCGAGGATACCCTGCTGCCGTCTCAAAGCATATCCAAAAAACGAAGGGGCCACTGACTTGTTCTCCGAAGGAGACAGACTTTCTCAGGCTCACACAGAGGAGAGGCAGAGCCAACCCCAAGGGCCATGCCACGTCCACCCCACCATCCGCAGAGGAAGTGACCGTCGGCAGAGTGACCAGAGGTTTGTGCCTGACTGAGGCTGGCGAGGCAGAGCCTGAGATGGGAGGAAGCAGCTGCCAGGTGGGACATTTGCAGACCCAGGGAAATGCATACATGTCAGCTAGCAGGGGACGGCTCCAGCATGCTAGTGCACTGGTGCCGGCTCTTCTGGTCAGGCCCGTCCCCACGGCACAGCATGCTGCTGTCAGACAAGTGGGAGCGATGAGCCTGAGTGAACACTAGCGCCCCTGGGGCTGATAGCAGACATAGCTCCTTTCTTCTGCCCACAGGCCCTGGTGGCAGCGATTTATTGGTGCTGTAGTGTCTGGTTAGACGCTTGGCAACTGCATCAGCTATGTAAACAGGCCTGCCCTGTGGTCAGCTTCCTCTATTTAAATTCTTGATGTTGTCTTTGTACTCATTTTTAGATCCTGATTGAAATACAAAAGGTCGGAAAGATGTCCAAATACCACATAATCAGGGGAAATGAAAATTAAGACTGTATTAGGAACCAAGTTGAAAATAAATAGAAAGTAGTTGACATGGCTATAGAATTCTACACCTAAGTGGGGACTATAAATTGAAATAACAAATTTAGTTGAGAACAATTTCGTGTTATTCTGCATATGTGAACAATGCAAACCCAGCTCTTCTCACTCTTCATAATTAGAGAAACTCTTGCCCATGAGCAATAAAAACTTTTCGTGTACTGGAATACTTGTTTAAAAGCTAGGAAGGTGGGAAGGGAGGAAGAAAAGGAGAAAAGAAGAGAATCCGAAATAACCATTAGGAATAGTTTAGATGGCAGATTATGAGATAAATGTTTTTCTCTAAGAAGAATGAAAATGACTGAAATACCCAAAACAGGACTTATGTTGAAAATATTGAGTTAGAAACATGGAGGAATAGTGGTTAGTTTTGAACTATTGTATGTATCAATTTCCCTCATCTGAAAATTGAAGAACTCTTTCATGGGGTCTTTTGTGAAGATAAAATCAAGTAATTTAAAGAGAGCCTTTCTCAGGTTCTGGAATAAATAAACAAAATATGATCATTAGAATATAATCAATAGCCACAGTCTTATTCTCATACAAAAATTAATGTAGAGAAAGCACAGGGATCATCATGTGTGGATGTGACAGTTTTCCCGAGAGGTCCCAGAACAGGAGAAGGAGCACTGGTTTGTCCACCACAGAGGGGATCTGGCAGGTCAGTTCTGCAAAGCATTAGCAGGGCTTTTTATGGGTGACCGCAATCTTCACCAAAAAGCATCCAACATGCAAGCAAAGTAACCCGGAAGGCAAAGTACACACAGAAATAAATTACACAAATTACATTTCTTTAATGAGGTTTCATCTTTGCATCCAGCAAGCTGGCTGTCACTTCATCTCTCTGTTCCCTTCATTTCCTAGACTTCATCACAACTTAAAAACCCTTGTGCAGATCACGACTGCGGGTGTCTTGGTGGTGGGTGTGGTGTGTTAACACCTAAAGGAGGAGACCTTCTACTTCTAAAACACAAGCGGTGATGGAAATCGACGTTACCTCAATTAAAAAAAGAAAAATTAATGCAAAAAAAAAATTGGGGGCGCGGGGGCGCTGCAAACAGCCAAGAGGTCGCGCCTTGAATCACAGCCAAGCAACTGTCTGACTTGATTTCCAAGTAAACTTTCCAACTCTCAATTTTATTCTTGAAAAAGACAACAAGGCACAGCAACACAAGAAGCACTTGGAAAGATCACATGTGCTTTTATTTATATTATAAATATCGTGTTATTGACATTATAGTAGGGCGGGCGCTTTCAAAGAGCGCACGAGCGTCTTGGCTCTCTCTGTGACCGTCCCCATCAGGACATCTGCGGGTGCTTCCCACCCATCTGCATTGCCAGAGGCCCCGGCACTCGCACGCAGGGTGTCTGGGCAGTGGCCACTGGTTGACTCGCTTCCCGTGTGATCCCAGAGACCTCAGCTGAGACTTCAGCGCCTGTGTGACAGTTGCCAGGAGAACACTTTGGAGTCCACTGGTGCTGTGCTCTTGGTTAAACATGGCTTCCTTGGTAGCAAGAGGGGAAAAGTCTGTATTTTAAAAGGTTTCATGGACTGCCAAGAACTGTTATAAAACAATATTTTGATGAGTTATACAGTAAATGAATCAGAAACATATGAGCTTAATTTCCCTGAAAATACATGTGGGTTTAAAAATGAAAGGAAAGGAATCTGGGCACACTTGGCTATGCCAAACCCAAAATGTTAGAAAAATATTTTAAGATGTTAGGATGCACAAACCCTAAACGCAGCTCAATTTGCTCATCCTTCAGTGGTCTGCTCCCAATGTACCTGTTGAGTTCAGCCTGCCATAATCATAACGAGGAAAACCTGAAAGCAAAAAAAACAGGTATGTTGGCGCGGGGTAGGGAGCTGGACGCCGAGGAGCGGGGCTGGCTCGGCCACAGGCTGTGGGATGTTCGATTCAGCCCTTAGTCTTTTTGGAGCTTGTCTCGGGAAAACAGCCCACGACTTGCAGACCTCACAGGGCCGTTGGGAGCCGCTAGGATGCGGGTTCAGGATGTGTGGTAAGAGCAGGACAGGCTGAAACGTGAGATAGTGTCCTCTGGCCGGGACACGTGTCCAGCTGAGCCCAGACCACATGTCCGGATGAACAAGCCATGCCCAAGTGAGCACATGGCAGCTGCAGAGAAAACTAGCAAAGTCAGGCGAGGCTGCCGGTAGATGACCCGAACCGCTCCCGCTCCCGCTCGCCAGTCTCCTCACTTCCCTCGCATCTGCTGCCCTCTACAAGCCGGTTCAGCAGGCTACGGTCCCATCCAGGATGAGGGAGCCTCAGGCACAGGGTCTCCACCTCAAATGGACCCACAGGGATCTCTTCCAACTCTTCTGTTTCCCTGCTTTTCTTCTATGATGCTAACTCCACACTCATCAGTGCACTCAAACACTCCTACTAAACCCTGTTTTTTTTTTTTTCTTACAACAATGATGGGGCCAAGAGGCATTAGCTAAATAATAATAATAACAAAAACACAACAGAAACAAAAGGACAGGGGCAAATTGGGGACACTTGGTGGGGAGGGAGAGCGGGTTGAGGGCAGGTAAGAGCACAAGGGACTGAGGTGATGGTGCACTGGTGAAATGGTGGTGGGAACTCCATGGGGATTACAATGGATGTCAAATATATAGATATATAAATGAATAAGGAAAGAAAAAATATCACTCTCCTATCTACATTTATTTTCGTTCAACCCCATTTGTATGAGTGAAATACAACCCAAAGTTAGCAGCTCTGTCACCCCAATTTTAGGGGGTCAGAATCTCAGCAGTACATTGGCTGGCAGTCAGGGGCATGGGTCCGTTGCGATGGAGCCCATGACCTCAGTCAGGTGATGGGCCACAGATGCACAGGTGGGCCGGTAAGGGGCAGGCAGCAGCACGGGCTTTCAATGTGATCCCCTTGTGGAAATGCAGTACGGTCTTATGTGTGTAAACACACATCTGTGTAAATAGATAATGTCAAATAAAACATTAGTGAGCAGCAGCAGAGAATGTGATATATGGATGGGTTGTTGTTATAATTGTCTGAATATGTGTCTCTTTTTCATTGATTTTTGTAAAGCATTACAAATCTACTTTATGTGCAAAAGCCGTGGAGTTTTTGTTTGTTTTCAGCTTTCACGCTCATAAATAGCACTTTTCCTTGGTGACTATGTCAGTAGCCTCTTGCCCCAAGGGAAGAGGTTCCCACACTTCAGCTGACTTCCTGAATGTGCTCTCAGGAACAGAACCAGCTAGTGGGGAAAGGCTACCGTGGACTAGAAGGAAAACGAAGTTTCCAACTCTGAGTCACATGGGTAGTCTCGGGTCTCATTCTTAGATGAACTGTTTTCCTCCAGCATGAGCTTTACAATCAGCTAGTACTGTTCTGGAAACAGATGGAAATTGTTCATATCTTGACTCTATTAGTTCCTAACTATGTGAACCGTTTAAGTAATCTCAATGATTTCATAATCAATGAAAGTAATATTTACTGTCATTGCCTGAAAAACTGTTGTAACTACACCCTATTTGCAAAATCATGGGGCATAAAAACAACACTGATGGGGATATGACCCAAAACAGGTCCTACTATTTCGTAGCTAACAGCAGGTGAATGAATGTGGTGATGGTGATGGGTGGCTCACAGGAGCGTGACAACCAATTTGTCAGTGTGCTGGTGGAGAAAGAGGCTCCTAACTATAAAACACTCATTACAGGGAAGGGATTGTTCGTCATAAGATCTAGAACTGTATACATTTTACTTCCCACTAAGTGGCCCTTTGTCTCTCTGTTTGATCTCTCTCAAAATGTTCATTCCTTTTCAAAAGCATATGGTAAACTCTTTTAAAAGTTGTTTATTTTTCCTGAGAAAAATACTACTACTTCTTTTTCACTTGCCAAAATGATGAACATATAATATGGGCAGCTAAACCTTTTTAAATTCTTTTTCAAGTATTTTATAACTAAAAGATAATGTATTAACAATAAGGATATTTTCTTATTTAGGGTCTATCATTATAATGTCTAGAATGATATAAAAATCTAAAATATCTGGAAAAATAGTTTAAAAATCTGGAAAATTTATAAAGGAAAGCTGCAAAAAAATGCTGATGCCTCTCATCAATTGATTGAAATTGATAGACTTAAGAAAATTCCTAAGAATCAGAATTATTTTCCCAACTACCTGTCAGTATCTCTCCATTGTATAGATGCATCAGCATATAATATTGATATCATTATATCACTAAAAATATGTGCAATTTTCTATAGTATATGTAATATTATATGTATCATTCTTTATCATAAAAAAAATATGAGAACAGTGGGCTATTGTGTGGTATATCCATTTGTTGAGGTACGAAGCAATGCTCCTGAAACTTCACTTGTAAACCAATGAAATACAATCAAATATATAATGACCCAATTGCACTTTAGAAAAACTTACAATTTAAGAGTCCCTCTTTCAAAGAAAAATTCATTTTGAGCAAAAAAAAAAGACAATATAACTTTTAATTCAAGAATTGCCTCTAAAGATTTATTTTTTTAAAGAAATAAGTAAAATTCTCCTTTAAAGGTGCTCGATACTGAGAAATAAGAAAATGAATTAAAATCCTTTAGTGTTTTCACTTTCCTAAGTGAAAAGTTTCATAGGCCTGATAGGGATGAGTCAGAGCTCAGAGGTGGGAGCCAGGCCTGTGGCTTTATCTGAGAGACGCTGGTTAAACCCAGGACCCCTGTGACCTGTTTGGTGCTGGGTTTACATTGAAACTGTTATAAGTTATTACAGAGGTGAAGCAAAGCTAAACAGTCCAACGTAAATATATCTGCAGACACACTGGCTACTATATATTCTAAACATGTCGGTCAATGAATAAACAGAGCTTTCTAAATCATTGAAGAAAATATAGTTATTCCTAAAATCAATAATTTCTATTTTTCAACTTGAGCAGCTCCACTGAAAAAAAGAACTATTATATCTACATTTTTGGAATGTAAATCACATGGACTCCCTGGCAGCAACTTTTCTGAGATAACAGCCAGAACTTCACACTTCTCTGAGCTGTGTGAAAGCTTTTCAGTTTGGGCACTTGACTAATCTCTCCCTGTTGAAACTGTTCCACTGCATTACACAAATTAAATATTTGAGCCCCGCAGTTTCAACGGACTGACTCTGCGTCTGTCTAAAGGGACAAAGCGGTGGACTAGGACACTCTGATTTTCCTGAGGATTTGGAGACAGCAGTGGCAAGGCTGGCCGGCCCATGAGCGGGGACCAGAGCCAGACGGGGCAGACCCAATTTTGTGGTCTGGTTTTATTTGCCCAGTCATATAACTCAGGGCTTTAAGTCTGCACATTGTTGACCAAAACATTAATTGTGGCAAAAGAGTTTGTGTCTGTACTGAAAGAGTAAAACCAGAGGAGCCCACATGGAGTGACCGTGAATTCGTTAGACAAGGGGGAAGCTCTGAAGTCCTGGGAGATGTGTTGCTGGACAGAGTGTCGGAGCAGGGAGGCCGCTGGGTGGGGGTTTTTTGCTAAGGCAGGAGCGATGGATTCAAAGATCTGCTGGTGGGGACTTCTTTACATTTGTGCTCTACTGTGCATCAGTGTGATTGCCTTTCTCTGTCATTTGAATTTCCATATATGTTAAACAGAAGCAATGGTGAAAACCTGCAGCCAATTTTTCTTTCTTTTTTAAAAAGATTTATTTTATTTACTTATCTATGCATAGAAGAGCTGGGGTACAGGCCAGAGGTGCTGGGGGGTGCTGAGAGGATTCATGAGACAGAGTGGGGAGCAGAACAGGTGGAATGTCTGAAACACACTGCTGAGGGGAGCAGCGGGTGAGGCAGGAGAGGTCTGCTGCGCCATGGGGATCCCCTCCCTGGCCGGGGATCAAACTCGTGCTGCAGTGGCTGCCAAGATAGCTTCATAGTACTGAGACTTAACCCCATGCACCGCCAGGGAGTCTCCTCACTGAAGAGCAATTTACCTCCATTTTCCTCTCCAATGATAGGTAGTCTTTACGAAAGTGACATATAATCAATGAATGTTGGAGAAAACCAAATCCAAAACTGTCAAACTGGATTTCTTCAGATATGGAAGATGTCTCGAGAGAGTAGGAAAGGAGCTGCCTGAGATGACACATCTGAGTTCAGAAGGAAGGTCTGACAGCAGAATGAGGCTGATGTTGCCCCTTCTGCCCTCGACACCATCCAGAATGTCCATGTTGAAGCAACACATCCTCGACCATGCCCCCTATTGTCCAGGGCGACGTGAAGACACCAAAGTACTAGGGTAAGTTCCTGTGACAAAGAGAAGACTTGGTCTTCTTTTAAACGGCCCCTGTACTTCACAGATTGAAGCTGTTTATGGGGTCCAAGGATGGTAGCATCTGAGTGCGGAAGATTATGAAGCAGACCCTCCACTGGATGGAGAAAAGTGTTCAGATCTCCGAATGCCAGCCATTGTGAGGGACAAAGAGAAGGACATTTGGCTTTGTTTTTTTTTTTTTTTATCATGTTTATATGGTATTTTTAGCAAAAACACTTTTGGATTCTAGGAAAACCACCTTCCCTGGTTTATAATAAAAATTAATTTTTTTATTAAAAAATTTCAGCTCACTGCAGGCAAGGAGCTTCTGGGACCTGGACTCAGCACTAAAGCAACATCTGTTCTTCCCTATGGGGAGATAGGCTCTACTTCCTGTTAAATATTTTTAATCATTTCGGCACATAGGATTACTAGGATGATTAAGTGGTACCATATATGTGCAAGGCTAATAACACAGCGCCTGGTGTATAAATACGCTCAGAGAGTGTGAGATATTATAATAATTATGACTTCCTCACTCTACTTACAACAGTCACTGTATTATTTGACCCGCCTCTAGAATAAGCCCTGTTTTTTCACAAGAAGGTATTATCGGTCTTAAATTATGCAACAAAGGCTGTAAACAGCTCCAGAATATTCCAAAACAACGTTTGCTTTGCGGTGTAACCTTTCAAAGAAACCGGAACAAGGTGTTCAAAGCAGATGCAAAGCTGTAAGTTTTTGCTTTGTTGCCCTTTGCCAGTTGCAAAAGGAAAAGAGTGAATTTGCAAAAATACCCTCCTGAGATTTCTTGGTATTTGAGCCCAGCTCAAGGCAGAAAATATGAAAAGCCCTGTGTGAAAACCTGAGTCTGCGTGGAGACCTCTGGCCAGCAAAGACTGACCCCAATACTCTTCACAAAGCAAACAAGTTTCTAAAAACCTGGCCATTTGCTCCTAAAGCAGCTTCAATTCCAGCACTAGGAATATGACTTATTAGTGATACAGTTTCCTCCATGAGCAGATGTTGGATGCAGAGAATATCCCAACTAGGGCAGTACAGATCCCCAAGGCTTCCTATTTGACTTAAGCAGTAGATGTATTTACATAGAAGCTTGGGCAGCATTAAACCACAGCGTGGCAGAGAGGTCCTGGACGCTCAGTACAAACTCATCCTTTCCCACTTGAAAGGAATCTTTTGGCCCAAGAATTAACCAGAGGAGTTTCTGGTTCATTTGGAATCCAGGTTTCTTGCACAACATGGCTTTTTGCTTTCCTCCTCTACCTGTTCAACCAACAAGCAAGCTAAGACATTAAGTATTTTTCCACAGCTCTCCACAAATGTGAAATGCTGCTTCTCACCTGCATATAAATGAAAACTTACAGTTTATAAAATGCTCTTACCTGTTTCCTCATTTCATCTTCACAGGAACTCTGAAAATGGAGTCGGTGGACGTGCCAGTTGTGGGGTAAAATAGTTGCAACTTATACAGAGTCAAAGAGCTGATCTAAAAGCCTAGATGCACTACTGACTGTGTGGTTTTCTATCAGCTAAGATTGATGTGAATTCTAAGAGGCCAGAAAAAAAAAAAAGCTAAAATAATAGTGGCTCAGTCAAGATGGTCTATTTATCATTCATGGAAGAGAACCACAAGCAGGCAGGGCAACATTAGTAGGTTCACACCTTATATTTGATCGCTCAACTACCCTCAATGTGTGATTTTTCGCTTGGGTTTTAAGATAGTCACTTGGTAGTCAACCTTCCTGTCCATATTCCAGTCATCAGAACTAAAGAAAAGATGAGAAATGGGCCTTCCTGGTGGTGCAATGGGTTAAGCAACGCACTATGAAGAAAACAGCAGCCACTGCAGCACAAGTTCGATCCCTGCCCCTGGCCAGGGAGGGTCCCCACATGGCGCAGCAGACCTCTCCTGCCTCTCCTGCTGCTCCCCTCAGCAGTGTATTTGGGTCGATCTGCCTGTTCTGCTCCCCACTCTGTCTCTGGTGAATCCTCTCACCACCCCGCATCTCTGGCCTGTACCCCAGTTCTTGTATATGCGTAAATAAATAAATCTCTTTTTAAAAATGATAAAGAAAGGGAGCAAAGAGTGCAAGACACCTGTCATGGCCATCTTCTACTCACATCCCATTGGTTAGAAATTGGTCACGTGACCACAGGCAACTTCAAGGGCAGCTGGGAAATGCAGCCTTATTTCAGGTCATACAGACAACTAAATAATCACAAGTTATATTTTAAAGAATAATGGGGAAATGGATTTTGAAGGATAACCAGCAGGTTCTGCAGCAAGCTCTACTACAACCTCAAATAAATTTCATGGACTCAACCTTGACTGTTCTATTTTCTGTCTTTACCTGATCTCCATTGTTTGTTTATTCTACTTCTCTGTTAGAGAATCCCATGAAAAGGAACCTCTGCTTAGTTCACCATAGATGAACTATGATAAGCACAAGTTAAGTGTTGTGCTCTTTAGATAGCATTCAAGGCCCCCATATGCTGACCCTCACCTACCTCTCCAACTTTATTTATTACACACCTCCCACCACTCTCATTCTTCATTGCTCTTCAAAGGAGGTATCTGCCTCCAATAACCACAAGTCTCCAGCCATACCATATCATCTATTCTTTCTAAGTCCCCTTTCCCTTGCTCACATGCTAGGTGATAATCTAGACTCCTCTTTTAAACATCACCTCAGAGAGACTATCATGACTTACAGAGGGAAGGTATAATACATGAAAGTTTTGTTGAGACCCATTCCAGTCTGACCTTCCTTTACAGCATCTGTCTACTCCTATAGCTATACATTCCTGGGTCTCCCTAGTGGTGCAAGGGGTGGTACACCGCACTATAGTGCTTCAGTAGTCACTGCAGCACAAGTTCGATCCCTGGCCAGGGAGGGGACCTACATGGTGCACCAGACCTCTCCTGATTCACCCACTGCCCCCCTCAACAATATATTTCAGTGGATCTGCCTGTTCTGCTCCCCACTCTGTCTCTGGTGGATCCTCTCAACCCCCGTGCCTCTGGCCTGTACCCAGCTCATGTATGCGTAAATAAATAAAAAAAATATATATATATTCCCTCCCCCCAAATTTTCAACTGCAGTTTCATTCCTCAAATATCTGTTGACTTTGAACTCTGAGCCAAATTTTGTTAAAGCACTCTCACTCCCTAAAGACATTTGTACACTCACTCCTTTCTTAAAGATTTGTAAACATTCCTGCTTCTCAAATGTATCTATGAAGATAATTTGCATTTGGAACCAGATTCAGAATAGGATAGAATATTAACATTTGAAACATGCTAAATAAATATAGCCGGAGACCTTCTGTGTATCCCTTGTTTGAGCTCAACTTTCTTCAACTAGTCTTTAAAGCATTAAATTCAGTGGCAACAGATCTCTTGGGACTGAGCTGTGTACGTGTGCACATAACTATTATGCTCCAATTTATGACACGTTCACACGAAAGAACCACATGTACCTGACCTCAAGCCCGCTTTGGGAAAATGGGACAAGTGGGCTCAGTGTAGTTGTATTACGTGTTCTGGAAGTAAAATAGGCAGGAGAAGACAATTTTCTTAGTCCTTTGTCAAAGGATGGTTCTTGGGACTCCTGAAGAACAGTCATTTTAAAGATCACACTTCATAGTAATATCTTTTCAGAGCTAGGGAGAGGAGATTATGAAATAGGATTTGTATTTTAGGTTAAGAAATATTTGCACCAGCTAGATATATAAGCAGAATCACTGGTGTCACAGAAAGAACATAAGGCTAAAGTTAGACCACTAGATCAATCCCAGCTCTGTTGCATGATGTGTGAGTTTCAATAAACATCTTCAACCTCACTAAGCCTCAGTTATTTCAGAGCTCAAATGAGAATAGTGATCAATTCTAATACTTAGAGGAGCACATTATCTATGCTACTCTCCTTGGAAATTAGATCCTTAGAGGTGACTGGAGGAATAAATTTTAAAAACTATTACAAAGAGAAGAATGTGAATGGAAGATATTGCAGCTAAAGCTAAGTAGGTTCTCAACTCCTAAATGCAAGTCCTTGTTCTGAAAGTTTAGGGACCTACTCATGCCAGTCCCGAGATGGTCAGTTTCAGTGAAACTAAACAAAATGCATAGCAGGTAGGGCTGGGTAACAGAATGCTACAGTAACTGAAAATCTGGGCTTGAAACCCATCTCAACACTGCATTAAGGAGTTGCATAGTAACTTGCCAAAATGTTAAGTGGTTCTCATTGATGGTTCCTTCAAAATTTTAACTAATTTATGGGTAAATCTGGAGAAAGCTAAGATATCTTCAAAAGAAAATGGAAAAGTGTGTGTGTGTGTGTATGTGTGTGTGTTTGTTCAGGTAGGTAAGGATGGTCATAGAGAAGGACAAAGAATTGGGGAGAGTGAAGGCAGAAAGAAGAATGACTGGTTTTCAGGTAGAAGTCAATACATCCAGAATATTCTACAAAACATGTCTATATTCTTGATTGTTCTTCATCATATTTTTCTTATTGTACTTCTGACAGTTTTATATTTCATGTTTTGTGGAAGGAAAACACTTTGAAAAAGGGTCATGCTGTTATAGGGTAGGTGAACTTTGTTTTAAAATTGCTCTCCAGGCAAAGAGAAGTCTAGATTTGCTAAATGTGGGTTGTACACAGTAGATACACTTGCACCTTTGATTTGGATTCGAAAAATCTCCACTAAACATGATTGTCTATGAGTGAAAACAACTTATGAAAAATATTAATTCAGACCTCTAGGTCAACAGGTGTCAACAAAAGCAAGAGATGGGAAACTTTTTCTATAAAGAATTGAATAGCAAGGGGCCATGTGGTAACTTGCATTCCCAGCATCCAGCAGTGGCCAACTACACAGTGATGCCCGTAGACTGTACCCGAATACTACTATACAATGATCTTCCTATTTAAGAAGTTGCTTTGTAGAATAACTATATCCCCTTTATTACCATGTAAAATTTTAGACTTCTTCCTGCATTTCTTCAGAGACTAGTATTTCTCCTCATTGAATAGGACCTTTATAAAGGAATAAAGAAATAAAACCTGGAGACAAAGATGGAGTGGAACTCTCCTTTGGGACTTGGAGTATTTAGTCATTTTATGTCGAGAGAACTGCTCAAGACTTGAATACTGAAATCTCTACTACTTATCAAAACAACCCCGCCAAAATTGGGGTCCAAAGAACAAAATAAGTAAAGCTGTTGGGCTGAAACAGCATCCAATGGACTCAGAAACACTCCACTTCACCTCTAGTGCATGCTGAGGTCGCTTCAACGGAGAAAAGGAAAAGACCACAGTTTTCCCACAAGCTGTGGAGTGGCCCCAAGTGACTAGGCAGCGAAGGAAAGTGGGAAGTAAATCCTGTGTTCCTGGTTGGGGAAGAGTGAGAAGGAAATCACTGTGTAGCATGTGTCTACTCTGTTCCAGGCATTGTGGTCAGAATTGTTTTCTATGGTTTGGTTCAGCCCTATGAGAAAGGCTTCACTGGGAATCCCAATCTGGAGAGACGGAGACATACATGGTCACTGTCACGGCCCTGCCCAGTGACCGAGATGTTATTTATGTCTGGCTCAGAAGTGCTATCTCTTTCTACCGAATCAGCTTTTGCTATGTGTTTCTGAGTCATTGGAGCATTTGATTAAAATGTGCACTTTCAAGGATCCTGCTGGAGATCTTGACTAGATGAAGGAGCTAGGCATTAGGCATGCAAAGTATTGACAATCATACCAGGTGGTCTTTATGACCAAGCAATATCTGAAGCCACTGTTGCAGAGATATCCAAAGTATTAAAATATTACAACATGTCAAAATAGCCGAAGATGGACAAGGGCTAAAAGATTTGTAAATATCTTCATCATAACATACATCATCTCTTCTCCTTTCCATTCTGTTATCAAGCCATTTCATTTTGTAGGCAAGAAATACACTCATGTTATGTCAATGACTAAAGCATCTATTCAACAGGTTGGCCTCACCAAAACTCCCCTACATACAACTTCTGAAAGTCGACCTGGAGAACCCTTAGGTGGGTCAATCTCATTCTAAAATGTCCAGGCAGAAAAATTGTAATTGAATGATTGTCCACATCAGGGTGACCTGAAGGGGCCTGATGGGTTTTCTATTTAAATTTCCCTCTCCTTCCTCTCTTGTCTTTGCATCTGTCTCTGCATCTCTGCCTTCTGAAATTTGTGTGGCTAATCTTTGAAGATCTACTTCTTGCACTAAGCTTTGAAATTCTTCTGAGTCTTTTTTTTTTTTTCAAGTGAGACTTCTAAGACCTCTTCATAAACAGATTACTTTAAAGGAGTCAAGTGTAAGTCAACATTTGTGAATCAGTCCCCAAATAACAGAGGAAAATCACCCATTCCCCTAGTTGCTATGGAAACAAAACCATAGCATCCTATAAAAATCTTGAAATGCATTTAATGTGTTTTCTTTTTCTTAAAATTTTATGTGGACTTGCCTTTAAAATTTTAAATATATCTACATTTGCTTTAGTGGAAAATTTCTGTTTTTCTCATTATCTTTGAATAAATTTGATTCTCCACTTATCTATAACATAATTTGAATATCCATATCAATGAGTTCATATGCTTTTTCTTATCTGAAGACTCTGCCATTCTTGTGTATAAGGACACATGGCATCCACCTGCCACGTATATCAATACCACAGCCTGAATCAGTTTACTAGATCAGTTAATGGTCTCAAGATTTTGTGACCCAAGATGGGAATTCCTTAGATAGTAAATAACATCTTCCTGGTGCCAGATGCTAAGTGAAAGGCACCCAGCTTGTCGACCAGTGACAGGTAGAGTCACTGTATCATTTGGGGTCAGAATCTGCTTTCCTCAGCCTGACTAATCAAACTTACATTATTTTCCAGATCACACATTGCTTCTATGTACACACGCACATGACCTTCATATTAATTTTGTAGAACAAATAAAGCAAAAACTGCAAACCCCTTTTTCCATAGAAAAAAATGAGGAGCAGCAGATGATTACCAGATTTGCCCAGAATTGTATAGATCTCCAGCTCTTTCTACACTCACATATTTCTTCTATATCCAGCAAGATCTTTGGCATTTTCATAAGATGAACTTACTAAATTATGGCTGAATACATATTCAAATGTAATGAGATTGCAAAGAGAAGGCAGCTCAATTCTCCCACCCTTCTGAATCTGTATCATTATGAAAACATACCGTATTGCAAAACACTAACACTAATTGGCTAGTATTTGAGCACCTTCCCACAAAGCAGCCTTCAGAGTATAAATACTCAACTGTGCAGTGCCCAACCCCAACAGCTCCTCCCAAGGTACCACTGAGCAATCAAGACGACTTTTGTAAGCTCCAAAGGGCTAAGCTGAGGTCAATATTGGTGACTATTAGCTACAGTATTTTTCCTTCTGACTAGTCCAATCTGATAACAAGGAATCCAAATTGGATTGGGTCTGCGTTAAATAGACCTCCATTTTCATGAAATACACTGTGTAGCCAGAACGGGTGGGTTTATAAGAAGAGGCAAAATTCATACCTCAGAGAGATCTTGACTCTTTATCACCCATCAAGCAAGGTGAAAAGCTCACTGAAATCCACTGCGATTGGATTTAACATAAACTTCCTGAGCTGAATTCCATTAATGCAAAAATAACTGGAAGGAAATCACTTAAATACTTTGCAGAATGCCAGTTTGGGGGCTTATTCAGCTATTGACTAATAGAATTTTGAGAACAGTTCATCCTCACTCAAAGATTTGCTAGAATTTTGTGTCTAGAAGAACATCAAAGAGTGTTATTTCAACTTTCTAATGAAAGCTGTCCTGAGGAAGTAGAACCACACGCTGCTTCAAACAGCCAATAATGGCCATCATGGCTTCCCAAGGGCTGTAATATCTTTCTTGGACATAAAATTACACTGGTAGGAACAAACCAAAGCGCAGTGATATAGTGGAGGGCTTAGCACACCCCTCAGCCAGATGGGGCAAATACAGGTGATACATTTCTCAGAGACTTCTTAGTGTTAGGTTTGATATAGTCGTGGTGAGAATAGTTAATAGTTCAAACATCTGCTAGAAATCTCATTCAGTTCAAAGAAAAACATGCAATAAGTTTTTAACTCCGGGGCCTTCCTGGTGGTGCAAGGGGCTGAGCACCACACTATGAAACATCTGCAGCATGAATTTGATCCCCAGACAGGGAGGGGACCCACAGGGCGCAGCAGACCTCTCCTGTCTCCCTGCTGCTCCCTTCATCAGTGTGTTTCAGTAGATCTGCCTGTTCTGCTCCCCACTCTGTCTCTGGTGAATCCTCTCAGGCCGGGCACCTTTGGCCTGTACCCCAGTTCTTGTATGCATAAATAAATAAATCTTTAAAAGATTTCTTAACTCACCCAGTGATAATTTCTATTTTCAGGATCTAGAGGGGAAAAAATACAGTATGAGTGTGGGAATAATTCTTACAAGGTAATTCTTGGTTATATGGAAACTATTTAAACATCAAAAATGGATTAGTACATTATATTAAATTTCATATACTTGAGAAAATCAACATGGTACAGAATTGGTATGAGGCAACTATTAAAAGGCCCAAAATAAAAATTTGTGTAATCTCATGACATTCATTCACTTATCCTATTACCTTTTCACTATTTTTAAAACATAAATTTTTATTGAGGTAGCATTGGGTTAGAACATTATACAGTGTTCAGTCATAAAGTATTTTAATTCTATGCCATAAACACTACATCATGATCACCACCAAAAGTCCCATTTTCACCATCATGACACGCTGGACCCCCTGTGGCCTCTCTGTCCACCTCGGAACCACATTCCTCACTAGTAAACACTTTCACTAATTACTGATTGATGTTTATTGAGCACCTACTGTGTGCCATGCTCTGAGAGGTGCTAGAGAACAATGACGAATAATATAGTATATGACCAAAAGAATTTGCGATATAGCAGACAAGAAGCTAAATGAAGGATTTGGGATGATGCCGTGAATAGCGAAAAACATGTCTTCCTGACTTGTTCTTCTGTATATATTACATTCTATATGCATTCTGTATTACATTGTGCTCTGAGCTGCTAATCGTTCCAAGTCAATGACTCTTAGAGAGTCACGGGCAATGCTAACATTAGTGGGAGAGTTTGTTTCAATTTTCATCCTGATTCAATATATACTTCTAAAACACCTCTAATAAACAATCTAAGGTAAGGGTGGGAAGGATAGGGGGAACCAATAATTAATAGCAGATTTAATGTAATTAATTGTATAAGCAGTTACATAATATGAATGATACATATTATATATAATATAAATGATTATGCAATTAATTATATTGAGAACAATAGCTTAATATTATTAGTCATCACTATACTGGTTATGCTATATTTAATATCTAATTCCACTAAAGAATAAATGCTACTGAGTAAAGTATTATTATATCAAGTTTATGGCTCAGAAAATCAAAAGGTGAATGAATTATACTATATACAAGTAAGTACCTGAGCAAGGTTCAACCCTTATAATTCCTAGTGAAACTTCACCCTATAAGGCAAGGCTAATCCACATTCGAAGGCTTTGAAAATCGTCTTCTGCATTTTGCTTTTTCTGCATCCTTTACCTCATATCATTGATGGAGATACTGTCAATCTGTTTGATTGAATTTGTTTTTCCTATCGAATTTTATTGCTTTGCCCATTTGTACAACTACATAATATAGAGAACACAACCTCACTTAAAGAACCATCTAGAGGGCCTCCCTGGTGGCACATCGGGTTAAGCACCGCACTATGAAGCATCCACAGCCACTGCAGCACAAATCCGATCCCGGCCAGGGAGTGACCCACGTGGTGCAGCAGACCTCTCCTGCCTCTCCCACTGCTCCCCTCAGCACTGTGTTTCAGTTGATCTGCCTATTCTGTTCCCCACTGTCTCTGGTGAATCCTCTCACCTCCCACACCTCTGGCCTGTACCCCAGTTCTTGCATGCATACATAAATAAATATTTTTTTTAAAAAAAGAAAAGAACCATTTAGAGTTAAGCTCAAAACCCCACCCCCCTCATAAGGACACAGGTCTTACTAACCTGCCCTCTGTATCCAGCTGGCTTGCTTGTGATATGGGGTGAAGAATTATCTTTTCCCTAGTCCACTGCACCCCCAGCCTCCCATTTTGGGATCTGTAAGTGATAAATCATGAGACTTGATTTCCTTTGCATGTTTTGAAGCACTGATTTCTATCAGTCATTTTCTCCCCCAGAGCAGTCATTCACTTCCTGAGGGAGTCTGGAGCCACCTCACAGCGGGTCGCTCTCTGCATATTCTTAATTTAAGGCAACATCCATGGGGGAGGGGAGTGAGGCATGGGGACCAAGAATGGGGAGCTGAAAAGAGTCGGAGTTCTGTTCTGAGTGGTTTCCTGAGAAAAGCAGTGTGCCACGCAAGACCACACAGGCTGGTTTTCCAAGGACGGGAGAGGGTCCCTGTGGGCAAGCACCTTTGTGGCGGTTTCCATGGGGCGGGATGTGCAAGGTCAGGTGAGCAGAATCAGCACTGGCTGCTAGGGAGCTCGGGAGGCTCTGGGCCTTGGGGACCCTTCGGGTTGTCCAGTACTGGGCCCTGGGAGACCAGGGTAGGTTCAGGGTGGCTCAGCGAGTCCAGGAAGGGAGGGGGGAGGAGGTGTGCCCCTTAGTAGATGCTCAAGACGGGGAATCAGCTGATCTCTAGTCACGGTCTCAAAACTGGCGCCAAGCAGAATTGTGGTTTTAGACTCTATTACACCGTTGCTTCATCTCACACAGTCTGGATAATTCTGTGATAAAACGTGTGCTGCTGTAACTCCTAGCCAAGTTTACTGTCCTTCCAATAGCACTAGTTCCAGGAGGGCAAGAATAGCCCCAACATCCAGTGTTTTGGAGATGCTTGAAGATATCTGGAATGAAAGACAATGCGTTCAAGTTGTGCTTTAAAGGATGAAAAGAAGTTTCCCGGAAGTGAAGAGAGTCAGTTTGCTGGAAAACCGAGACAAAGGATGAGTAGGTCAAAAGCTTTGGCAAGTGCTTGAAAGTATTTATTTGGGAATGACAAGCAGTTTTAAGTCTTTAAGGTTATCGGTCAAAGGGAAAGATCAAGATGTCATGAGAATAGAAAAGATACCCGGTTATGGAAAACTGTAAATGTTAAGCTAAGGAATTTTGTTTTTGTCCCAATATGCAAGAGGGCATCAGCAGGCTCTCCTGCAAGAAGGTAGACAGACAGTAAGCGCTACGGGTCCTCCTCAGTAGGGAAACGCAATGGATCCAGTTTGTCCAACTACAAATGGCGCCCAGTGTTCAGCTGACAGAGTTCTAAGTGCAAGCGCCTCCACCTGCAGAGTCAGTTTCCACATCCAGTTCATGAAGGGACTGAGGATGAGATACAGGGTCATATGCTGCTGAACCCCAACATGAGCTACAACTAAAGCCCTTTGCTCTTATTACCAAGAGAATTGCTTCCTGTTTTTCACTGCTTTTGAAGCTCAGCATGAGTAGATGAAAAAGCCTAAGGAAAGTAGATAATGCAAATTTCCAAGTAATATGCAAGGCCCCATCTATAATTACCCAACTCCTAAAAGATGCGGCCTCTAAGCAAGTGGTATTTATCTAATGACAGTCCAACTATCCTTCAATTACTGTTGAATAACTCTCCTGCTCACTCCTAAAGAAAAATCATACACTATGTGATATTGTTCTAAGGTTTGTTATTTTTCTTAGACACAGACATGACACCACAACATTAAGAAGCCGTGTCTTTGGCTATATTCAAATAAATAAAATACACTAAAAGCCACGATCTGTGAAAAATCTCAGGGTTTTCATGAGAAAAGGAAAATGTAGATGCAGACACGATTTGCTCAGTTTCTTCAGGAGCATTTGCAGGCTGCTCCATGCAGACACAAAGGGCTTCTGTGACACACCTGGTGTGCATCACAAATGGAGAGCCCGGGCCAAAGAAAATATACAGTAACCAGGAGAGTAAACCCAGGATGCAAGCATAGAGGGCGCATCCGTAGGTGATACGCAGGTGGCCCGTCTGCTTAGAATCACGTCATCCAAACCGGACCTGGAATAGACTCCACGGCCATCCCCACCAGCCCCCACCAGCACAGCAGTCATCTTGCTGAGGACCAGTTCTAGTTCAGTTTCATATGTCTCAAGAGACAGGAATTCCACAGATTCTGTGGGAAAGATATTTACCATACTCAAAAGGAAAACGTAGTCATAGAAGAGATTTTAGTAGTAAGATAATTATAGTCAGGCCTTGAAACATAAAGGACTGGATTTTCTACTGTTTGCAATAGAAGATACACAACTGAGAGAGTTCTATGGGAATCTGTGAACTGAACCAGGGGAATTTTGGAGTTAGCCCAAGGAAATTCTATGTCAGTGTTCGAACTTTTTTTTCCATAATAAGAGGAGACTAGAATAGCTGTGAACAGGAACCAATAAGATGTTGGGGAAAAGAAGGTGAAGTTGGAAAGCAAAGCTAGAGGTTCTCATCAAAAATAGCCAAGGACACTATCTCTTTTCAGGCTTGGTGAGGGGAAGGGGTTGGCTGCATATTAAGAGAAATACGATGTGAGCCCAGAGGTAGAAACAGAACATATGTCCAGTTCTTAAGGATCTGAAGGTAGGACCAAAGATGAAGTCTGAAAGTGAAGAGTTTCAAAATTAGGTGATGAGTCCAAATTGCTGTGGGTAGAAAGGAATGAGGTCCAAAATAATTACCTTTAAGGGCCATTAACAAGATTAAGCAGTGAGCGGTATTATGTGGCAGCCCAATACAGAGCAGATGGGTGGTTGGAATGGAGCTGTTGTGAGTGAACATGAGCTGTGATTGAGTGAGCAGGGGATGCTGGCACCCCCACGCCCAGCCCGCAGCCCTGTGGAGGATCTTGCAGCACTTGTGCAGAACCCCTGGCACTGACTCAAAGCAACTGTGTTCAGCAGTAGAGTGAATCATTATGTACTAATTATGTTGAAGAATTTGTGGTAGGTCAAGTTAAAAGGAAGGAAGGAGGGAGGGAGGGAGGGAAGAAGGGGGAAGAGGGGGAGAGAGGGAGGGGAGAGAGAGAGAAAGGGAGGAAAGAAGGAAGGGGGAAGGA
>JAGFMF010012216.1:2664871-2730615 GCA_019455555.1 Galemys pyrenaicus
GGAGGGAGGGAGGGAGGGAGGGAGTAGAACTGAGACGACTTTATAAGCCAACACCCTCTTATCTCACCCCTCCACGTAGGTGAGTAGTACTTCAAATCCCAGTCACATCCACCTCTGCTGAGCAAGTGACATCTATCTGCGAACATGGTAACTTGGTTTTACAGACCAACAAAGCAGAGCAATTCTTCAGAAAGGGCTCAGGATGGGGTGGTGTATAGCTAGGAGACTGACTCATATGTAAGCTGAGAATGGAGAATAATCCTAATAGACAACAGGAGAAGAATCAGAAAAGAAAGCCAGGCCATCAGGGATGAAACCGGGCACTGATGGTGCAGCCACATCTCTGTTTTCCTAAACAAATGTACGCACCAGCCCTTATTCTTGTTAACAGAAATGTTATTTTGTTTGGATAATGCATGCTCCTCTGTCCAGCCGAACACTTAACTAGACCAGTGGCAGCACTCTCATTTTTCCGTGCCAGTGACTGACTTAGGAATGGGTGCGTGATGCCTCTGTGGTCGTGAGGAGGTCTGACTGGGAGCTTGTGTGGAGTTTCTGATCGTGCACTGGCGTGAGTAAGGTGGTGTCTCTTCTTTTCCTGACCAGTTTGTCTGGATAACTAGAACCACCGAAGACATCTTGTGTCCATGAAGGATGGTCACACAGATTGTGGGCGTCCATTATGTTGTGGTTGAATCACTGAATTATGCAACCTTGGAAGGGCCCTCCCTTCGGGTTTCTCTTTAAGGGGCATTCTCATTTTTTCCTTTTTGTTTAGGTTAATTGAAACAGGGGTTTTCATTGGTGGCAAAAGAATCATCCCAGTAGATTTCAGAGGGTAGAAAGCAACTTGGTCATCTAACTTACAATTGCTATGCCCTTATTCATTTCTTACATAGCCTGCTTGGTACCTATCCCTGAACTAAACTTTTCTTTTTCTAATAAATTGATTACTGACATGCCATGTATTTACCATTCTATTAGATATTAGCTTTGGGAGTGCAGATTCACACTTCAATATGTATATATACCACGTTGCAGCTCCCACAAAGTTTTAGTGCCACTCTCACACTAGCAAATTGAACCCCTCCACCCATTCCTGCCATCCATCTTCCCCTACCCCTGCCATCCACCACTGAAACTTCCATAAAGCAGCACATATTCATTCAACAGAGAAAGACCACGAAGAGAATGGGAGAGAAACATAAACTGAATTTAGGAGATGAAACCAAGCTTCCATCCCAAAGTTTAAATGAACTGTTCAATACTGATGCGCACTGAACTGAATAGACCTAGCAGAAGAAAGAAAATCTTGGGAAAAGAGAACAAGGAAAGAAAAACACTGACGTCTGTGGGTTCCCCGAGGCAGGCACCATGCTCTGTCTGTTGTCGGGTGTCTAGTCCCTAGTGTCACGCCCGATGTAGAGTAGATGCTCATTAAATGCAAATGTAGTAATTGAAGGAAACCAAAAGCATACTAGTATTTATTCTCAGTTTTATTAAGCTTTTCCCAATTTCTTATGAATTAAATAAAACTGGACTCTTAACAGGAATAGAGTCCAGGCACTCTAGAACTCATTCAACATTAACATTATGCTACATTCAGAAATGTAGCATAGCCTTGAGAGTTTCAGACAGAGACTACTGACTTCATTAAAATTAAAATCTGGGGCCTCCCTGGTGGTGCTGCAGGTTGAGCGCCGCACTATGAAGCATCCGTGGCACAGCAGCATGAGTTCCATCCCAGGCCAGGGAGAGGACCCACATGGCACAGCAAACCTCTCCTGCCTCCCCGCTGCTCCCTTCAGCAGTGTATTTCAGTCCATCTGCCTGTTCTGCTCCCCACTCTGTCTCTGGTGGATCCTCTCACCTCCTGCAACTCTGGCCTGTACCCCAGCTCTTGTGTGCATGACTAAATCTTAAAAAAAAATTAAAATCTGTGTGCAACTACCCAAGGTGGCAGTAAGAATCACATTGAATAAATTTGACACCTGTTTGGGTGAGCATCACAGCTTACCTTGATCTGGATTCTCCTATCTCCTATGATACTCTAGGGAGCACCAGAGCCCAAGCTGGAAGGTGCCTGGGTTTATGAACTACCATGATGTATACGCAACACCAACCAGAATTAGCCAACTACAGAGATGCTTCCATAGCATGCCTCTTATTATCGCAATTTAGCCTGCTTTAAAAAATGCATTTGTACATACCTACTTGTCTTTAGAGTAGAGCACAAATGATACCAGCTTTGTCAACTTCTCAGGATAAAAGGGAGAATCATGTTTTAAAAATCTGCAATGGAAATAGATGTGGTCATAGTTCATAATGCTTTGACACATACTAGCCTGCAGGAAGCTCCCAGTTAGGGAGGGTAGCTGTCATTACCCTCATTTCAGAAGTGGGAAGAATGTAGGCAGGGTAGATGTTGGCAGGGTAGCTGTCATTATCTTCATTTCAGAAGAGGGAAAGAAATCAGCTAAATCAGTTGTCCAAAACTACTAAGCGCTAGACTAAGAAACAAAGATTAAGCCTTTTGATTTCTAGTCTTTTGATTTTCATTATAAATATGCTACATGTCGGCATAAAGCATTTGTCTCTAAAATATTTTCTTTATTAATAGTTTTATTGCAGAAATCCTCCCCCCAGGAATGAGGGACTATCTTGGAATGTGCAACTCACTTGAGCTCTAAATATGGGAGGAAGTGCAATTCCCAAGGACTTGGTATCAAGGGGTGCTCCACCACTGGTTTTCTGCCCTGCTAGAGCCTCTCAGCTACTCTGACTTGAATGACTCCCACAGAGACCAGTGAGCTCATTCTCCTCTCCCAGAAGAGAGGTTCTCTGACTCACCCCTGAAAACTGGCTGTTCAGCCTCTTCTTGAACACTCAACACTTTGACAAATGCCCTTGTTTCCCCAGAACTTTTCTGGTTCTATAACTGGAAATCCCACATCCTGGAGAACCCTCTCCATCCTCTGGAATGGCCAAATGGACAAAGCTGGAACGACCGGACCCCCTCCCATTGTTGAACAGGGAAATAATGAAAACCTCTGCCCGGTTTACCTGTTTTGCTCTCTGTCATGTCTGTTCAACCCAAATTGCTCCTTGATGCTATCTGACTTGTCCCTTATCTGTAGCTAACAAAGCTTCTGAAAGCTGCACTTTCAAGTAATTCCCTCCCATAAACTGGAGAATCAATAGATCATTGATCTCAACTTTTAATCTCTGGGTTTGATAGACAAACTAGCAATAACCCATGTCACCTAAATAAATTATTTGCCCTATAAACCTAGATTGTGAGCCTTCTGTCCTGTTTCCTCCTTCTCTAAAGCACGTTTATGACAATAATAGTAAGTGTACTTTTATAAATCTATAGGAGTAATGATAGTTTATTAATTGATAGTAATTGAGTCTCAATTACAGAAATTCTCACTGCATGCTCTGGAGAAAGAAAAAAATATATATATATATAGTCTTCTAAGTTTTCACCATTGAGCTTAATGCGCCTCTGAGAGTTGAACTCCTTTTTCTTTTCCTCTTTTTTTTTAGAAATATCAGTGCACCACTTACTCTTTGGGGAAAGGAACAGTTTACATTATTGGGTACTAAGGGACCACCAAAACCAGGAAATTCATGTTTTATGAGATTTCCCCAAATCAAAGCAACAGGGTTATGGTCTACATCATCCTTTCATTCCCACTGGGTACTTTCAGAGAGGTAACTTTGGGGGCAAAAGAAACTTTTTCAGTGGAAATAGCATGCACTTCATTGCTTTCTTTCCTGCTGAAAAATCAAGACTGGGCCCTTGGCAACATGTGGAGCTTTCATGCTACTTATATCTGTTACCTGGGAGAAAGTCGTGGTTAATGAGGGAAGGGTCTCAGATATAAACACAATATAGTCTCCAACTTTCCCTTATTGTAACCTGTGAAAGTTACTGAATTCTTTAAGGATCAGTTTCCTCATCTGTGTAACAGGCACAATTCTGCTTTATAGGGAAAACAGTTTAAGTGCTATAATGAAAGTATAATAATTGGCATTCACTTGCCTTAAGAGGAGAGGTTGCCAAAAAGAGCCACCCCCGATTTTCTATGCAGACTTAAGAAGCTGATGTTAGCTCAGCAGTTTCTTGAACCCAATGCCCTTCTTATAGCCAAAGCATTTCAGTTTCACAGCCATTTCTGGTTTGTCCCTCTTTATGGCTGATCTGCATTCCATAAATCTTTGCATAAATCTCCTTTCATTCTTTTCCTTGCCTGATGGACATGGACCAACTGTTCCGTGTCACTCATCTATTACACTTTTATACACTTGAAGCCTGAGGACTTCTTCTAATTTTCCAATTAATCAATCACTCTTTCATACAGTGAA
This sequence comes from Galemys pyrenaicus, assembly GCA_019455555.1. Taxonomy (NCBI): domain Eukaryota; kingdom Metazoa; phylum Chordata; class Mammalia; order Eulipotyphla; family Talpidae; genus Galemys; species Galemys pyrenaicus. The sequence goes on from JAGFMF010012216.1 coordinate 2,669,243, forward strand.
TTCAGTTTTCATTGATGGAGCAACCACAGATCGCTGGCACCATCCTTGGTGCTGGGTGTGGGGCCTCAGAGGGAGGGACAAGAGATGACAAGTTCACTGCCTGGGGCACATGAGTCCAATAGAAGCTTGACAAATGACAACCAGGCAAGCCAGTTAAGTGCATTCTCTGCAGTCCAGTCTTGAAATAAATAGGAAGGCTCTCTGTGAAATGAGGCACTAGTCCAACAGTCCTCTTACCCAACTGGGCAAGCTCTTAGAGAAATAAACAGCATCCTTTTAACCATCCAGGCAGGCACATGGTCTAGCCAATTTATCTGTATCATCTACAAACAATATTTAACTTCATCTAAGGCAGAACAGGAGCCCAAACATTGGAGTCTGCATCTGGATCTATGGCCATTCCTCCAGCACTGAAGTGTTTCTGGGAATATTCAAGGCCAAGGACAAACATACGAGTCCTCCACAGACATGTCTGTTCTTGCCAAGTGCTAGTCTCCCGCTTAGAACAGGGGCCTCAGAAGACTTACCTTATCCAGCTCTCAAGGTTGTGGAGTGTCCCGAGCACATTGTTCTGGGTTGTTGTGCTCCTCTCTGATTGTGTTGGGTAAGGAAAGATACTCAGGACAATTAGTCTCAGGATGATCAAAAATCTAACAGAAGACTTGGGCTAGATGTTTCTAAAGGATTCTTCCAACCCCAAAACTCCAGAGTTTCATCTGAATGAGAAATCTTAAGAAAGGAAATAGAAAACACATTTTTATTTTCAACCGGGGGTATGGAGAAATGGTCTTTGTGGATAGAGAGAGGCTCACTCTCCCACGATATCTGTCACTCTTGTGTGTGAATGCTCCCACCAGTTTTGCTGGGATGTACCAGACCAGTGTTCTCCCAGTCCTACATGTCAATCATGTGGGAACTGAACTGCTGGGATCTCTCAGAATTGGCACACCAACAGTCTCAGGTATATGACTGATTGGGAAAGGGAGGTATGGGGGGTTATACCAAGATGGGAGCCATAGAGTCTACCTCTGAGATGCCAAGGGGAAATTTTAATATAGGCCAAACATGGACTTCATGGGTACGGAAGATATCTGTGGATTCTCCAAACCTCCCCTCCCCCACCCCGGTTCTTGGGGTATAGTCTTGGAGCCCAAAGTTTCTGCTGATTAGGCTAAAACGTAGAGTCAGGCAGGGAGCCTCTCACCAGAACAAAAGTCTTGGTATGAGGACATCTGCCAAAAACAGCAGGCAGACATTATGGCCAGATTAGCATAACCTTGACTACACCACCTTGACAGGAAGTCAAGGGTACACAGGGACTAGAGATAGGACCTTCTGATCAGTAGCAACAATGGGTCCCCCCAAGCAACAGCACCTAGTCACTCTCCCCTAGCTTGTGCCAGACAATTATGTATTCCCAATCTGCATCCCCAACACACATTCCTCCAAGGACTTTCCCACTTTCCCTGACTCTGACCCCCAAATAAGCGTGAGGCTGGCCCAGAAAATTAGCATTGCATCGCCATAGGTGCAAACCCCTCTAGGTCACGCTCTCTCACTGCTTGGACTTTGACTTGTCTCCCTGGTCCAGCATCGCTCTGAAGGCTGCTGCCCTATGACGTGACAGGTATCTGTTGATTTGGGATTTTGTTTTCCCATCATCCATACCCCTTCTTCCTCTAACAACAAGAGGCAATGGCTTCTCCCTTCTACTGTTTGGGGTGGACCTGGGAGCTAGTCCTTCACCAATCACAGGGTCTGTCCCTGGAATACAATAACTCATGCACCCTTCTCTAAGGGTGCAAGACATGTCGTGAACAAGACAGCTCATTAGCCACTAGCTCTTCCTGCCACTTCCCTGTGCTTGGGAGAAGTGAAGTTCGTTATGAAAACCCCCACGTCAAAGAAGAAACGAGGTCTGGCAACCAGGCTTTGACCTCAAGCTCAGGGATCCAGCCTCCCCACTGGGTAGCTCTCCCCGCTCCCAGCCTGGTGCTCAGAACACGTGTCATCACCAGGATCTCCACCTTCACTCCTGGAGGTGTATAAATTGCAGACTCATGGAGAGGAGAGCTAGAAATGTCCTGGGCAGCCTCACCCTCCCCTTCCCCAAGACTTCACTAATATTGCAAAGACTCAGGGAAGAAGGTAAGAAGATTGGGGTTAGCATGGGCCTGGTACTGGGCTTTGTGACCACAGTGATTAGAAAGATCTTGCTGAGGAGCAACTTCCTCATCCACTTTGCAAAGTCCGGTCATCGCCCATCCATCTCTCTGCTTATAAAGAGCACTGAATGGGCACCTGCTGTGCGGAGACTGTACAGGAACCTCCCTTAGGTGACAAATAACCTGATACTTCCTGTCAGCCGCTCTTCTGATGCACCAGTCCTGTCTCCATTTCTCATACCTCTCTGTGCTGTGAACCTCACCTAGATACATGCCCCAGGCCTGGAGACTGTCTCTGCACTGCTCCAGGCCCCGGCCCCAACAATTCTTCTTAAATGCCACAAATAATGCACCGTTGTAATGCTGAGCATTCACGGGAAGTATTGCCCTAAGGGAATGATTACTTTGGGGTTGTGCAGTGTGCTTCTCTCTGCACCATGAGGGAGACTCGAAAAATGGACAAAGAGGAGGGAGGTGGCGCCATACATTCCTCTTGCTTCTTTTGAGTGTGTTTCTCCCCGTTGCTCCACACACCTGCTTCAGGCCCAGCTGGGAATCAGACACCCAGGGGCTGGGTGTGGACCCCATGGCAGGAGATTTGGGCTTTATCCTTTGCTTGTGGTGTCCACTGGTGATGTGTGCTAAATTTGCTTTGGAACACAAGCTACAAGGCCTTTTTGATTGAACAGTGAAAGAAGTCTATGAGAAATGTGAAATCATAATTCCTGAAAGTTTGAGAACTTAAAAAAAATGTGGACAGCTGTTGGCTTAGGAACTGAGAAATGTTTAAGTCGGGAAAATATCCTAGGTGCTGGAGCCAGAGAACCCTGATCAGCGGTGAATGCTGCTAAGCCATCGTTACACACGAAACAGTTATTAGTCATCTCTGTTTTTAACCGAAAGCTTAAGGGTCTGAAGTCCAGAGCTTAGACACCGTTCTCTGTAGCAGAGAAGAAACCCCACCCCCTCCAATACCAGGGATCTGCCAGGAGAACAGAACGTCACAGGTCAAGCTAAACACACAAAAGATTTCAAAGACTTGGAATGAAAAAGCAAAATTCCAAATCACCGGGTCACCCTGAGCAGAGGGAAAGGCTGAGGTTCGAGGGAGGTGAGGCACCCCAGGGACAAAGGTTGGGGGAGGGAGCCCCAGGCCAAACCCCAAGCAAAGAGGCCTGGAAGCCCTCAACTCCACTTGAGCCTTTCCCTTTGCGGCCCCCTCTTGGGCAAGTGGGTCTCCATGCGGCCGGAACCAGAGTTGCCCCCTTGGGGGCCTATACTGGGCACTGAATGTGAAGACCTGGTCTCCACGGAATCTGCTTCCCCAGCTCCACAGTGACTTTCCTGTGTTACCCTAAACAAGTCATCGCCTTGGCCCACCCCTAGTTTTACCTAATTACAAAATAATTTCTTCTAACGAGGTCAAGCTTACCAGCAAGCCTGCATTCTGTGGCTTGAGGGGTGCCAGGAAGGCACCCCTGGGACTGTCAACCCAGCCCCGTAATTATCACACCCCCCACCACACTTCTCTACCAGCCTGCAAAGGCACCTTCACCAAGACAGTCGTCTGGAGACGGTTCTCAGCCTCTGCGTTCGCGAACCAGGCACACGGGAGGCGCCATCCAGACGCTGAGCTGGGAAGAGTCCGTGGGAAGAAACTGACTGAATCAGGCAGGTAAATCAGCAAATACACCTGCAAATTGAGAATTGCTGTCAACCAGGGAACAAAGGACTCGGGGAAGGCTGAGAGGTCTGAGTCTTAGTTCAGGTGATTAGTACGGGCACTGAGATGGGCATTTTCCTTCAGTATCGCCCGATGATTTTTATTTTCTTAACATCTTTTTATTTATATATATTTGACATCAGTTGTGGTCCCCATGGGTTTCTCACCATTTCACCCGTGCACTGTCACCTCAGACCCTTATGCTCTTTCTGCCCTCAACCTAGCTCCTCCCCACTCCCCACAAAGTGTTTCTGATTTGTCCTTGTCTTTTCGATTTTGTTTTTATTGTTATTATTCTTTACCTTGGTCGCTTATTTGGGTCCCTCATATTCCTCCTAGGGGTGAAGTCATGCGGTATTTTTTTTTTTTTTTGCCTTCTGACTTATTTCACTGAGCATCATCCCTTCCAACTCCATCCATGTCCCTACGAATGACTCTAGTTTATCTTTTTAATTGCTGAATAGTATTCCATCATGTATATGTACCACATCTTCTTGATCATTCTAACATCATATAAATGTCAGATGTGCATCCTCATAAATCAGCATGTGTATAAATGACATTAAGTTTATACTAACTGTCCAGTTCTATCTATCACCATAAAATTGACTCCCTTCATCTGATTAATGCACTTCCCTTTCTGTTCCCTTCAGGTAATCACTAGTTTCGATTAATAGTATTTTTGACTTATAGTCAGAATGTTTGATTTAGTTTTATTTAGTTCATTCATTTGTTCTGTGTCCTTACGTACCACCTGCGAGTGAAAACTTACAGTGTTTTTCTTTCCCCGTCTGACTTATCTCACTAAGCATAATACCCTCTGGGTCCATCCATGCTGCTGCAAATGGCAGGATTTCATCTTTTTTATAGCTGAGCATTAATAGTTATTAGTCACCTCCCTGTTTTAAATGGATTAAATGTCTGAAGTCCTAAGTTTAAAATTTTTAAAAAGGTTTTATTTATGCATACAAGAGCTGGGGTACAGGCCAGAGACACGGGAGATGAGAGGAATCACCAAAGACAGAATGGGGAGCAGAACAGGCAGACTGATAGAAACACACTGCTGAGGAGAGCAGCGGGTGAGATAGGAGAGGTCTGCTGTGCCATATGGGTCCCCTCCCTAGCCAGGGATCAAACTCATGCTGCAGTGACTACGGAAGCCCCACAGTGCAGCACCCAACCCTTTGCACCACCAGGGAGGCCCCTGAAGTCCCAAGCTTAGCTAACAAATCAAAAGCCCACCTGCTCCAAAACAGAAATATACTGAGAGCAAGAACAATCAAGGTAAACCTCTGGAAGCAAAGTAGTGCAGATTTCAAGGACTCTGGTTGTATGTGTGTGTGTGTGTATACATATATATGGGGGGTGTAAACACACACACTTGTGTATATGTGTGTATGCAAATACATATATATTTATGTATGTATGAACATGCACAGGCACAAACACGCACCCAACCACATCTTCTTGAAATGTACTGTGCACTATGAAGATCCAGGAATGCACCGCCTGGGTAAGACGCCAGCATCTGCCAGCCTCTGAGCTGTGAAGGGACTAAGTGTGTTCTTGGATTGAAAAGAAAGAGGCACTGGGTGTGATGCACGGTGTGTGTGTGACCCAAAGTTCTATTTTTTCACTGTAACTGAGAAATATAATAAATTATTTATATTATTTTAGTCTGAGTTGAAGAAATGGCATAAATAATCCTACCACGGTGTGGGGTTCTAGAAGGATGATGAAGATGAGAAATATATACAATGTTTACTTACAACTGATATTCTGTTTAAAAAGGGGGAGCTATATTACTTTACAGAGTCGTCAACTAAGCCTGTGAGCGGGAGATGCAACAGGTGTGCGTGTCTGTGCCTGTGTGTGTGTGTGTCTGTGTGTGTGTATGGGGTGGCAACTATTTCCGTTTAAACACGTTGAGTCATTTATTTGAAATCTTTAGATCAAAGGAAAACATTTACAGTAAACCCTCTGATAGCGGGATTACAGGAATACTCTCAACACAATGGAAGGCTTTAGTGTATTCACTTTGAAATTTGCATTTCTATTTTGGAAGGAATTTTGTGCTCAAAAGTTTTTGTTTATTCTCCAATCTATCCACTTCTTAGAGTAATTATGTCCAATGAAACCAAAACACCAGTCATTTTTCCATTGCTCATCATAAAAACCTCATTTTATTCATGTTTTCAAGGTCTCCCCACATGCTTATACTCCTAAAATGTATTGTTAAAAGCACTGCAGTTCTTAGGATGGCAAATTCCCTACAGCTCCTTAAGATGACATATAGTGAAACTGATTTATTGTTCAACTAATAGGCTCCTGCCTGAGCCTCTCCTCCATAAGCAGTGAGGCAGGTGGCAAACTGTTGGTCTTAACCGAGGTAAAACACAACCGAGCGATGGAGTGACAGGTGCAGAACCTTTCAGAGCCAGACAGGGCAGGGTTGAAGAGGCGTATTTGTGGCAATTAACTCGGGTAATGATGCGAGCCACAGAAGTGAAGCAAAATTGTTCAGACAGAGAGTAGAGGCAACGAAGATGAGCAATAAAGGCAAAAGGTGAGCCGATGCTCACACAAGAAGACGCAGGTGTAAGAAGAACAAAAGGCACAAAGTGTTGTCTGAGCAAATGACGCGAACCCACTAGCAGCCGAATCTTTTTTTTTTAAGATTTATTTTATTTTATGCATAATGCATACAAGAACTGGGGTGCAGACCAGAGTAGCGGGGGATGAGAGGATTCACCAGAGACAGAGTGGGGAGCAGAACAGGCAGATGCACTGAAACACACTGCTGAGGGAGGCAGCCGTGAGGCAGGAGAGGTCTGCTGCGCCATGTGGGTCCCCTCCCTGGCCGGGGATCGAACTCGCACTGCTGTGCAGCAGATGTTTCACAGTGCGGCACTCAACCTGCTGTGCCACCAGGGAGGCCCCTAGCAGCCGAATCTTAAGGCAGTGACCGTTGTTACTGCCTTGAAATTCTCTGTCCTCCTCTCTATCCCGTGACCATTCTCAGTTGAAAGAATCTTTATTGTCTGCCTTTTACTGGGCTTCTGCCTCCCATCAATTCTTGGAATGTCTCTCTATTTGCAAGAAAGATGGGGAGAGAGATGCTTACATCCCCAGTCCACAACTCAATCCTTTTCCAGCAGAATGAGTATCAAAGCACAAAGTCACATGCAGCGGAGAAGCCTTCTCAGCCTGTCCTGGTGACCGCTGATTCATGTCTGTTAGGAAGTCCCAGGGTTAGCTTCCTAGGAGCCTGTACTCTCAGCCCGTTCATCGACCAGCCCATATATAACCTTGTTTTGGAGGTAGCTCTGTTTTAAGGCCCCTTACCTGAAAGGTATTGTAGATTTGCTAATGTTGACCTCAAGGTCAAGGACAGTGTGAGGAGGACTGTATACAAGTACCTTCTCTGTGGGCCACACCCCAATCTTACCCTGAGGGCACCACCAGCACCTTAGCCCTAGGCTTGGGAGCTGTGGAGACAGCCAAAATCACCAACAAAAAGCACCAAAATGCTAAAAAGGGCACTAAAGAGACCATGGAAAGGCCACTGGTTTGCAGTGTAAGCTCTGAAACCAAAAATAGGGGTGCTGGGATGGTGGCACAATTCCCTCGCTGGGGATATGCTTAAGGGCATCAGCTAGCTCCCCTCTGGTCATCTCCCCTCTGCTCTTGTCCCTGGATGAGCCTCCCTGGCCTGTGGGGTCTGGCTCAGTGTTCCTCTCCCAGCCCTATGAATAAGGAGGTTTCATCTCATTAGGAAAGAAAAAGTGGTTATCTGCGTTGCATCACTTTGGCCAGGCTTGGCTGCACCGCATGGGCGTTTATCCCGTTGACCCTCACAAGGGCCCGCTGGGCAGACCCTGCGATGCCCGCTTGCACGTAAGGAAGTTCAGCCTGGGAGCTCGGGACAGCGCCAGCCTGCGCCCCAGCCCAGAGCTAAGGACCCCTCATCTCTGCACACAGAAGAAGCCCGCAGGTCTCGGCCTCGACCTGGCCCCGACCCCGCGCACTTTCCAAAGTAAAATAACCCCATTCCCAAGCTTGCATTCACTGGAACACTCCCCGTGGAGGCAAAACGAGGCTAGAATCGGTTTTTGTTTTAAATGGCAATTGCTCCTCTCTTCCTGCCAAACACAGATGACAGTTACTATGTGCTAGGCACTGCCCCACGGGGCACTGACCGGGTGGTGAGTAACCCGCAGCTGCACAAGTGATGAAAGCTGCTGACGTGGGACCTCCCAGCCCCCACCCGCCCTGCAGAAGAGATTCGATTCAGTGGAGCAAGTGCATTTGCCATGACTCCATCGGACCGAGCACAGCGCATCTCTGTGCCGCTTGGGCCCGGTCCAGGCCCGCACGGCTCTCTCCCCGCGTGACTGGGGCGCGCCGGGCTGGTGGGCAGGGGCCGCCACCTCTGCGGGTGCAGACCGCTCCTGCTGCGACCTGGTCTGCCACACCTCCCTTCCAGACCCACCTCAGCTCTGGCTGTGCGACAGACGGCTTGGCATCACGTTTCCAGAACCTTTAGTGAAAAGAACGAAGCTGAGACTACAGGTGAGGCTGACCTTGTGAACACGCCACGTGCACTCAGAGATTTTGCCTTTAATTCCCACCGCATCTCTGCAGGGGAAGCTTTGCATCTGCTTCACAGATGAGCTTAGAGGGTCAGGGATTTCCTTCAACCATAGGACTGGCAAGCAGGAAAGCCAGAACAGGCATCACAGTTTCTGTATTTGAGCTCAGTGCCCCTTTCTGCTCTCTCTAGACGGGTCAAGAAGAAAAGCAGAGCATCCCAGGCAGGGATGGCACAAGCCAAGGCCCTGGGGTCGGTGCTCCACCACCTCACACAACCCCCCAACGCTCTTCATTGCCTTGGCAGGCACGTGGCACCCTGCAGCCTGCCAGGATGGAATGCCGCCAGCTCAGAAACAGATGCAGCTTCCCGGCACACACCAAGCCAGCACTGAAGCTGACCCCAGGGCAGGGAGACAGGCAGCTGTCAGGAGAGCTGGCGGGGGCATCTGAGGATGCTCCTGGGAACGGCACTGGTTAGCACCTAAAATGGCCGCAGGAAACAACTGCCAGGCAGAAGGAGGTGCAGGCACGAAAGTGCAGAAAAACACCGAGACACTAAGAGTCCGGACAGATCAAAGAAGAATCAAGAATCCAAGGTGGCTAAGCACCACACTATGAAGGAAACTGCAGCACGAGTTCGATCTCTGCCACAGGCCAGGGAGGGGACCACGTGGCGCAGCAGACCTCTCCTGCCTTGCCCACTGCTCCCCTCAGCAGTGTGTTTCAGTCCATCTGCCTGTTCTGCTCCCCACTCTATCTTTGGTGGGTCTTCTCACCTCCCACAATTCTGGCCTGTACCCCAGCTCTTGTGTGCATAAATAAATAAACCTTAAAAAAAAAAAGGAATCCAAGGTGATGAGAGGGGTTGGGATGATGGTCAGAGGTTGTGGGGTCTCCCACTCCAAGACCGGAGACCCCAGCACGGCAGGCCAGCCAACGGGCTCTCAGCTGTCGGGGTCCCTGGTTGGGAGAGGAAGGCAAGGCCATTAAGCTATTTAATCTCCCCCCTAAGTCATTTCCTCCAGCTCCCACGAATGAATAATATGCTTTCCCTCTCCGCATCCACATGGCCTGGGTACTGAGGCTTGGAGCCGGGTCTGCTTTCCAGGTGCGGTCTCACCAGTGCCATATAAAGGGGGGATTATTCCCCTTCCTGCAGCCTGACTCCTCACACAGGCCAGCCCCAGCAGGTTTGGCTTCCCTCACGGCCAGATCGCGTTACGAGCTAATATCTAATTTATAAGTTCTCTATCACACCTCGGTTTTACAGCATGTGGCTTCCAAGTGAACATTCACTTCTTCCTCTTTCAAAATGAGTCGAGTGCCCTACAGCGAGGTGAGGAGAACAGAATGTACAACATGTCCAGTAACATCGAGACACCCTGGTGTGCTATCTGGCCCCGAGGAGGTAACTTCATCCCTTGGTTAACAATCTGTAAAATGGGGTCTTAATTCTTTCTGCCATTTCAGAGCTACACCGAGTCCAAATAAGGTGGGAAGTTTTATGCACTGGAATTCATTCTCATACCAGCTTTTCCACGTACCACCTCTCCCATCTGCACTTTTCCCATCTGTAAGTAACATAAACAAATGGAAATAAATGGGGTTCTAAGGCTCCCTTTAAGCATGACACTCTTTGCTTGGCTGTGATTAGTAGCTAAAAGATCATTCTGAGAGGCTTAAAACCTAAGATTTAAAATCACAATAGTTTCATCACCTTTTTTTCCTTAAGTTTCAAAATTGTTAAGACGTTTTGGAAGTAGCAATAGACAAGAAATAATTTAGTCCCAGTTCACCCCACCCTCACACCCCTGTATGTAATTCATAGCCTGTCACTGTGGCTTTGCTTTGACCTTGCCTTGGGACAATGTGACAATGGTGAACGTGATCCAAGACCCAAAGCTCTTCTTTGACGGTGCTGCTTCTTTGCCTTCTGCTCGATCCATGAGAAAGGCAGGCTCAGCCTCAGAGGAAGGCTAGACCACTGTCTCCAGAAAAGAATGAGGACCGCGTGGAGAGACCCAGCCTACAGACACCTGTACCTCTAGTCAGACGTCAGGCTCGCGAGCGAGCCCAGGCAGGTGCTCAAGTCCATCCTCAGGAATCTCATTCCTGCTGAAGAGCTAGAAGTAAATATGAGGTGTTGTGGGCTGCCAAGCCTGGAGCTATTTGCTACATGCAATGTGGTAGCCGCCGATACAAAACTGAACCTAAGAATTTTGCAATTTCTTTCATCTACTGAAAAACAGACTCTCCATTGTCTCCCAGCCTCATATTTCTGATTCTTCTCGTATCTTCCTTTCTGTCTCAGCAGGTCTCTCCTCTGAGTTCACAACAACCCTAACTTCTCTGGTCCAGACCTCCCTTCCAATCTCCTCCCTGAGGATCACCCGATCTGTCATCCCAGGCCTTAGGAGAGTGAGTGCACCTTGACATCTTTGAGAGCAACTTTTCTTAGAAGGTGACTGAGGAGAAGATTTCTTTGTCTAGAAACAATTAACCCGGTTTGTGGTCTCAAAAGATGAGTGCCCTTCTGATAGTCATGGGGGGGGGGGGTTAAGTATCCTAGAGCTGACCTTGACCAGCTGTGCTGAAGGTAGCTCAGAACCTGGAAGTGGCCCATTGGGAGGACCTAGAGCAAAAAGCTGCATCTAGGGCAGGAAGCATGTGGAACCTTCTTAGTGGGACTTAGTACGAGAGAAGACTGGAGTCCTCCCTTAGAACCATCATGGCCTGCAGGAATAAGCCTATGCTCTTCAGCCTTGGCTGCTGCAGAAGAAAGCCTCAGGTTTGGCAGTGGTGTTTTCCAGAGATCTGAGACTTCTGTGCCTGCAACTGTCACCTGGAGAGTCAACTCAGTGGATGCAGTTTGAGCCCTTGGCGGCTCCTTTATAGTAACCAGTATTGACTCTTACTAGAACAAGTCCCCCCTTTTGAATCTTGATGCTTCAAGCAGACATGAATGAAAATGAACAAAAGGGCATGATCACATGAATAGCAGGCAATTTTTCAAAATGTGCACATCATCCTATTTTTCAGAGTTGGGTATGGGAGATGCACAGTGATGTCGAGTGCTGAGCCCAGAGTAGCTGAGGGAAAGTCAAGGGACAGGTCGAGGCTGGGTGTGGGGAAGCATGCCCTCCTGGCATGTGGCTTACAAGTGAACATTCACTTCTTCCTCTCAGTCCTCCAGTCCCACATCTCTTCCCACCCAAGTTCTGCAACATCTAGACTTAAATTAAGACACTGGAGACGTCAACATCTTCATTAAAATTTTAGTGTCTTAGCAGAGAAAAATACCAACCTACTTGGTAGTAGAACTGGCTTTCCCCACAGTAAGCCTCAGAATTGCACAATCTGATACTCCCCCAAGCTGCCCAGACCCCACACCAGAAATTGTCCTGCTTGCAGTAGGAGGGAGAGCAAGATCTCCCTGTGGGAATCTGGACCTCAAGAGAGAAAGGGAGAGCAGAGGGGACCAGACTATGCATGTGCAGTTCCCCCGTTATAGTTCAACAATCAGAGAGGCTCTCAAGAGTAGCGGAATAAGGCGACACAAGAGGCCAGAAGTCGACATGCACGAATGCCCTTCCACGTGCAGGATGCATGGGGAGTGGGACGAACGGTTCTATTGATTGTGTCTCTGTGCTCAGAGGAGCTGGAGATGGACAGGGCACCAGCCAAGCAGCTGGTGGGTTCGCTCTGACAAGCTTGAGAACAAGGGTCCATGGGCAACCCAGAAGCAAGCTTTCAACGAACTAGTTGACCAGAAGACTCAAAGCAAGTACAGCCCTCCCAGGCCTCCTGGTAATGTGTGTGCTGCAGACACCTCCTCTTTCTTTCCCCAAGCCCTCACCACCATCCTCTCCTCTGTTCTTACTATCAAAGCCTTTTCCCTCTTTCGTCATAATCCACGTAGTACGTATCCACATGCACTACATCCCTTTTTGTGTTAAATGGTAGAATTTCCTTCTTTGTGTTTTTGGACCCACGTGCATTAAACACAGGTCTAGATGTTTAAGAACTTCTTTAATTAGCATTAAATTTATTGTGTGGCATTCAATGAAAAGAGAGAGAGAGAGAGAGAGAGAGAATCTATGCATGTATCTTCCTGTGTATCTTCCTGTAGAGTTAAATGATGTTAGGGCAACTGAAAGGAAAAAAAGTATAAGCATTTCCAAAGTCTATTCAGAAAGTGCAGCAGGTTGACATTGATTAAAATGCCACACATTATACAACGTGTGAAAGAAGATGAACAAGTTCCAGCAAAAATACTTAGTGCCCTCAGGCGAGTAAGAGTTGAGTGACGTGATTTCCATATATTAAAGACCTAGAGGGAGAACGTAGGTGCACATCCTGGCGTTTCTGTTTTTCTGAAGCATCCTGACTAAGAAGCCAATTAAACAAAACTCGGGTGTACCTATTTTAGAATATAAATACCTGTGTACTTTATCTTTTTTCCTTAATGTCTTTATTTAATGTAATTCACATACTACAAATTGCTCTATCAAAGTGATTTTTCAGTATTATCACAAGTTGCATAATCTTTAACACAACTGAAATTTCGAACATTTTCATCACCAAAAAATGAAACATCATCCCAGTTAGCAGTCTCTCTCCACCTCTTACTCCTCACTGCCAACTCCTAGGAACTACTAGTGCTTTGTGTGACTGCAGGTTTGCCCACTCTGGACATTTCCCATAAATGGACGCACACATCTGCAGTCCCTTGTGACTGGCCACCTTTACTTACTACAGTGATTCCAACATTCATCCATTTTTCAGCATTTGTCAGTACTCCATTCCTTTTCAGTGTGCAATAATAGCTCATATGTATATAACGTTTTTACCCTTTCATTTCTTTGTATACATTTCAATTGTTTCCACATTATAAATGATGCTATTATATTTTTGTGTGCAAGTTTTGATAGATAATTTTCAGGTCTTTTTCCCACGTGCCTAGGAATGGAACTGCAGGGTCTCCCCTCTCTGTCTTTGAGCAAGGGGAAAAGACTATGGAGTGGGTGAGGGGGAGAACTCATACAATTAGCACAAAACCTCTGAGAATGCCATATGGGAGTACAATGATTTCCTTCCACTACTGTGACAAATGGCCACCAATTTAGGAGCTGGAAATAACACTTTTTTTTTTCATTTTATACTTCTGAAGTCCAGCAGTGCACATTTCTTCTGGAGGCTCCAGGGAAGAATCTATTTCCTTGTCCTTTCCAGCTTCTTAAAGCTGCTTGCTTTCTTTGGCTTGTGGTCTCTTCCTCACTCTTCAAAGCCAGCAGCACAGCATCTTAAAATCTCCCTCTCTCTCTCTCTCTCTCTCTCTCTCTCTCTCTCTTTCTCCAGAATATCCAGAATAATCACCCCATCTCAAGATTCTTAACCTATCCATCAGTAAAGTCCTTTTTTGCCACATGAAAAGTCACATGCACCCTTTGTCCATAACAGCACTACACACAACAGCCAAGATATGGAAACAATCCAAGTGACCAACAATGAGTGGGTAAAGATGTTGTGGAATACACACTCAGTTGAATACTACTCAGCTATTAAAAAGATGAAATCTTGCCTTTTGTGACAACATGCGATAGAACTTGATAAATCATGCTACGTGAAATAAATCAGAACATTAAAGACAGTTACTTGATGGATTCACTCATTATAAATAAACAAAATAAACAAGAAAACACAACAAAAATAACTCTTCAACTCTGTGAAAAATATATTGCTACCAGAGGCAGAGCATGTGGGAGGAGGTTAGAGGGGGCCAGATTGTGTATGACGTACTGGGATCTTGGGGCTCAGCAAGTGAAACATAAACATAATGATATATGAAGCTGAACACTTGAAGCCATATAATGTTGTAAGAAAATGGTAAATTCATAAGATTTTATGTAAATATCTCAAAAGTAAAAGAAAAATCCATGTTTAGTCCTCAATAGCCTTTCCATGCATTTTTTTACTTGTTCATTCATTTTTTTGTCTTATTTTTTCTGCAAAATGGGCTGAGCTTCCAGCTTGAGTATTGCCTGTATCATCTGTTTTATATCCAACCCTTATCACCCCATGCAACATGATTGCTGCATCTTCTGAATGAGAGTTAATTCTGGGGGATGCTCCATGACAGTGGCAAGAAGAAAACTACCAGGACACAGAAGGTCCCTCTCCCACCCAGTGGACGCATACACTGTGCGCTTCTCTGTTGGATTAGGAAATGAACCCAGCCCCAGCAAACATCATTGACCATGAGGTGCACTTGAGACAGTTGTCAGCCATTATTCCTCATGGAATATTTAATCTAAGCCATGAACTCTTCATCCATGAGATAGAAATGGTCACACCGACCTCCCAGGCTGCCTGTGGAGAAGCAGCATGTTGGCACGCCTGGATGAGACTGGGAGTCCAAGCAATGGTTACTTTGGTTTATGGCATGTATACTCATTTATTCATTTCATTGTAAAATGTATCCTGTCTTTTCTAAAGAAATGTTAATATGCTCTTTGCATTGAATACATTAGGGAGAACTTTTCATCTAAGATTTTATGTGTGTGTGTGTGTGTGTATATGATGAAAAGGTAGCCTTGAATAGTTTACACATCTGTTACAAAACCCCTGGGAGTAATTTGGAAGAAAAGATTCCAAAGCAGGTGGCTGGGCAGGACATATCAGTCTGTTTGAGGAGCTGGATGTCCCTCAAAAGTTCAGACTGAGGGAAAAGGTCCTTAGACTGTGAGAAAAGAGTAATTAATGACTACAAACCTTGTGTCTATCCATCATGATAAAGTTTCCATAAAGAGCCATAAAGAGATCAATTCCACATCTTAAATTCTCCCCCTACCTCTGAAGCATCATTAACCAACAGGAATGAAATCCTGCTAGCACACGCCACCAACTGTGAATTAAGTGGACTAGATTTTATGTGTGTCTCATTTTTTATCCACACAACTGTTATAGGTTGGATTATTTCCTCAAGTTCATATTTTGAAGTCTTAATCTTTAGTTTCTCAGAATGTGATCTTATTTGAATATTGGCTCCTTACAGGTGTAATTGGAGGTCCTTAATGTGGAACCTGTTCTAATATGACATATGCCTTTTTAAAAGAAAAAAATTGGACACAGATACATACTCACAGCGAGGACATCATATAAAGGTAATGATTGGGGTGATGATCCCACATGCTGAGGAGTAGTAAAGATTGCCAGCAATCCCCCAGAAATAAGAAGAAAGACATACATGCAACACATATTTTCTCACAACTGTAAAAAACAACCCAACCAATCTGCACCTTGGACCTCTAGCTTCCAGAACCGAGAGACAGTAAACTCCAAGTGTCTGACCCACCCAGGCTATGGTACTGTTATGGCAGCCCCAGCAAACTAACACAACGATCTGCAGAGAGAAGGGTTATTACTTTTGGTGAGGTATGCTTAGAAAGTTTGATCCCCTTGCCCAGGGGACCATAGGTAGTGGTTGGCAAAGTTGGCAGAACAACCTTCTTCAAAAGTCCATCCTGCTGACCAATGTGGGTTCCATTTTTTCACCATCCTTCTATTCTTTATGAAATGAAAGGATACCCCTTGTTCTAATGCTGCGCCGGGGAGCTCCCCTCTCCAAAGCCAAGGATGTGTCCTGCACTCTTCATTCACACACATAAAGACTTGGCCTGCCCAAGGAAGACACATTACAGATCTTTCATAGTGATAACTGACATGGAAACAGGACTTCAGAGCATTTGATACTGTTTTTCTAGGTTTCAGAGGAAGCCCTGTGAGATGCTGGCATCCAGAGACAGAATAAACACCAAGAGGCAGTGGGGTTTGCCAACGTGAGGCAGCTAGCTTGTGCCAAGCTAGCGCTGGGCCAGGGTTCCATGTTGTCTTCCTGCCATGAGCAAGACTTATCTGCTTGCTTCTTCTGCATCTGCTATGTTTGCTTCTCATCCACAAATCAGAAATAGCACCAGGCATTCACAGCATGGCCAGTGGAGGAAAAGCATGTCCCATGGAGTTGGGTGGATGCGAGTTCAATTCTCAGTTACCTTGAACAACTCCTCAGTCTCTCTACCTGTAAGACTATTGTGAGAATTAATAAGAAATTATAAAGTATCCCTTTATGCTGGGATGCACTATTTTGAAAACAAATACCTGCCTTAATCCTAGCTTCAGCATTCACTTGGGTGCTACCTTGAGTTCACTTTGCCTTCCTTTGCTTATCTGTTAACACATATATATTATGGATGCAGTAGAACTTTCTATATTTTCTGTGAAAATGAGAGGACTCAATTATAAAGAATCTGAAGAGATATAAAAATGGCCAGACCATAGAAGGCATTAAATGTTTGTTTAATGACTACACTCCACCTTACCTCCAAGAATCAATCATGATGAGCATAAAAAAATACAGCTTTCACCTAGACGGTATCTGCATGAGTGAGGAAAAAAAGAAAATTTGAAAACATCATCTCTACGTTGAATAATAAGAATATTTCATGTCTTAGTTTTAATTATAACTAAAATATAAATAGTTCCCTCAATAAAATCCTCTGGGATTTTACTAACTTAAAATCCTTTTATGTTAACTGTAAATTTAATTGTAAATCATCTCATCCCCTAGTTCAATATCACTACAAGTTAGAGATACTTTAACCCATGTTCCTATGCAAATATCTTTTAGAAGCACATAGATGGAGTCACTTCAGAAGAATTCTAATAAACGTGTTGAAAGCCATGTCTAAATTGGGTTTGCTATCTGATAACTGGAGATGCTATGGAGACATATCTCATAGGTTTCCTTTGGAAACCAACCTTAATGATCACCGAGTGCTCAAAGTCGATACCTATTAATGCTTGTACATATGGTATTAATTCTACATTAATTCTGTCAAAGGTGATATCATAGTTAGAAGTTCCAAAGGATGACATCACTAAAACAACTTGGTTTTCATGAGCGTGGGACCAGTCAGTGCCAAAATCCAGTTCAATCTATTCATCCATCTATTCTGACAAGTTCAGTTTAATTAGTTCAGGGCCTCATAATGAAGCAGAGACGGGCTTTCTGTCCAATTGCCAGGACCATTTCTATTCTCTTCAACTTAAGTGCCAAATGCTTACACTGCTTTGCCCAATTTATACCTTTGCCTATAATTACTAGTCCCCAAGGTGTGATTGTCCTTTTTCATAAGAGTTTGTGCAGCTGCCAACATGAAGTTGTAAATAAATTGTAATACCGTTGCTATGAGGTGTAAAAATCCCACAGCTCATATCCAGAGCCTTGTATAATAAACTCAAGTAAACATTCCATTTCCTGCAAGTGATTGTGGTCTGTGACTAGATTTAGAAAACAGGGCAGTAAGTCATCTTTCTTTAATGCACCATTGAAAACAAAGTCGTATCCCATGAAACCCAAGCCCGTCCTGGACAAAAACAAATAGCTTATTTGTAAAAGACCCTCCAAAGGGGGACCGACTTTTCTGTCACTCATGATGTGAGTTCCATTTCTATTGGCACAAAGTGCTTAAACAATAACAGCCAAGTTCTCCCAACAGCACCACTGCCAAAGAAGTCTACAAGATGGGTTTTCTAGTACAAGCAACAATGTGCTGTAGGAAGAAAGAAGGAGAAAATCAAAGGAAGACAGACCAAGTGTTATGGTTCACTCTTCTCCTCACTAGATGCATGACCTAGGTCATCTAAACCACCATGCTTCACTTTCTTCAGCTATAGCTTGGGAGAAACGATGTCTCCCAAAGGGATTGACATAAACACAAAATGAGATAATTAAACACAAAGCACCTAGCAACAGCCTGTTCAAATGAGCGTGACACAGAAATCATCACTTCTTTCTCTTTTTCTTATTAATTGACAAAAAAACCTACATTTCTTGGTTTCCACTGGACCAACTCTTATTCTACTGTGGGGAGCATGTCACAGCTGAGAAACAGCCATATTTTCTTCTAAAATTGCTTTCTCTAAAAACTACCTCATCTGTGAAAGGTGATCAAGATCCAAAATGAAGCCCTGACTACAAATCTAGTAATTTCTAAACCATCTTAAGACTACTGAGAAAATCCTCAGGAAATTCTCAGTAGTCTTAAGATGGTTTAGAAATTACAAGGTTTTTAGTATTTTTACTTAAGTAAAAAAGTATCTAGAATTTTCTCAGTAGTCTTATCTATAAGAGCTCAGTGTTGTTGTTTTAATCAATAAAAGCTCAGTGGTTATTTTTAATGGTTAATTATAATAGAATTTAAGACAATCCAGTGCTTTATATCAGAATTGTATCCTATGGAACATGGAATGATCATGGGTCCAACTTTTAACATAAAACTAAGTTTACACTTGAGCCAATTAGGTCTAGAACTAATCTCTGATTAAAATCAGGTGTGTTCAACAATAGCCCAGAATTTATAGTGGAAAATTAATCAGGAGTAAAAATCCACTCCTACTTGTAGCCAAGATCATGAATGCTATCAAATAGACGTGGTTTCTCCCACCAACTGTGCATACAGCTCAGCCTCCATTATAGTTGGTTGTCTAGTTCTGGCCAATGCACCATAATCAGAACTGATATGTGTTGCCTTCAGTTAAAGGAAGTTGAGTCAGTGTGCTTCTTCCATCTCCCTTCTCCAGCTACAGAAGACATGGTAAAAAGATGAAGGAGAACTAGATCATAGAATTTCTGCCAGTGAGAAATTAAAAATAACATAGTTCATGTTGAGGATGCAGGGATTGTTTCCCAGACATTGTTTTAATTGTTTATGCCGTTCTATTAATCACAGTTCCAAGTTCACCTTCTTTGGTGTTCTGGAGAGGTTGTCCATGGTCCCCAGCCCTTTTTAATCCCTCTGTTTAATTGGGGTCACATCAAACTGGGGACACTAGGTGGGGAGGGAAAAGGGGAAGGGTGGAGGGCAGATGGGAGCACGGGGGACAGAGGTGATGGTGCACTGGTGATATGGTGATGGGGAATACATGGGGATTACAATTGATGTTAAATATATGTAAATTTTAAAAATTTATATTAAAAAATAATAATAATTGGGGTCACATTCACATTCTTCCCTTAAAAAGTACATCTCCTATTAAGGTGTACTCAGGCTTCAAGGAATGTGTCCTATGTACAACTGCCATGGAAAATCCACCATGAAGAGAATCATTTTGGTGACCATGACCTTCTCCACCCAATGCCAGATTCACTTCCTCAGGGCCCTACTAAGTCACCAGGCACCCTGTTCTCCCAAAGTCGTAATTTTTTAACACAAAGTAAATCTGTATTAGTTTCTGCAGCTGCCACAACAAATTATCATAATGTGGGTGACTCAGGAACTTGAACATATCTTTCCAGAAATAAAGTTTAAGCTTACTAAAATGCTCTGCTAGTGTGAGCCACAAAGATCACTCCCCCCCACACACATACAATTATATTGTCATCTGATAGCAGGTTTTAAAGCAGAGTTGCCTTGGTCCTCAATGCCTTCGAGTTTTAGTTACAGAAAGTAAAATGCTATCTTACATTCCCTTTAGTGGTTCCCCTATCCCTAGGACTCGTTTCCATGGGCCACAGAAAATCTGATCGATAAGACTCCACTGGATGCTCATGGCCGATACTGTGTCCTCAGGCCAAAATCCCATTTGGAAAGAACATTTCCTACCTACCAACCAACACCAGTGTCTCTCACCGGCAGCCCACCCAGCACTCAGCATTCCACTAGCTGTGCATTAGGATTTAGATGTCCTGGGACTAGTCAAAATGTAAACCCAGACCTGGACCCTGTGACAGTGAATTCCTTGATCTCTCAATTTCACGAGACCCTGAGATTTTTGTCACCAAAGAGTAACTCACCTTTTTTCATGTCTCACTGTCAGTGCTCTCACTACTTTTATTACAAGGCAGGGGGATGACAAGATAATATTGGAACATTTCCAAATCATACACTGAATTACCAATATCCCTATCCTGAAAAATGGGTAGTTCTACCACTGTAATTTTCATATAACAGAATAGAAATGACCCTTCAGTCATGTCCCTAAGTGTTTCATTTTATGGATGGAAAAACTGAGATCTCAAAATGTTAAGTGACTTATTCCAGATCACCCTGCTATTCAGTAGCACATCATAACCACCAGCTTAGTGTTGGCATTGTCTGAGAACACTAGTTTCTGGTTGGAAAACTTGGGTTTGAACCTTAATCCCGACACTTACCAACTGCTGAAAACTGTTCTAAGAAAGTCATGTGGCCGTGCTCAGCCTCAGTTTCCCCTTTTGCAAATAGAAATAGATACCATCTTTCCGGCCACCCGTGAAACTCAAGGACTACAACATGGGGGAATGTCTTGCAGGTGATCTCCACGAAGAATGAGCTGAGTGAGCAGTTTGCGATCAGAGAACCTGTAGAGTCCTAGATCACTCCTCCAGCACACTGAAGTGACAATAGAAAAGTTTGCCAATGATCATGGTAATAAATTAACTCATGAAGACTTGTGCTGTGAAATCAGAAATCAGAAATAAAGACAGAGCGTCGCATCAGTTCTCACCCACGCTCCACGACTGACTAGCAGTGCAGCCTGAGGAAAACCACTGAGCCTCTCTGTGCTTTGCCCTCTCATCTGGGAGGGAGAAGAGCACAGGTACTCTGTGTGGGCTAAGGGGAGAACCGAGTGGCACACAGCCTGGCCCCGAGGACTGCCCGTCAGTGTTTCCTCTTAAGTTTCCTGTCTGTTCCCTTTCCTGCATTGGTCTCTAGCCTCGTTTGGCACTTCCCCATCATCCTGGGGCTTCCCATGTGTTTTATCTCATTTTGAATTATTAAAAGAAAATACAGATCACAGAAGTCTTGTATTAACTGATGAATGTTCTCTGCAACAAAAGGCATAGCCAAGGATAAGACATCAAGATGACATCATGTTGCATCAAAGCAGCCCTCTGATACTGCAAAGGAGCTCAGCTTTGAAAGAATATTCCAGAGTATTAAGCAGGCCACCAATGAGATGCTCAGTGGCTCACCTGCAGTGATATAATCTTACCTGTGATTCTCGCTTGGTCTCCGAGGAATGCCACTGGCTATTTAATCTGTAATGAAGTCGTAATACCGTACATTTGTTGTCAACAAATGACTACCTGCTCACAACCCACAGTTACCTCTGTGACTAAAGAGAGTAAAGAAAGAGGTTCACTTCCCCCGCTGCTCTTACTGGTGCTTCTCCTGGCAGGCTCAGTGGCCCCATCTCCATCCATCTAACGAAGAATTTACCTTCAAAGAAACCAAGTGTCTCTTGTCAAAAAATTTCTGCACTCACTATAGCTCTTCAGACACTTAGTTCTGAATCCCAAAAGGAAGGTTCCAAGGCTGGTGCATATTGGACAGTTCAGTGACACGTTGCTATGTGATAGGTACCCAGAGAAGCCTTTTTTTTTTTTTAAAATAATCTCAGAAGGTTTCCCTGGTGGTCTGGGGCACTGTCTCAGCACCGTCACTGCTGCAACCTGAGTTCAATCCCGCCCAGGGAGCTGGACCACATGGCGCAGCAGACCTCTCCTGTGCTGCCCACTGCTCCCCTCAGCAGTGTATTTCAGTCGATCTGCCTGTTCTGCTCCCCACTCTGTCTCTGGTGAATCCTCTCACCACCCCCCCATACCTCTGGTCTGCACCCCAGTTCTTCTACATACACACAAAAAAAGATCATTCTGTTTGTTTATTGAAATAACATCATATTCTAACATTATAATAGCTTCAGGTGATTCTTCACAAGAAATATCTTTTTGAATGAATCATAAATCCATGAAAAAAAGGACCTTGAGTTCAATTCTGATGGGTTGTTTGAACCAGCAGAAATTTAAAAAGAAAATTTAAGAAATGTATATAAGGTAAAAAGTTGAAATTTAAAAAGCTTTAAATTTGTTGACTTTTCCAGATGATTGGGATAAAATCTGTTCACATTACCCACCTAGCTTGTGGAAAACTGATGTTCTATGGAAACATTGCTTAAGACCAATTAAACTATACAAAACCACAGAACGTGGTAAAGGGTGAAGTGTGACCAGCTTAACAATAACTGACAAATATATCATTACCGCAACTCAAACCCAGTGTGGACTGACATCAAGGCCCAAAGGTGAGAAGAATAACGACCGCCAGTACCAGGGGAGCCTATGTCTCAATGTCAGTAAGTCCGTCCTCTCTAATCATCACAAAAGACTTAGGTGCTACCTTCGATGTTATTTTTATTCTAGAAGTTTAAAAAGTCTTAAGCTTAATAAACGTTTGATTGTTGTTGTTATTGTTTATTTATATATTTGACATTAATTGTGGTCCCCATGGATTTTCCACCACCATTTCACCAGTGCACCCTCACCTCAGTCCCTTGTGCTCTTTCTGCCCTCACCCCATTACCTCTCCCTTCCCCAAGTGTCCCCAATTTGTCCTTGTCTTTTTTTTTTAATTGCTATTATTCTTTTCCTTGGTCGCTTATTTGGTTTCCTTATTTTCCTCCTAGGGTGAGACCATCCAGTATTTTCTTTTGCCTTCTGATTTACTTCGCTGAGCGTAATCACTTCCAGCTCCATCCATGTTTCTATGAATGACCCGAGTTTATCTTTTTTGATTGCTGAATATGACATGTTACCAGGTCTTACCTATTGTAAAGAGTGCTGCAATAAACATAGGGGTGCGGGTATTCTTTTGTATCAGTGTTTTTATGTCTTTGGGATATATTCCTATGAGTGGGATTGTTGGATCACATGGGAGTTCCATTTTCAGTAGTTTGAGGAACCACCATTCTGCTTTCCATAGTGGCTGGACCAGCTTGCATTCCCACCAGCAGTGTAAGAGAGTTCCTTTTCCTCCACATCCTCGCCAACATTTGCTGTTGCTACTTTTTTTGATATGTGCCATTCTCACTGGTGTGAGGTGGTATCTCATAGTGGTTTTGATTTGCATTTCTCTGATTACCAGAAATGTTGAGCATTTTTTCATGTGCCTGTTGACCATCTGCATTTCCTCTTTGGAGAAATGTCTTTTTAGCTATTCTGCCCATTTTTTGACTGGATTGTTTAGTTTGTTTTTTTTTAGTCTGGTCAGCTTTTTGTGGATCTTTGTGATAAGTCCCTTGTCAGTAGTGTTGTGTGTAAAGATTTTCTCCCAGTCAGTGGGGTGTTCATATTTTTTAAAGATTTTTTTTATTTATGCATACAAGAACTGGGGTACAGGCCAGAGTTGCCAGAGGTGAGAGGATTCACCAGAGACAGAGTGGAGAGCAGAACAGGCAGATCCACTGAAACACACTGCTGAGGGGCACAGCAGGGAGGCAGGAGAGGTCTGCTATGCCCTGTGGGTCCCCTCCCTGGCCGGGGATCAATCGAACTCTCACTGCTGTGCCATGGCTGCTTCACAGTGTGGCGCTCAACCTGCTGTGCCACCAGGGAGGCCCAGTAAGCGAAGGGTCTTAAATGTGAACCCTTCGTATTAATGCAAAGCCTAGGCACTCGCTCCACTGCCTCAGGTTGCACTAGGTAGGAGAATAAAAAGAAATGCAAAATTTGAAATTCTCAACTACTTAAAAAATATCCATAAGGACAAATCAAAGTTAATATTCTGTAAAAATGTTTTAATAGAGTGATGGAATTGTAGACCATAACAACCAGAACAAATTTTCTTTTTTAAAAAAGTTCATTATAAAGGCAAAGTCTACAGTTAAGGAGCTAACTCAGTGTCATATTACTCTCATTTTTTACATATGCTTTGATTATTGCCTTTATTCAATAACTCATCTGTAAAGAATTTCTGAGCAGGTATTTTTCTAGTCACTGAAAACACAGGGATAAATAAGAAGTGATCCCAACCTTCAGGAATTTTGCAGTCTGCTAAGTAGACAGGCACAAATATGCTGTGATAACAGCATGTAATGTGATGCTCGCAGCAGGGCATTCCTTTGTATATTTCCCTAAGCAGCCTTTATCGTCTTTTAGCCCTCTGTTCTCCTATTTCCCACATCTAGAGCTCCTGGGAATACCCAAAATCCTGGAAATGAAGGTTCACAGCAAGTTAATTTCATGCATCTAATTAGCCTAATACTGCAGTAGAGTGTATGTGTTATGATAGTATCTCTCCTCCCCTGTCTGGTAGCTGCATCTTTCCAAACATCCTATGACTCTCATAGAAGCTACCAGATATCCCATGACACTTTCTATACCTACTACCTGATACAACGTTTTTGACCAAGCCTGAGCACCTGACAAGAACCACGATAAGAAAGGGCTCTCCTAAGACTTTTGGTCTTGGGGCCAGGAGCCTCAAGATTAGCTTCTGTGCTGAGCAAATGATATAAGAAGTAAATCTCAGGGGTCCTCAATGCCACGTGACTCATTTTGGAAAACAGCTAGTCTACAGCTAGCATTTCATGTCTGTCTAATTGTCATCACCTCCAAGCTAATTCAATCCAGTGTGTCCAAAGCAGGACTCATCCTCTGTGCCCTAAACAAGATCACTTGTGGAGTTCGTCATTGAGTAGTATTCTATTCCAAGTCGTTAAGCAAGACAGGAATTTAGATTCATCATAGGTGTCCTCCTCCCCATTCCAATCACTCATGCCTATTAGAATCACACCTTAATATTTCTTTACACTCTCTACATATTCACCATGCTCAGGTGTCAGTTACAAAAGTTTCTCCCTGCTCTACCCACATACCACTGTTCTACATTCCATTCTTCAAACACAGTCAACTTTCATGGCTCTACTGTCATGTTAGAATAGAATCCTCCATTCTTTTCACTTAATTCCTAGACTAAAGCCCTAGATTTCTGTGGGCTTTATGTTAGTATCACCTCCTTTCTCATGCTCAAGAGCACTTGTCTCCTCACAACAGGAACTTTGCAGAAAGAGTTACCTCCTGCTTCTCAGCTCAATCATCTCCACCTTGGGGATGGTAACTCCCACCTCCATGATGAGGTCAAATCATTTAGCAGCAGCTCATAAAGCACCTTAGATCTTTTAAAATCCCAGTGGTCCCAGAATTCTGCTGAGGAAATGTTTTATAGCTGCATAGCTCCATTTACTTGGATGATGATCTAGATAAGATCAATCTCCTCCACCAAACTCCATGAGATATGGTGGATAGGGGCCAGGTTGGCTGTCTGTCTCCCGACGACTCTAGACTCTAGCACAGGGACCCACTCAATGCATTCCAAAATATGCAAGATATTACATTGTAATCCTTAATTTATTCTACATAATTTGTTTTGATAACAATAGAAGGTTGCAAGTATTTCAGAAGTTTGAGAATTCAAGCAAAATGTCTTCAGCTAAACCATTCTGTAAAAAAAAAAAATCTCTACTATATATTTTTTAAAAGCTATGTAAGTTCTCCTTCCCCCAAATAATTGCTCCATGTCAATCCCTGACTTCTAACTCTGAAATCATAGGCCACTCTGCTGAGCACCATCTTTCTTGCAGAAACCATTTTCCTGTCTCTGGCATCTATTCAACATCATTTGTGGAGTACCTAGCACTCCGATAAGTGGATTCGGAATGAAGAAGCCATGGCCCTAACCATCAACATGCTCATGCTCAGTAGACCCCCTCCCCCCACCCAGTGACCAC
The DNA here is from genome assembly GCA_019455555.1 of Galemys pyrenaicus. Taxonomy (NCBI): domain Eukaryota; kingdom Metazoa; phylum Chordata; class Mammalia; order Eulipotyphla; family Talpidae; genus Galemys; species Galemys pyrenaicus. The sequence continues at coordinate 2,695,331 of JAGFMF010012216.1, forward strand.
CTTCCCCACCTCTCCCTCAGGTAAACACACGCAGCTCATTCATGTTACCCAGTGATAAATGTCACAGACATGCTGCAGTGGAAACTCACCCAACCCCAAAAGTCTTTGCAGAATGAAAATAAATATTATCTATGTAGTTTCGCAAAGTTTCCCATTAAAAACACTAAGCATTCTTCAGAGTTGGGTGAGCTATGTGCTGAATCCAAGGAGCTATCCTTGAGATGCATAGACATAGACAGTCCAAATGACTCCTCTGACATGCTGGTTGGCAAGGGACAAACGCTGGCTTTCACTACCAGTTTAAAGTGTCTGTGTGTTGGCCATAACACCACGTCTGACTCATTACCATCATCGAACACATCTTCATGGTATAACTACATAAGCCAAGTCCAGACAATTTCACTTTGGTCTGGCTTTGTTACTAATGTGATGTGTGTGACCTTGGGAAAGCAATTCAGTTTTCTAGACCTCAAGTTCCTCTCCTCAAAATGAGGGAGTTAGAATTAGATCTCTGAAACCCTTCCCAGCTCTTACCTTCCAAAACCACCCAATCTCTTTTATATCAGCTGCTTTCTGGTTATTTCATTATTAATATGTCATAATGCCCAACCTGGTTACCAGGTACAATCAGCGATAAAGACAGAGCTAGAAATAGACATAGATATATGCACATAGAAATTATACACATGTATATAATCTGTATATACAGAAATGCATACAATTTTCAAGTTGGCAAAAGGTATTCTAAACTGTTTTTAAAGTAGCTAGTCTTATAACACTACAACAAAAATATGCAGGGAAAAGCCAAAATCTAATCTTGGCCAGGAAAATGCTTGTAATTTCTGGACTTTCACCCCAATATTGAAAGTGAAAATGCCGGGGCAAAGCATGCCAGCGTCTCAGGCACTTCCCAGAGCTTCCCTTCAATATCAAGGGCACGTCAGCTGGTCAACCAGCCATGGCAAAGATCACCACTGATATTCCCAAGAATAATAAGAGCCACAGTCTGATAGACATGCAGAGTTCCTTCCAGGTGCTGAGAGTTTCCTCTTTCAAATAGCTCAAAACCTAATATGATACAGTTTGTAGATTTCGGGGCCAATTCTAAGAGAATATTGCCATGCAGAATTGAAATGCACCGCAGTGAAAAGACCCAGTCTCCGTACCAGAATGGGCACACCTAGTGCTGCTCTGAATGGCCTTGTTTTTGAGGAAATGGGCCTGCCATGCAGGCTGGAGGCATGGGTGCGTGACTAATTATGTTTTCCTTTGCAAACTACTTCACATCCATTATGCAAAAGCCTTAAGGAGCTATTTCTAGAGAGGGCAGGCCACATACAGTCTTCTCGATGAAAACATTCAGTGAATACCTTTAGAGTAAGTTCTGCTAGTGTCAGCTTCAAAGTCATCTTCTGCAGGGGCCTTCTCATTGGTAGAATTCACTTCTCTTCTCGTGTTAGGTGTTATCAGGACTCACCAGCTGTTCTACTCATAGCTGGGTGAAAAAACCGGCCGGGAGACTGCAGTTCACGTCAATGTAGCGTGACAAGTCCTGATTCTTATGAGAAAATGTAATACGACTGTTATTCCAGACAAAACTAGAAATGCAGATTCACAACTTGTGAAATGGATTTCAGGAACTATTGATTGCTGCACGTATTGGCAGACTGCTTTGTAAGTTTTTAAAGTGCACAAGTTAGAGTGTCATCCTGTAGTCTTTGCATGACATGGATGTCTGGAAGAAGGGTCAGAGCTACATCCTTTTCCCACTCACCTGCATGCTACACACCTGTTGTCTTTCTTTGTGTTCTTCTTTTGTTTAAAATTTTTCTTAAGATTTTTTGAACCTTTCTTTTTTATCGATGCAACATTATGTTACAACATTACATGAGTTTCAGGTGTTCTTTTCATAAAACAGGCTTCTTGAGAATAGGTATCCCAATCCTGGGTACACACAATGATTTTTAGTTATTTTCCTAAATGGTACAGCCATCACCTTAAATCACTTTTAGAGCATTTTCATTCCTCAAGATCTCTAGCGCCCATTACTAGTAACCCCCATCTCTGTCCCTAGCACTACACAAACACTAACCTACTTTATGTTTCTAGAATTTACCTTTCCTGAACACTTCATTGCAGTGGTCTCTTCCATCTGGCTCCTCTCACTTAGCATAATGCATTTGAAGTCCATCCATAACCTAGCAGCTTCCGTAGTTCATTCCTTCTTATTGCACTACATGGACCTGCCACATTTTGTCTATCCCCCGGTTGGTGAGCATCAAGCCACCTCTAGTTTGGAGGTGATTATGAATAAAGTTGCTATGAATATTTGCTTGCAAGTCTGTGTGCGAGCATTGCTTTGGGATAAATACTTGCTTAGAGTAGAATTTCTGGTCTATTTCATGCTTTTATTTAATCATGCCACACATTAATTCATTGACTATACAGCTCTATAAGTAAGCCTCTCTTAGGAAAGGATATTAAGTGAATGAGATTTACTCTCTTGGAAGGAAATAAGACATGCACATAGATGTAAAATCATGCTCTAGAAAGTTGGGTTTAGGAGGAGGAAGAGATTGGACTCCTTAGAAAAACAAGAAGATTTCCCAGAGGAAGTAGCTCTTGTGTAGAGATCTTGAAAAATAACAGGATTTGATAGTTGATCCTTCCCAATGTGAGTCTGCTGATTCCCCGGGGTGCTTATCTGTGGTCCCATGAAGAAGGGGGTTCGTGCTGATCGAGGTTGGATTCATAAGATGGATCAAGCTCTCTGTAAATGTGAGTCTCGATTCTCTGACCAGGATTTTCTCATTTTGGAATAAGAATCGGTCTTTTCCATGTGAATCTCTGCTTCACTTCTCTGCAGTCTGCTTGGGGGGCTGGAAAGCATTCCTTGAGATAGTGATTGTAAAGGAGATTCCAAAAAAGTGATCCATTGTTTCTCCAAATCAACACAATGTTCTGCTAGTGTCTGCAGAGCTGTTCTTCGGAGACCAATGAGGGGGATCTGTTCCACGCCTCTCCTTGGTTGATAAAAGACCCCTTGTACTGTCCCCCCCACTACTGTGTGCCCCATCTTCGAATTTTCCCTTTTCATGAGGACACTGGTCCATCACCCTAATAACCTCACTTTAATTTTGACCTCTGTGAAGATCTTATCTCCAAAAGGGGGCGTACTCTGAGGTCCAGGGGTTACATGTTAACAGGGAATTTAGGGGAGAAACAATTCAACTCCTTGCAAACATTACCATTCAAATTGAACTGGGGGGTGTTCCCAAAGGAAACTGCTCTTGAGAACTATCAAGTAGAGCTTGATGAATCCGAGCCTGAAGGAGACAACTGCAGTAGAGAGCTGGCCTGCTGAGGACACACAGACCTCTGATGGATTTGACTGATCTAGAAAGTTCTTCAGGCAGGCAGGTCACTATCTCAGTAAAGCAGGCCTTCTCCCAGATAGCCACCCTGTGAGGAAGCTCAACCCGCCTGGCAAGCTCTTGTGCACTAACAGTCAAGGACACAGTCAAGTCTGTGATCACCAATCCTTCAAACATTAAGCTAAGAAAGAAAAAAAAAAAGATGCACACCAGGTAGCATTCAGCACAGCTTAAAGAAAGGTCACACTAGGGTGTGTCTCTGCCCTTGTTCACTTGTCAGCCTCTGATTTTCCACTTTTTGATGAATGAATGTCATTGCCCAAATACAAACAGCCTGCGTTTGCTGCACCATCTAAGAGGAATTTCTCTTCTGCAAGCAAACAATACAATGAAAAGAGGGTGATGGGAATTTCATTTTTGTCGACAGCAGAACCTCTTTGATTTAAATGATTGCCTGTGTATATGGAGGGAAAAACAAGTCTTGATATGTAATAATCCCAAGAAAATTTTTCTTTTGCTACAACATCACGTGAACTGGTAGAACAAGGACTGTATAAAACTGGAAGAAACTGAGGGGCGAGATGCAGGCCTGCAGAACGCTGTGGGGGGACGGTGGGTGAATGTGGGGACGCTGACCTCCTGTCTCCTGGCCCGCACCCTGTCCTCTGGATCCTCCACCCTGCAGCCAGGAAAGGGCTCCTGGGGGACACTAGGAGGACAGGTCATGCTTCAGCGTTAGCCTTTATCACAACAAACACAAGTGGCTTCCCACTCTTCCAGGGCCCCCAGCGGGAGGAATGAAGAATCAGTGCCGCATGTTCTAGAACAGGCACTACCAGTCTTCAGGGCTGGGGTGACCTTGGCTTCCTCTGTCACTGTCTAGGCTTGCTCCATCTTAAGGAGCTGTGAGTGTGTGTGTGTGAGTGTGTGTGTGTGTGTTAACTATTACTCAACTAACAGGAAAACGATAATGGCTAAACGGGCAGGCAGAGATCGAGGACAAGGAGGTGACGTACGCAGTGACCCGGCCGTGCCAACCTTACATGCAGAAACGCCGATCTGGGCTTTGAGCTCGGACCTCTTTGGCCCGAGAAGATCTGGAACATGTGAGAAATCCATATGGAAAATGTCAGGCATTCGCAGCACATTAAGATCTGGGCTCAAGAGAGAAGAAAATTTCTTCGGCGGCTCTTGCCAAGCACCTCACTGAGGACACGTGGCAACAGACCAAAGCAGCCTGTCGGGGCGCCTCTGCCAGGGATGGATTGTTTTCAAAAAATATTCATCATTTATCTTGGTAATTACAATCCAAGGGACTGTAGCACATTATGGGTGTTAAAAAGCTAAAATTCTGGAATAGAGGCTGTGTTCCTATTTTTTTTTTTTTGATGTACTTGTTTATCCTAGAAATCTAGGATTTCTCCCCTCCTGTTCTTTGGTTTCTTTCTTTCTTTTTTTTTTTAAATTATACAAAACACAAGAGTGGAGCATCTTCATTTCCAAGTACCGAGACATGGGGGACGTCACCTGGTAGAAGTAACCCCACTCCCAGCACAGGCCTCGGCTCGGCTGCGGTGGCCCCTTAGGGGAAAACTTACTTTCTTCTTTTTGGTACAATTTTCTAAAACCTGTGTCAGGTAAGCGCAGCACAGCGTTGGCATTCGGAGGAGCAAAGAAAGAAGGATTTCAAGTGACCTGTCCTTGCCTTTGATCGAGAAAGGCAAGGGTTTCTCTGGACTCAGAGTCCCTCACGAGCAGAGGTAGAGAAATAACCAGCGTGCAGGTCAGACCTGACACAGCAGGATGCTGCAGGGGCGAGGTCAAAGGAGGAGCGGGGGCCACCCCGGCGCTGTGCACTGAAAGTGGACCCCAAGTCTTCATAGCTGAGAGCAGCCATGTGGGGCCGCTCAGGCGGGGAGAGCGATGCGATCACACCACCAGCCCAGAGCTGTCTGGCCCAGCCCCACCTCCCTCTGCTTTGGGAACCAAGTTCCTGTCTTCTCCTGGTGGGATTCTCGTCCTGACTTCTGACTGTCAGAGGGTGGACCCCAGGGAGAAGGGAGGTTCCAGGTTCCCTGCCCCATCCAAGCGAGAAGAAGCTGGAGAGAAGACTGGAAGAAGGAAGGATAAGAAGGTTTAGGGCTTCCTGGTGGCACAGCAGGTTGAGTGCTGCCTGTGAAGCATCTGAGGCATGGCAGCGCAAGTTCGATCCCCAGCCAGGGAGGGGCCCCACATGGCGCAGCAGACCTCTCCTGCCTCCCCGCTGCTCCCCTCAGCATTTCTATATTGACTGTATTTCAGTCCATCTGCCTGTTCTGCTCCCCACTCTGTCTCTGGTGAATCTTCTCACCTCCCACGATTCTGGCCTGTACCCCAGCTCTTGTGTGCATAAATAAATAAAAGCCTTTAAAAAAAAAGAGAGAAAGAAGAAGGTCTGAGGGTGCAGGTGGAGCAGAGAGACACATGAAGAAGCTGCGCTTGCTTCTTGGCCTTGGACTTGTATCAGGGACTTGGGGGACATGGAAGGAGACACTTGAAATGGATATGGTGAGGGAGCTGGATGCCTCCCCTTACTAGTAAGGATTCCTTAGGATCAAACTGACAGCATACGATCAAGGCCTCCTCCCTGTAAATGCTCTGCATGTGTCACCAGATCCATGAGGTGCATTCTTCAGTCAAGAACAAGGCCAGGTGTGGTGCTGTCCAAGATGCCCTCCCAGCCGCCCCGCCAGGGCTGAGCCCACTCTGTGCTCCCAAATGCCCAAGCTGGCCTCGGGCAGCGTCTGCCTGCCCTTGCTGAAATCACCGTCTGTGTCAGACTCATCCTTTGTGAAGCCCCCAGAGAGCAGACACTGGATGTTATTCCTTCTTCCCACCAAGTGCAGGGCCTGGTACAAAGCGCACGTTAAGTAAAGTGATCCTCAAAAATATTCTAACCCATAAGACCTGGAAATAACCCAAATGCCCAAAAGTAGAGGACTGGGTCAAGAAGATGTGGTCCATACACATGATGGAGTACTATTCAGCGATCAAAAATGATAAGCTAGGGCCATTTATAGAACCATGGATGGAACTAGAAGGAATTATACTCAGTGAAATAAGCCAGAAGGCAAGAGAAACATATCGGATGGTTTCACTCTTAGGAAGAATGCAAAGGAACAACAACTACAAAAATAAATAAATACATAAGAGAGAGCGCAAGGAAATGAACAATTACAGCCAAAAACAAACAAACAAAAAAGTCAACAAGAACAAAAGGACAAAGACAAGCTGAACGGATCATGGGGGACACGGGGGAAGGGGTCCGGGTACAGACTGGGATGAGGACAGAAAGAGCACATGGGACTGAGGAAAAATATATATATATATATTTTTGGGGGGGAAATAAATGTTTAGATGAGATGGCAATGAATCCAGCTGGATTCTCTCGGGAAAACAGGAGCGCTCCCCACCCGGGAGCCACGCGCCTGGGCTCCAGAAGGCCTCGGGCTGGGTGTGTTCTCACCTGGCCGCCTCCCGGCAGCTCCCCGCAGCCGCGCGCAGAGGGGCCGAGGGAAGAGGCGGGTTCCCACGGTCACACGAATTCAGAAAATGCTGAGTCACCACGGGTTTTGTTCCCACACGAGGGTGTGTGGGGTGACGGTGCCCAGGACATTCGGACCTCCTGCCGCTTGGCGGGGGAAGCAGCCTCAGTACGGCTGCCCTGCTGCGGGTCAGCGAGAGCGTGGGCGAGGCAGCAAGGTGAGGCGGAGCGTACACCTGCGCAGCTCCCTGCCCGCCAGAAACAGGCTCTAGGGAGGACCCTGGACGCACACCAACGCCCGCCCTACAAATGGGCAGGGCCGGGCCTCCCTGGTGGCGCAGTGGGTTAAGCAATGCACTATGAAGCAAACCGCAGCCACTGCAGCACGAGTTCGATCCCTGCTGCCGGCCAGGGAGGGGACCCACATGGTGCAGCAGACCTCTCCTGCCTTGCCCGCTGCTGCCCCCAGCAGTGTGTTTCAGTCCATCTGCCTGTTCTGCTCCCCACTCTGTCTGGTGGATCCTCTCACCTCCCACGACTCTAGCCTGCACCCCAGCTCTTGTGTGCATAAATAAATAAATCTTTAAAAAACAAAAACCAGTGGGCAGGACCTTTGACAGTGATGTAAGCAACTAAACGGAATCCCAACTGGCCTCCTTTGGGGCACACAGCCACTCTTGGCCCCAGCGATGAGTCTCACTCCTTGGAGTCTCTCCGCGGCCCTCCGAAGCACAGCGCAGGTGCTGCTGAGAGAGGCTGCGAGCAGAACATTCAGGAGGCAGCGTCACCACACCAGGACCAGGTGGTGTGGGCGTGGAGACGACTCCACAGCCATTCAGCCCACTGTAAATGAAAGGTCCTTAGGGGCCACCGCGCAGCGGGGCAGGCGCTGGACAAAGTATCCGGAGGCGCAGGCAGGAGAGGGGCGTGGAGAGGGAGGCCCACAGGGAGCACCGCAGGTCCCTACGAACCTGCTTAGTCACACCCTAGAAGTGACTTACCCAACAAGATGTAGCAATTCTACACGGGAAAGAACGCTCCAAAAGAGAAGGGACTGTGTCAGCGCACTTCTGCTCTGACCAAGCAGCCGCCCGCCCGCCTGCTGTGACCCTGCAGGTGCGTCTCTTCACCGGCCTCTCCCTTTTCCAAGCGGGAGCCAGCTCCCCCAGGACTGAGCACGCCTCTCTCTGCAAACCTGTCCTTTAGGGGGCCACTTTCCCTGCCTGCGGCTGTGCAAGGGTCCTTTCCTGTCCTTCTTTTAGAATAGACCTGCCCTTTTGGATATAACCGAATGGCACTACGTTGGAGGGAGACTCAGCACGTGCGGCTGAAAGGGGAGCTCCAGTGGAACTTTTCTTGGAGGGGACCCAAGGACCCGCTCTCTGATCCCAGTGCCTATCCAGGACCCCCAGGAGCACGGAAGAGAGGAGGGGACAGCAGGCACCTTGTTCTCCTCTGCAACTCTGTGATGAGCTAGGTTTCCCCTATCACAGAAGGAAGAGCTGAGCAAGTTTAGGCCAACAGCGGTCTGGAGAGGAGAGGAGAACTTCCCGCCTCTGGAGCCCAGGGAAGCTCTGTTACCATTTCCCTCAGGAGCACAATCTAGGTTCTTTCTACTGTGCGCGAAGTGAGCTGGACCTTGAAAGGCCAGGAATCCAAACGGCAGAGACACGAGCGGGAGAGAGTGGGGAACAGTCCGGCCTTGGCTTCCGCCGTCTGCTTCCCCCCAGAGAAGCCAGTATCCTCTGTAAATGTTATGGTGAGAAAAAAGCAGGCAGGGACTTTCCTCTGAGACTCACAAACATTCTACTTAAGGGAAAAGTCATCCAAGACAACATTTGTTAAATTAAAAATAACAATAAAAAGAAAAACTTGACATCTATTCCTAGCCAAAAGGTTGAGCATTAAATAATTTGGCTTTGATAAAAAAAAAAGTATGTTGTTTTGGATAGCTATATTTAAGCAATTTTTTGCAAGTCTCAGAGGGAACTAAAAATGCCTTAATTGCTTCCTCGTTTTTACATACTTCATTATATGGAATTTCAGCAGCATCTGTCACCATATTACCAGCATTACAAAAACATTGTATATTTTACACATAAGAACCCCAAATACCTGAAAATACCTCCAAGTATTTGAGGAGTCAATTGAGCATTTTAAAAAATGTATTTAATTTCTAGTTAGGCTTGAGTGTCTGGGACACACCCTGAGGCTTTTGGTTTTTTTCATTCAAAATATGGAATTTTCCATTCATTTCTCACTAACAAACCCGCTCCTGAGGAAGGTGCATCTTCTAAAGCACAGGGGTAGTTTATTCCCTTGATACTTTGAAATATGAAAATCGACAGCAGGGCCTCAAATGACAGAGCAAATGGTGACTGGAAGTTTACATGTGGGGAGCCCCTACTAGGTGTTCCCCCAGATGGCTGCTGCCAGCCCATCCATCCCGCTGTCTCCAGGCGCGGGCGAGAGGCGTGTCCAGCCATTGCGGCAGGTCTTGTGGCCCTTTGGGGCATGGGAGGTGAGGAGCAATTTTCTTAAAGTCACATAATATTGCAATGAAACTGGGTTTTAACCCCAATGAGGTTAAGACGCTAAAGCTTTTGTCCTTACAACACACCATATGCTGGGCCTCCCTGGTGGTGCAAGGGCTTAAGTCGTAGCACTGTGAAGCATCAGCAGCCACTACAGCATGAGTTCGATCCCCAGCGAGGGAGCTGACCCACATGGCGCAGCAGACCTCTCCCGTCTCGTACCCCCGCTGGCTTCCTCTGCCGGGACCAGGAGCTCAGTTGGTGTGGCAGCCGGGGTCCAGGAAGAGCAAAGGAAGCCAGGCTAGGGAGCACACTGGTTAAGGGGGTGCAGGGAGCCAGCATGAAGGCATCGCAGCTCCAGGGCCAGCCAGACTGAGCGAGGCCATCCAGATGCTGGCCGTTGCAGGAAGCAACTGTCCACTGCCCTGCGGGAGGAAGGTTGGTTGTATGACCCAGCTCAGTGTCCACACCCACCCCCAGGGCACTGCCCAGGGGAGTGGCGCCCAGGGGAGCTGGCGCCCAGGGGAGCTGGCAGGCTTCAGCTGTGATGCCCAAAGCACAGAGCAGCCCTCCCGGCCACCCCACGGGGCCTCTGTGGCCATTTGTGAGGGAGCCCTGACCTTGCCGGTGGTGGAGAAGGTGACACCCTGTTTTGTGATACAGAGCAGATTAGGAGAGCGGCCCCGAGAGGATGCAAAGCCGAATAAGCAGGAAATAGCACACTCATGATCTGGCGGCTCCTTCACACGGGCAAGCGCAGCACTGAGAGGCGTGGGTCAGTCCTCAGGCCTCTCCCTCGCTGCAGGCCGGACCCACCTGCTCCAGAGGAGCGCTCAGAGCCACAGCCCTCCAGTTATTGCCGAGCTCCCTCTTCCTTGAAGCTGATGGCTAAAATGTAACTGTCACTCTACGCCTCTGCTCTATCTTTATCGCCCCTCCATCCAAGTAAAGCAGGCGTCGTGTTTGTTTTAAGGACACTGTTCATGGCACCTGATTGCTCATGTTAATTTGACACCACAGGATACTTTGTTCCCTGTGTGAGGGAGATGCGGAGCTAACTAGCTCTGACCACCGCAGGGAGACGTGAGGGATGTGGGGCAGCTGGTGGGGCCCCCAGGAACTGCAGTGAGAGGAAAGCCAAGTTGGGGCAGGACTCTGGGGAGGCTTGGAGAGGACGCTGAGCTCACCGCCACCTCTGCCCCCTGGACACTGCCCTCCTTGGCCCTCTGTCCCCACGGAGGAGCCACTGCATCCCTCTGCCACTCCAGACACCGGAAGACACGCATTTCAGGCGCCAACCCCCAACGGCCCCGATTTGCCCGAGGGCTCACCCCTGGGCTCACCCCCGGAACGATGAATGCTGCAGAGGGCAAGAGTGAGTGAATAAAGCCGGTGTCTCCTTGGAAACTGTAGCGGGATTAAGGGGGACTGGAGGGCAGGGCCCAGGCAGGAGAGGGCAGGGCAGCTGTGTTGACCACTTCCCTCTACAGCCTAAGCCAGAGGCCCCCAAGCAACGTCTGTTCCAAGACAAGGAGCCCCAGAGCCATAGGGAAAGTAACACAGCTCCTGCAGAGGGGCAGACACCCACACCCCCAGGAATGGCACCGCTGCGCGGGGCCGGGGGGGCCTCACGGCCACCTCGAGGCGTCCCCGACGCCGGACTCGTGGTCTTGGCCCTTCGGCAGCAGCGAGGACACTCTGAGGCGTCTTCGGGGTCCCCGCGTTGAACACGACATCAACTGGCAACTGGGTCGAAGGCCCAGGCTGCGGGGACAGGACTCGGAACACGACCTAGGGGCCTCTGATGTGGCCACTCACACCAGAGTCAGTGTCACCTCTAGGATGAGAACATGGTGCCAGAGAGTAGCAAGTCACAAAGTCATCAAGGGGAAACCTCAAGCAAAGGGCCGCCAAGCTGGAGCCATCCGCAACGGGAGTTTCCTCCGTCCACTGCCTGACATCGAACATCTGGGGAGCAGCGGGTTGCCAGAGGAGGAGCTGGCTGCAGCCTCGAGCCTCCTCTCTCTTTCTCCCTCGCTCCTCCCCTCCCTCTTCCTCTTGAGTCTCCATCTCTCCCCCTCCTCTCTCTGCCTTCCCCTCACTCTCCCTATGCCTCTGTTCGTTCTCCGTCCTGTGACCTGTCCCTCCCCATCCCTTTACCTACTTTCCTCTTTTCTCCTTGCTTCTTTCTTCTTCCGGTGACGTCACCTACTTCAGCCACAAACATCTGTGCCGGGAAGAGGAATATTGTCCATGGAGCTTGTGTGTCAGGACTGTGCAGGAGATGGGCTAGGAATCCAGCCAACCCAGCGTGGGGCAGTGGCAGACAGGACTTGTGGGTGTGCTTTCTGGAGACTCCTGGATGGCTCCAAGTCAAAGACCCAGGAAGATGAGTCCCCGCAGCCCTGTGTTCGATTCCCTCAAGGTCAGAACAAGCTTCCTCGGGCAAAGACTGACTACGCTCCCAGGCTTTGCCACACAATTATTCTCGTGCTTTTCCCACCCTTCTCCTCCATCTGCTTCTTCTGCTTCTTTTTTCCTTTTTAAGAGGACTTAGCTCAGAAACGCTCCTTGGCTACTCTTCCAAGAGGTGTTTCGGAATCTGCCACTGGATTTCTTAGTCAAGTCCCCATTTCTCCCTTTTCCTTTTTCATCAGATGCAAATAAATTTTTTACAAGTCTGTGAAGGGCCTACTGGGCGCAAGACAGCATGCTCAGTGATTGGGGGTGACTCTTCTCCAGGTACCCCATGGGATCTAGATTTACTGAACACCCCGGAAATAGATATCAAGAAAATGGTGCTTCTGTCATGCTTGTGTTTCTGGTTTAAAATAAATAAATAAAAGGAATCCCAAGAAGATGGTCACACAGGAAACTCTTAGTACAAAGATTTTTAAAATATGGGTCTTGGCTTCTGCCATCACTTGCAAACATCATTTCTGTTCCCCCAACCACATGCATCCATTTTGGCCATTCCTGGTCACATCATCCCACCCATTGTCTATGCAGCAAGTCCTTCTAAGGAGCCCATGGTACAGCTCACACAGGGGTGGACTCTGAGGAAACCAAGTGAGAGACGCGCTGCGCCACTGGAGGGGACACTCCAGAGCGTGATGGATGTCACAGGAGGCCTGGCCCTGCGCATCCCAGGGGAGCACCCATCCTGTCCTTTCAGACCCGATACCTGCACTGAAGGTCATCGGGCCCCACCAGGTAGAAGGGGGATGAGCTCTTGGGCAGGAGTGAATAACAGGGACCGAAACATCACACTGCCCCGGGGCACAGACAACCGTCCCCCTGAGCTGACTTGTGTTGTTCCAAAACACGCCCTCCCCACTCCTTGGGGCACATCCCCATCTCGTGTGGACCCTCTGTGGGTCCCAAATGCGTTGGGTCCAGACCATGTCATCTGCAAGTTGACTGGATTCAGGTCTTCTCTGGGTGGAAGACTGACACCAACTGCACGCACAGCTCGGTTCTCAGCTGCTCATCGGTCTCTGCTGTGAATGTAACAGAGCCCCCAGGAGGTGCTCCTCGCCCTGGTTCCAAGATGGCAGCCGACCCACACTGGGCAACTAGAAATACATCATGTCGGAGACACGGCTTCGGGATGCAGCTTGGGGATACAGCAAACCTGAATCGTGCAAATCCTCCTTCGTTTGTCTAGGTCATAGAGAAGCACAGGTCTAGCGCTCTACAACATACAATAAGCATCCTGTAGTGTTAGAGAGTATCGTAAACATATGCAGTGCTCTACCGTATGGAATGAGGACTAAGTCTGATAGCAAGAACTGTCACTTCTGTCGTTACTTTAGACGTTGTCTTTAATTGAAGATGTAGCTGATGCCTCTGTGTCCATGGATCGATCTTATCTTCCTGATTTCTACTAGCAGAAAAACGGCTCAAAAACTCCCCTTGAACCAGATCTTTCTCCCATGCGTTCCGTGCCAGCTGCATGGCTTATATAAGTGAAAAGATAGAGAATTTGGTGGAAACACATTACAAAGGGCTGAGTTCTAGATCTAGTCAGTTTCTGCGCTAAAAATGAGACACATTCTTACTTAGGTCAAAGTCTCCTTGAAGAGACAATGTCCAAGACCCGTTCCTTTAATAAAACTATTTTTAATTCGCCTAAAAGCATAAAAACATGGCGTGCCCAAGATGTATTACTGGTTGCATCAGCGCTCCCCAGAGCGTGGGGCAGGACCAAGCATGGACTAGAAATTTGCCTAAAGAATGAGTGAGTGAGTGAGTGAGTGAGTGAGTGAGTGAGTGAGTGAGTGAGGAAGTGCACGTGAGAAACAAAATGGCCGATCACTCTGTGCCAGGCAAAGCGCTGCCTGCCGGGATCACAACGATGAAGGTGCCACCGTCCCCCGCAGGCAGAGGACCTACGTTCGTTACAAACCACTCTCAATGACATACAATGGCAGACACACTAAGCAAAGTTTCCAGCGAACAGCCACCCACTCGGCCTGGTGTAGAGAAGTGTTTTCACTGCTCAGGCTGTCCGCCCTGAACTAGAAGAACTTTCAGTCATACTGGAGAAGCAGCTATTTAGGGATTACAAAATATCAGTCACGTGACATGTGTCCCCTTAAGCATCATATAAAAATGGTTCAAGAAACTTAAGAGGGGCAGGAGGATCATAAAGCCCAGGCTTCCATAAATTGGAACTAATGGAGAAAACAGAACTCTCCAAACAACTGCTCTGGAGACATCCCAAGAGATAGAATTTTTTTTTTTAAGATTTATTTATTTATGCACACAAGAGCTGGGGTACCGGCCAGAGTTGCGGGAGGTGAGAGGATCCACCAGACAGAGCGGGGATCAGAACAGGCAGACTGACTGAAGTACACTGCCGAGGGCAGCAGCGGGCAAGGCAGGAGAGGTCTGCTGCGCCATGTGGGTCCCCCGGCCCCACCCCGGCCAACGGCAGGGATCGAAGTGCTGCAGTGGCCGCGGTTTGCTTCATAGTGCGCCGCTTAACCCACTGCGCCATCAGGGAGGCCCAAGAGATAGAAATTTAAGACAAGAAAAAAATAGTTTAAATCTGGGCATGAAGCTTGATCACCAGTACTGGAGAAGGAATCGGTGATGCCGTGTTTGTGAAAGGTGCATTTCGTTCTCTGCAAGACGCTGCGGGGGGTAGGTGGGTCCTTCCTTCCAGTTGGGAAATTTAGATTAGGACACAGACAATCTCATTTCAAATGGGAACTCCATTAGCTCACAGCTTCAAGCACAACTATTTGACCACGTCTCTGTTTAGAACTCATTCAAACTTATATAGCATATTACATTTAATTAATTGAGTGTTTATGCATTAAAGACTTATTTGCTTGTGACTACAGTGAAATTTCCAGGATTTATAACAGGAACATTTTAGAACAGTGATATGTGTTTGCCTCTGACTTGTATAGCTTCATTCATTATAATTTTTCCTGATGTTTTGCCTGCCATATTATTAACTTCCCCAAAGCCATGAAATACCAGCTTGTCTTCTCACAGCAGAGAAATGAGAGGAATAATTATGAACGTGGAAATCCCAGTGAAAACACACTTCTATTGAAAGAGGCGAGCAGTCCAAGAAGGAGCTCCCTGGATTTATGGAGACCATTAAAAAAAAAAAAAAAAAAAACAAGCACGCAGGAAAACAGATGCATTTTTTATCCAGCATCTTAGAGTCCCCATATGCAGGGAAAAGAAATCTTTCATATATATCTGTGTGTGACACTGGGCAAGAATTTATACTTTACTATAATTTATAAAGTCTGAATAAATCATCAAAGCCTGAAGTGCGTGCCGTGCATAAATATTTAATCACTGCAAAGTGTTCTTTTCAAAAGGTAAGAGTTTGTAAGCACAGTGTTTGATTTGTAACTGACTCTGGGGGGTAAGGCTGAGATGTGTCCCTCACAACTCCTGGCTCCTTGAGATCCTGGGGGGCAGGACAGTGAGGCCCGTTTCCAGGGTGTTCCGAAGACGTGGGGCGGCCTGGGAAATCACTTCCACGGGGCCATAGATCAGCGGTCATCTTAAAAAGCGCCGGCTGACAGGACCACCAGAGTCAGCCGTGTTTATTGTTCAGCCAGGTGCTTGGGGACCATGCAGCCCCGATTGGGATCATGTGAAGAAGCCAGCAGAGGAGGGGCGTGGAGTGGGGGCAGAGCACACAGAGGACCCCGCAGGGGGAGGCAGGGCGAGGGCCGGCTGGGAGGCAGCCCGCGCTAGGACAGAGTGTTTGTGTTACAGCATCCTGCAGTCTCCATTGTTATTTCTCACAACACCCCAGCCTGCCCGGCACCCTGACCATCTGGGTGGCCTCTCATAAAAGGAAAAGAAGAAGCCCTTGATTTACATTCTTCCTGCAGAGCGTCCCGGGCCTTTCTGCTCCGTGATGCCCTGTTTACCTGCAGACCCACCACCTCACGTCCGTTTACACGACCCTTCACTGGTGGCGCCTTCCGAATCTTTATCCCGAGAGGAAGGGTAGGAGGGAAAATTGTTCCCAGTCTAAATTCCATCTCCCCAAATCTGTGCCCAAAGCTCCTCCATGTTCTGAAGCTTTTTCGCTCTGTAAACCTGGGGGAAGCAGTGGGAAGCCCAGAGTCAGGGCAGGTCGCGATGATGCATCTTTTAAAGACGTTATTGAGAATGCGCCATTTATTATTAAATCTGTAAGACTCAAAGCAAGATTTGGGGGCTTCGAGAATGCTCCTGACTTTCGTGCTTGTGAACTCCTGCCATTTTTAATGATGTGGATGGAAGCGACGGGAGGATGCTAAGTGAAATAAGTCAGGGACAGAAAGAGGAGCACCATGTAATTTCACCCACATAAGGAATACAAAGAAACAAACCAAAGGAACAGATAAAACTAAAGCAAAGCAAATCCTAGAAATTGGAGTGTGTAACAGAGCCACCAGATGGGCAGGGAGGCGGTGAGGAGTGAAGGGAAGCCCAGTGGACCACCGTGGAGGACTGTGGGTGCCTGGGTGGTGGCGTGGCGACCCACTCTGAAGCATGGGACCCTAGACCCACCCATCATTTACCGTGTTGTAGATCAGCATCACTTCGATTAAAAAAGGATATGATTTAAAAAACAAAGCGACTTTCAAGGAATTATCTTCCAAGCCCTTGTGCTTACATTTTCAGCATAATAATAGCTGCAGAAGGAGCTCAAAGTTATCTTTTTGCAACTGTCTCATACCTGGAGCAATGCTTAGCCTGATGCCCGCTGCCACACCACGGTCATTAACAAAACTAAGTGGAGGGGCAGAGAATGGGGCAGCAGCCCACCTCATGGCGCATGGGGACAGAAGGGCCTTAGGAAGGGCCCTGCTCATCAAGAAGGAAAAATCCACTCCATCCTACCCCAATCTCTGATTCTCGCAAGCAGAGCCGGTGCAGACTGAGCTGTCAAATTTCTTTCTTTCTTTTTAAAGATTTATTCATTTATGCACACAAGAATTGGTGTACAGGCCAGAGGTATGGGCTGGGGGTGAGAGGATTCACCAGAGACAGAGTGGGGAGCAGAACAGGCAGATGGACTGAAATACACTGAGGGACACAGCAGGCAAGACAGGAGAGGTCTGCTGCACCATGTGGGTCCCCTCCCTGGCCGGCGGCAGGGATCAAACTCATGCTGCAGTGGCTGCAGATGTTTCTTAGTGTGGTGCTTAACCTCTTGCACCACTAGGGAGGCCCCAAATTTCTTTTAAGAGAACTTACAATGTTTAAAATGTGGTACCAAGTAACCAGCTTTGCCTAATGACAGGCAAAAGCACACCCGAATGATAAGCATTATGTTTTAGAGAATGAAACGCATTTTCTGCAATCAAGTATGATTATAAAAGAAAGGGTTTGAATGGAGGCACCTCACCTCACAACTTTTGTGTAAGAACCGGTCCACCGATACATTAGAAAGCACCTGATACACAGTCTCTGTTTCTCGAAAGCAAGGATCGGGTGGGTGGGCAGAGTTCAGAGTATAATCAAGGCACCCTTGTAGGCTGCCTGAAAAAGGCGCCCGGCAATGCCCGCCTCTGGTGGTCCCCCTCTTGCGACCAGCTTGGGCGTTGCCGGCTTCTAGTGAGTTGCTTCTGTGTAAAGATGATGGAACCCCACTTCCAGGTTATCTTCCCTCTTATCCCCTCTCTCGTGACTTTTATTTTCTCCCTCTCTCTGCCATTCAATCTCCTTCCCCTACTTCCCTAGACCCCTTGCTCTGGCAGATGCAGGCCACCATGTTGAGAGCAGAGCTGTGGGCAGAGCCATGTGACAAGGTACTTAAGTTTCCTGGAACAGCCACAGCAGGCTGTTCCGACCTACAAGCAGGTGTGTGAGTGAATGGGAAGCACATCCTCCAGTCCTCTACCCGTACAACCTTGAAACGACTGCCATCAGACACCCTCTTGACTGCTGCCTCTGAGAAACCCTAAACCAGTGAATCCCCCTCAGTCTCACTCAAATCCATTCACCCACAAAAGACAAAAGATAACAAATGGTCTGTTAAGCTGCCGAGGTTGGAGAGACAATCTTATGCAAAACACATAAATAATACAATGATCCTTAAGCCAACCTTCAGACAGCTTCTCCATAAGTCATTGCTAAGTGCCACCTAAAACATAGTAGTTGAGATTAGATCACTGATAAAGAGTAACTGAGAACCCAGAACCATAAATCACCTCACTATGACTGCACCAGGCTGTACCAGGCACTGAGCCCATGCTTATAGATAAATACAAGGAGAGCGCTGCAGCCGGCAAGGTCTTTCCTACCCACCACCCCAGGTGCCCCTCACAGAACACAGAGAAGGCACAGGGCATGGGGGTGACTGCCCCCTTCTTCAGCCCAGAGGCTTAGCGAGTCCCGCTGCTAGTTGACTAACCAGATATTTGTGCCTCAGCACAACATGCTCTGTTGATTGATGGACTGGCTGGTTGACAGGCCGGCAGGCTTAGGAATACACATGCAGAGAGGTGAGTACATAGATGCAAGGTGGCTTCCTCCTTGAACAAAGCCACCTCAAGGGAGCGCAAGCAAAGTCCTGAGTCCATTTACTGAAAGCATTAAAGGCTCTCAACAACCCATTTATAATGAGTCACATAAAGTTAACTGGAATGGAAATGCTTGGTTTGGATTAAAATAGTCTCACTGAAGCTGAATTATTTGTGTCTTTGCCCCTCTGTTTCCCGTATGTCATCTCAAATTGGAGTAGGAGAGAGGGGTAAGTCCGCGGTCACGCCAGTAATTCTGACCGCGGGCCTGCGCTTTCGGTGCACGCACCAGCCTATGACAGGTAGGGAGCCAGGCTCGGAAGCTCATCTAAACCGCAGGCACCTGCTACTGTCGGGTAGTGCTCCTCCCCACTCTCCATGGCTCCTCCCCACTCCAGGAAATCTCTCCGCCCAGTGCTCTCTGGGTAGGAAGCAGGGGAGCGTTGGGAGTGGTGAGCTACGTGGGGAGGATGCTGGGAGCTACGCACACGGCCGCTGGGACCGCCACGTCTCCTGTCCAAGTCGCACCCCCAAAGCCCACGGCCAACATCAGCGACTCTGACTTAGTATCCGGCCAGGCCTAACAGACAGAACGACACAGCTGTCCACCAGCGACAGGCAGGAGGGAGGAGCCGCCCTGCCATTACGCGCTCTGGACCGGTCAACGCTGAGGTGCTGTCCACACACTCGCCTCCCAGAAGTCCCTGGGGCCACCGGAGCCGAAGGTGGAAGTCCCTTCTCCACGCTTCCTCGGCTCCCTTGTCTTCCCAAAGTTATTCCCAGAATCATCTCCAAAATACCCACCCTCAAATCTTATCTCAAGGACTGCTTCATGGAAGATTCAAGCCTGAGCTGTTTTCATCCATTCAGAGACTCTTAAATCTATTTGTATAGATTATAGTGCTAGTTGGCAACGTTGTCTATGATTTGGGGTACGGCTCACAGCTCTTCAGAGACATGGCACCACACCACAGAAGGCCCAGCGACCCCCAGCAGAGCGCACGGGGCCTCCTCCCTCCTCCCTCCCAGCTCCACCCTCCCTCAGGAAACCTCTGTTCCACGGACTCCTAGCACTTGGCAATGATAGTCTGGTCATCCTCGCTTCTTCGTATTCAGCTCAAGGGAGATCATCCAATACTTGTCTTCTCTGTCTGCCTTATTTCATTCAGCATAAACCCCTCCCACTGAAGAAATCTTAATAAAGAAGAGTCATGTCAGGGAAATAATGGCAGCATGAAGCCTTTCCAGCAGCGTCTTGGGGTCTCCACAGCGTCAGTCCACACGACAGCAGCCCGGCTTGGGGGAGAAAGCCTGAACCGAGGTGACACCCGACTCCCATGGTCACGGCCACCAGCCTGCTGCTCAGCCTTGTCCTTCTCCCCAAGCTCTCCAGTCCTCAGTTTTTCTCTCCTGGAGATTTATGGGGTTGGATTATTTTCTCCCTAGGACCCTGTTCAGCTCCCCGTGTCCTTGAATCCATGGAAAAGGATGAAGTACATGGCACCTCTTTAAAGGTGTGTCCCACCAGTAATTAATAAACAAGCAGACTTTTCACACGGTGCTGGCTCTGCGAGGGACTGTTTAATTAGGCACATGAGAGGTTCCAATCTGTCTAGACAGCCCTCTCCCTTTTCCCAGGATGCCTCTGGCCACGCTTCTCTGACACGGTGACAAGCTGCCCCTTGGCTGGAGACACTGATTTTGTTGGGTGATCGTTCTAACACCATAGAGTCAGCTGTGGAACGTTCTGTAGTTTTAATGCTGTTTGTCTTTCCAAGTGGAACTGGGGAGAGTGGGCCAAGAAATAGTGAAGACAGGCAGCCCCTGCAACAGGAGTCCGCACAAAGTAGCCTGCGGCCTGGGTTTGGCGTCCACCTGTCCATCATTAGCAGTGGGCTTTTCCGTCACCCCTGCCCCTGGGGAATAAAGCTTCAGCATTGAAACAGAATTTCCAAGTCATTTCAATGGCACCACCCTTTTCCCACTCCACAGTCCTCCCCAGGAACTCTGACTAGCGTCCCTGAGAGGGAAACGGATTCCTCGACACCCAACACTCCACCTCGAGTCTTGGGACCGCCAGGCACGCAGTCGCTAACGTCCCGCTCTTCCAACACCAGTGGATAATCTTACGCAACTGATCTTGTCTGAGGATTCGAGAATGACAGGAAGTCACCGTGAGCCTTAGAAGAGAATTTTCCGAAGTGCACCAGATTAGAAAAGCACAACTAGCCAGATGTGATTGATAACATGGCATTTTTGACTCGCGTTCTTTTTCAAATGCATCTGTGAAGAGCCTGAGCTTTGCATTTCACTCTTGTCCCGCGACAGCCGTCCGAAATCTGAGTTCCATCCTGTTACCGCACAGCCTGCCCGGGACACTGTGCACATGTCCACCTCTGCTCAAGGTTCACTCCCTCCACCCCCACACTCACCGCCGATGGCAAGGTGGGCCCCGTCCTGACAGAAGGTGCGTTTGGCTCCTGTCTTCTTTCTCTTCCATCCTCCCCCACTCACTAGCTGCTGCCCCACACCTCGTAAAAGTCTAAAAAGAAAGGGCTGCCAAGGAAAAGAGCAGAAGAAAGGACAGTGTTGCTAGAGTGGGTGGCTTCGTGTTCTCTGGGCCTGGCAAGTGGACGGCAGTAACTCTTTCCTCTGTGGGGGCTTTGAGAGTTGTTTGGAAACTTCCCTGTTGAGCCCGCCTACTCCAACTCATCTGGCAGGGCAGAGCCTCTCCTCGGTGGGGTGCTGCTTCCCACCCTACATGCCCCAGGGGACCAGGTCAAACCCACTGTGTCATGTGAGTCCAAATGCCCTCCCAGACAGCCTCAGGCCAGCCTTGAAGCAGCTCCAGATTGGCTCTGCCAGCCTCTGGCCGTGAAACATGCTCTTGAACTTCTTCATCCACTGGATTTTGTTCTTTGGCTGTCACGGGCTGCTATAGCTTTTCCGACGTGATATGTGTCTCAGTTCCTGGTGCCACAAACAGCAGGGGGTGTCACTGAAGCTGTAGGGTGGCTCCACAGATGCCCTCCAAACATGGGGTACACTCCAAACCTTTCCTCTTAGCAGGAAAAAAAGTGGAATGAATACATAGGAGAAAATCTCTGCAAAGAAAATAAAAACCCATTAGCATTTGTCTCCATCTTCTTGAACCTTTGTATTCTCAGAGGGGACAAAACACAGAATCACTAACTGGTTCTTGACCATGGACTTGGTGAGTTCCCCAGGTAGCCTGACTCACATCAACTTGACCATTCAGCACCGTACAATTACCCCCATTAGCTCTTTCAAACACCTCTTTCCCCTCTGGTGAGCAACAGCCTGTTCTCTGCCTCTGAGAGTTTGCTTTTGGGGTTTTTTGCTCTGTTTCTTTATATTCCACATGAGTGAATTTATACAGTTTTGTTCTTCCTTGTCTAACTTATTCATACAGTATAATAGTTTCATGATATAGCCCTTAAAAATGGCAAAATTTCTTCTTTACGTAACGAGTACTATCTCATTATATGTATGTAGATCTCTACTCATCCATCAGTGGACAGTTAGTTTGTTTCTATATCTTGGCTGTTGTAAATAATGCTACAATAAATAGCGTTGCATTTATCTCCTTAAATTAGTGTATTTGTGATCTTCAGATAAATACCCAAAGTGGAATCTCTGGATCACATGGCATTTCTCATCAGTGTTTGAGGGTCTCCATATTGTTTTCTGTAGTGGTTGTCCAGCTTCCATTCCCAACAACAGTGAAAAGAGGTAAGTTAGTTTTCAAAATTCTGTTTCCAAATAATATCAGTGACAGATCATTTTCATTAGTTGTTTTAGGGAGTAGGTAACATTTTTAAAACTGTGCCTGCAACAAAGGAAATATTTAACAAATATCCATGAAATGAATTTATTAATTAGGTAATTTGTACTTCTGGATTTCTAAACACTTGACATCCTTTGTTTCCAGTGGTTTTCTATATTCTTGAGAAAGACCTTATCACATAGTAGCTCATAGTAAGTATTTATTAAATGACTAAATTCATGAGATATTTTTGAAATCTTAAGTTACAGCACTTGCACTTTAATTTAATAAGCAGTTACTGTGTACTTGCTCAATACCCTTGGCTGTGGGCACCTCTCTCAGCAGTCCCATAATGTTCTGTCCTGCCCTCTCAAGACAGTTATTAAACTATGTTGCCATGGTGATTTTACTTATCTTCCCTTCTTACTTGAAAAGAATGTATATTAGTGATATTTTCTTCTATGAGCACCTAAAATAATCAAGACAAAAGGAAGAGACAAAGAATGGATTGACTGGATACCTATTTCTTGTGTTGGACAATGTGAAAGAGGAGAACATAACAAGTTATCATTTCTCATAGAGTTACACTGCTTAACACTGTAGTCTGGCATATTAAAAAAAGTCAATCTAGATGGTCATGACAGAGTAATTGTCACAGAACTACCTCCCTATCCTAAGCATTTGAACTGTATGAAACAGATGAACTAGTTCAAGTTGCACACCAGACAATGGAGGACTCTGTTCCTTGAGATGCGAGAAGAACCTATGAGGAATGAGCGGCAGAACCAAGTTCCCCCCAAGGACTCATCAGCGTGGAAAGAAAATTAATGAGCAATATTATACATGAATATAAAAAGGAAAATATTTTTAAAATATTGGTCATTCAAATTCAACAATATTTTAAAAGGGCAATATATCATAGTAAAGAGAAGTTGATCTGAGCAATATGAGGTTGGCTATAACGTTCAAAAATCAATCAGTGTAAAGCTTGCTCCCTAATCATGGGCACAAAGCAAGTGGGATGCAGCCACTTACATAGTCAACTAAATCTTGACAAAATTTCAAAGTAATTTAAGGTAGTTAGGGCACCTCACCCTACAGTCTCACCCAAATACCAACAGCAAGGGAAGGGTCAGGTGCTTGCTTGTCAGATGCCAAGAAGGAAATTGGGGAAAATGAGCCCCAGTAGATATATTTCTGCCCACGTCTCATAACCTATAATAATCGCTATAAATATCTGAAAAGACTTTGGGATAGAGACTAAATCTGTAGTTATGAAGATAAGACTTTGAGTCAACAAAACTTGACTAGATTAGATATGGGTAGAGGAGACTACCCATTGACTAGATTAGATATGGGTAGAGGAGACTGCTTAGATATGGGTAGAGGAGATATAATCTCTATCTCACACCGTATACAGAAATAACACTAGATTATAGACCTACAGTAAAAAGTAAACTATGAAATAATAGGAGACTATATAGTCATGATCTTGCTGTAGGCATAAATTATCTGGGCATAACCTTGGAATTATTAGCAATAATTTTAAAAAGTGATTAATTTCATCATAATAGGACTTCTATTCCTCAAAAGACACCATTAAGAAAGTGATGAGAAAAGCTACACACAGGAATAAAATACTTACAGTATAAATCACACAAAGGATTTTATCCAGAATATATAAAGAACAGTTACTCCTCAAAAGTATGTGAAGAAATCTATACAGAAATGGCAAGACTAGGGGATATGAAGCAAAGCACTTGAACAGACATCTCAACAAGGAAGATTTAGAAGCAGTTTCAAAGTACATGACAAAGAGCTCAGTAGCATCAGTCACAGGAAAGTGCAAATTAAACCACATTGAGATCCTATGACACACTCACTGAAATGACTAAAATTTTAAGCAGAAAATACCAAGTGTTGATGAGGATAAGGAGCAACTGGAACTCACACATTGTTGGTAAGTGTATAAAATGGTACAGCCATTTTGAGAAATGGTTTGGCAGTTTCTTGTAAAAGTAAACATACCTCTCTCCTATGATGTATGAATTCCACTTCTCTGTATTTACCTAAGAGAAATGAAAACTTATGTTCTATGTCCATAAAAATATTTGTCCAAGACTGTTCAGAGCTCTTTATTCATGAAAGCCAAAAACTGAAAAAAGAAATACAAATGTCCAAGCAGAAATAAATATTTTACAGAATATACATTTAATGAACAAATTTCAATATATTTGTATAAAATAATACTATTCAAAAATAAAAGAACAAACTATTGACAATATGGAATGAATCTCAAAATGACAATATGGAATGAATCTCAAAATGTTGTGATGAGTGAAATAAAAATAAGCATAAATGTTGCATTCTCTATGATTCCATTTATATGGAGTTCTGGGGAAAGTTCAACTAATAGTTTCAGGAAGAAATCACAAGAGTGGCTGGTGTAGGGGAAAAGGATATGCAGAAATTGGCTAAAGGGTGTCAAGAAGAAACTCCTTAGTGACAGAAGTGTGTGTATCTTATAGGAGTATGCATTGTTCAGTTTGTAAACTAAATTAATTCGTAACTTAAGATCTTCATATTTCTTTGAATGTAAGTTATAAGCCAGTAAATTATGATATATTACTAATAAAAATATGCTAGAGTAATAATAATGTTATAAAAGAAATGATTAATAGGAGTGACGTTGGTACAAAAATGGACATAGGTGGCCTTGAGAGAAGAATGAGATCGAGTCTTTGGAGATTGTCTATGGCATAGAAATTCTCTAAGGCATGGAAAACAAGACCCAAGTGGGGTTAGTAGTTTGGGGTCCAAGAATTTCCTGACATAACTCAAGTTCGTAATGCATAAGCCAACACAGCTAGGATGTAGTTAAGAGCTTGCAAACTGAAGTCAAACTGCCTGTGTTTATATTTTAGCTCTACAATTTAATAGCTATGAGAACTTGGACAAGTTCCCAAACATCTCTGTGTCTCAATTTTCTTATTTGTAAAATAGGGATGATAATATTACCTCCAATCATTTTTGTGAGCATAATATTCTTTAATACATGTGAAACACTTAGAAAACTATATGGTGCATACTTAGCATTCACTAAACATTATGTGTCATCACTACTTATGTCATTCAAGGGAAAGGAAAGACTTTTCACCATGGGTTTTAAGAGAGGGTGGGTGATAGGAGATGAGAATGACATATGGAAGGCTTTTTATTCCCCAATCAACTCAATGAACTGAATCATAACACCTATGTAAAAGCCAGCTGAAGTCAGAAGCCAAGATGATATTGAGAGCATCTCCAGATGTTGTTTGATGGCCCAGATGGTGACCCACAACTGGGAAAAGGTCATTCTCACTAGGCAGAGATGTTGCCAGCAGAGTTCTCTGCAGTGGGACCACTAGGACACCAAACCCTACAGTTTCCCCCAAACACCAACAACCAGGGAGGAGTCCGGTGCTTGTTTGGCAGATGCCAAGGAGACTGGGGAAAATAAGCCTCAGTAGATATATTTCTGCCCACACATCTCACAACCTGTCATAATTGCTGTAAATAACTGAAGAATTTGGGATAGAGACTAATGAAATCTATATAAAGTCTTATAAAGGTAAGACTTTGAGCCTACAAATTTGCTTATCAATAATCATGTGACCTCACCCACCCATCCATGTAAGGTGTTAAGTCCTGAGGCCCTTCAGAGGAGAGACTAGGGTAGATGTACTGTTAGAAAGGTGGGTAGAGACGAGAACAATACTGATGTTAAATAGCCCCAAAAAGAGAGAAGAGTATCATACACTAACATGTACTATAACTTATTCTTCTCACTGAATTATTCTGTATTATGTTGACTTGTTCATTCTGTGTTTATGTGACAGTGTCCAATATGTACATAATACTGGGCTACTTGCTGTAACAGAAACTCTAAGGCTGACTTCAACAGAATTACAATATGTGTGAGTCAACAAAGCCGGCAGGACATGGGAGCCAAGTCTTATGACCAGATCCTCTGCCACAGACTGCAGGAACTGCCGGAGGCACTGACACCATGGAAGTCTGGAGATTTGGGAAAGACTCCCTAGAAACATGAATTGAGGCTGCTAGCTGGGTCATACATTGCTCGGGTTAGTCAAGGCGAAGAAACAAGGCAGAGTAGAGGAGAAGCATACACTCAGATTCTTGACTCTGAGGGTTCTCAAATTTCTCCAGAAGTGAAGGAATATATGTGTATGGAAGAAAACCCGTAGCTTCCAGGACATTCCCAATAGGCTAGAGACCCCAAATTTTAAGTCATCATTTGAAGGTACAAATGGGCCCAAAACATGAAGGGAAGGAGAATAGAACTGATTATAATCCATCCTCTTAGGAGCAAGCTGCTCATAGAGTGCCTTTGTTCTCCTCGGTTGTCCTCATAGCCCAAGTCTTATAACTCAATAGCCCCTATGACCTGGACATGGAAGGTAAGTTTAGTCTCTATCAAGTATTAGCTTGCTTATTTTTTTCATTCACTCATTCTTTTAGCTGTCTCACTAACCTATGTCTTCCAATCTGATATTGCCATTATCCATCAAGATAATGATGCCTAACTCTTTCACCCTGCTTCCAAACCTAGACCATAAAGCCAGAGCAACAATTGGAGAATTTATTTCTCTTCTCTTCGCTTCAACCAATACTCTCTCCAAGCTTTGTTTTATTCTACAACAAAACCTGAAATTTCTTCTAGACTGTACAACTCACTCAAATTTCTTTAGATATTTAGAAACCAACAGATGACTTTCTAGGTAAATGAAGGTAACTTTCTCCGGAGGTAACATGTTTGAAGGCAACATCTTGTTCTTCTGAGTGATTTATTTCAAACTTTCTTACCTGGTTAGCTATAACATCCCTTTGGGAATCAGCTGAGGCAAGATTGCCTTTGCCCAGCCAGCACTGGCCAACAAGCACAGTTCATTCTAGAGCGGAAACTCTGCAGGGCGCCGTGAGTTTGGAATAGCCACTACTGACATGACTCGGGCAAAGAGATATTTCAAACAGACTCAGCTTCTTCACAGGGTCTTTCTGAGCTCACACCATTCAAGCCTGAGCACGGTTGTTATTTCTCATAAGTGCTGCCAGCAGAGAGTCTCGCACACAATGACTACATTCCGTCCTCCCCACCAGAGATCACTCCAGTTCTTGGATCGGAAATCAAATGCCAACTCTCTCAGCTGAGCTGCTATTTGCAGGGCTCTCCAGTTTTGTTCGCCTTGCTCTGCCAAAAGTAGAAATATTTTCACTGACTCTACCTGAGACCAGCACAGCAACTAGGAGGGATAAGACCAGACACATTTACATTTTCTTTAATGGAGCTGAATTTGGAAATGAAAAAGTAATGTGATGAGATGAATTTTATTCATAAAAAGATTCAGACTAGAAAAAAAAATGTTATTCCTTCCTGCCATGATCCCCTAGATCTAACTTCACCTAGTCATTCATTCATTCACTCAATCCACGAAAACACACTGTGTGTCAAGGAGGGGATTAAGTACCAAGAATACAAAAATCTTTCTTCCAAATTGTTTTAGAGTATACTGTTTGGCAGATAAGTAAATCAGTGAGTATACAGGCTACATAATGAATACAATATTTAATACCTTGAACTTGTAATACCTGATTGAAAACCAGGAACACAAATTTGCTGAGAATGGAAAGATGATGTCTAACTCAGCCCTCAAACTAGGGAAATGATCTCCAGGTGAGAAGGTCTTTGGATTGGACATTACTTTGAATTCTCCCAGAGATATTAAGTCATGAGGCTTACATTACACTTGAGGGGCTAAATGAAACTCCATAACTAGAAAGCACCACCCCTGGGAGAGGTATGAGTTGAAAGAGGCAGGCAGCACAGTCATTGCCTATTTTGTGATCACTTGTCATCTCACAAGTTCTGTAGTCAAAGCGAGAGATACAGAGATGCACACAAGCTCAAACTCACAGAGGAAACACATCAAACAAACCAGCATTTACAGTAGAACATGACCCATTCCCCAGTAAAGTGAAATAACTAAAATGTGTGGCATGCTTACTTTTTGCCAATGGCTGCCTAAAGAGCTTTATATGTAGAAATATAGTCTGAGCTTCGTTAGCAGGCACTATTATAGTTTCACAATGCCCCATAGCAGTGAAGAAAATAAGTCTCATTCTAGATAGTCCTATAGAAAGAATTTGGTACAAAAACCTAGTTTCAAAGGTATTTGGATAAATGTATAACCAAACAGAGAATAGTAAAATGATCCAAATATGAGAAGAAACATGAAACTCCAGCCACATCAAGAGGGTATAGATTGGGGTTGGGAGGGGCATGCAAGGATGGGATGATGTTACCATAGATCCACCATGAAGCCAGCCAGAATGACCTGGAACCTTAGAGGAATGGCTCAATGAGCTGACTTTTCCTTTCCTTGATCCTCCAATCACATGCCAACACCTCCCATTGACTGCATATGACAGAGAGGCCAGAGAGCCTCGGAAATAAACTTGCAGAGAAAAAGCAAGTCCTGGATCTAAGAGCCAACTACTAAATGACCAGCACAAAGCCAACAAGGTAGAAGATATAAAATTCATTTTACAGATAAGGACACTGAAGCTCAGAGGGATGAAATCATTGTATGTCAGAGTTGCACCATCTGGACTCTTCACCATCCAGCCACATGGTCATCACAGTTAAATAATGGAGTTCAATAGGAACTGAGAGAGAGGGCAGGTATAGCTTTCCAGACCTAATAGATCTTGTTCCAAGAACAGGAGCATAGAAGAGATTCAAGTTCACATTAAAATGCAGCCTAGCAAACAAAGCCTGTACCTGGTACATACAAGGGGTTTAATAAATTAATCTATTGAATTAAGAAATGGGTTGAGTGAGCCCCTTAAGTTGACCAATATTTGGAGACTCCAAAATTGGGAAGAATGATTATCAGCAAGGCTTCTGAGCCCTTGTAAGGTTAAGAAGGAAGAGAAGATGATGAGTACGATGATTGCATTGTGCAATTGTAGCATCGTGCAATTGTATTATGGACATTGTCTCACCCCACCAAAAAATTCATGATCTGGAAACTATTATCATTATCTCCATTTTAAAAGCAAGAAGATGTGGTTTATATACACGATGGAATATTATTCAGCAATCAAAAAAGATAAACTCATACCATTAGCAGCAACATGGATGGAGCTGGAAGGGATTACTCTCAGTGAAATAAGCTAGAAAGAAAAAGAAACATATCAGATGGCTTCACTTACAAGAGCAATGTAGAGGAACCAAATAAAAGATCAGGAAGTGGGGGGAGTAATTATAATCAATTAAAAATCAAATCAACAGGCAACTATAAATCAGAGACATTCTGCAGGGGAGGAGGAGGGAGAAGAATCAAAACAGGGGTGGGAAGAACACAGGGGACTATGGTGATGGTTCACAGGTGGACTGGTGGTGGGAATTTGACGGGGAGAAAGCATACATTGTACAAAAATGAAGAACAATGTAAGATATTATTAAATAACTAATAAAAAAGGGAAACTAAGGTTCTCAGAGTTAGGAAATTATGCAAGGTCAGTCAGTCACTGAAAGAACCTACGTTCAAACCTAAAGCCTTCTAATTTAAGTCCTTCCTAACTCAGTTTCAACTGGTCAAGGAACCATGATACACAGAGACTGCAGAAGGAAAGGGGGATCCACAGTGAACCCCTTTACAGAGAAGTAAGCAAGAAAGGGGCTGGAGATTAGGGTTGAAGGCTGGCAAGAACCTAATAGTGAAAGACAAAGTTATTGAGAAGCCAACAAAAATCCTTTTCCAATTCTCCTTTTGCAAAGGCAACTCCACTTATACTTTGATCTTTGACCTGGACCCATACAATTAATTCCACATCATATTTCTGCATATTGCTCTCCAAGGAGAATCGAGTTTACACTTCCCCCCATCCAAACCATAACAGTACTTAATTAGGTGATAATTTATGTAGTACTTAGCATGAACTTTTGGCACTTGCTGGAGAGGGCTGTGCAAGTGTACACATGTTATCACCTGACTACATCAAGCCACGCAGCCCGGGCATTGGTGAAATGTCTTGGGCTTTACAAGGTATTGAATGACTTTTACAACCCAGTAGTACCTGGCTTCCTGGTAGGCAGCACTGTCTCCAGTGTGCATTAATATACTGGTATTGTGCCCACGTGCACTTAAAACACTGATTCTGCACACTTCAGAACAACAACGAGCCTGGGAAATCGGAGAACCAGATGTTGGATGAATAGCGGCCTTCCCAGAAGCCATCATTCAACTACAGGGACGTGGTGGAGCAGCAGAAGGAGTCATTCAGACCTACTCGGTGGGAAATGAACAGAACATTCCCTGCTGCAGACACAGCCTGTGGTGAGAATGAGGCACTGAACACTTGTCTCCAGCCCTCATACCCCTACTCATCAGCGAGACGGGTCCGGAAATGTTTCTTTTCCAAGTACCCCATGAGATCTGTGAAAGTTATGATCATGTGGCCCCAAAACGCTGGAGATGCACATTTAAGTGACACTCCCATCAAGAGAAAGGGATCCTGAAAAAATGCAGATGCCTCAATTTGGGTGCAAGTCTGGGTTCAGCCCTTGGCTGGAAGGAACTAAACCATCCCATTCACTCATGGACAAAGAGAAAAACAAAGGGACACGACTTCGACTTTAGCATTGCATTGCATCTGTCATCTCTAAACTGAAATCTGTTCACAGAGAAGGTCCCTTCATCAGCTCAGTCCCTTTTTGGTAATTCCAAGAAGAGCCAGCACAAAGAAGAAGATACAGAACAAGAACGTGGTCCGTTCTGTACACCCCCAATTCAGTCCATGCCCTTGATCCTACCTGAGCAGGCAAAGTAGCTCATGTCTAAGCACCTGGTAAAGAAGGAAAGACAACTCACAGCATAAGTCGTCTGACCCCACGCACACTGGACAGCTACTCCCTCCTGAGACTTGTTTTCTTCTGACCCAGGTCTCCCTGGCACGTGGTTCTTGGCCCACCTTCCAGAGAGTTCTTTCTCCAGATTCCTGGGTTCCTTGATTGTTTCTGGTAGCACAACCTCCTAAGGGCTCTGAGGACTGCAACCAAGCACTGTGCTTGACTCTGCAGCACCCCAAATTTGCCCTGGCTCCCCCTGGCCCAACTGACTCTGTTTTGGTGCACCCTTGAGGAGCAGGGTCACAGGCTCAGGATGGGTGATGAAAGATCGCAAATCAAAACAAAAGCACAAAGAGGCTTAAAAATTCAGCTGTGAGAGTAAAGTAAAAATGACCCTTCTTCCCCCTTCCTGATGTGTATCTGTCAAATATAGCAGTAGTATATTTTAGATACCAGGCCTACACGAACACTCCAAATCAAGTGTGAGTCTAAAGTCGTGTTGAAATCAAGTCTATAACACGATAGCTCCACAAACCGTATCTTGTTCTTTCTCTGAGAATTCTTTTAATATGGAAAATAAGTAAACATTATTCTCATGCTAAGAATAAAATGAAGATGAATAATGTGCATTGTCTTTAAAGAAGGTAAACCAAGCTGAAGAATTAACATACAAATCTGTGGCTCCAGCCAGCCAACATGGTCGGGGTCTCTGGACTGGGAGGCTTGTCCCAGGCCCTGCAGTCTGCAGTGCTCTAAATCAGCATCACCTCGATATATAAGGTCCTTCAGCCCAGCAGCTTCATTTGCAGAGGTCTTGAAGGCCTCCAGGATAGAGGACTCAGCACTTAATCCAAGTCATTTCATCTTTGAGTAATTCTGCTGCAGGGCTCTTTTCTAATGAATATGTAAATTCATAACATTGGAATAGATCTAGTTGAAGCTTTTTCCAAATATAGCCAATTGAAACAGAGCAAAGGAAACTCATAGGAAAACCTAAGGATTCCTTCCTACTCATGTTGAACATCAATTATTTAAACACACCCCCTCCCTATTTCTCATTTTAACACAAAATCCTCTAAGTTCTTGAATCATTCTTATGTCACCTAGTTGCATAGCTCTTCATAATTGTTCTGCTCACTTTCCTCTTAATTCTGTCCTGCTTGCCCATATCTTTGAGACCAGGGAGCAAAGCCAACAGATGAGATGAGGTTGAATTAGGGAAGAATATGGTTGAGATCTGGCCTCGCCTTTCCTAAACACTCATACTTTCAATGGCACACCTTTTAATTTTTTGAAAGCAACATAGTACATATAGACCTTACAGCAAACTTGAACTCTTGAGAATGTCATTGTGATGATGTGGTGCATTTATCTCTACATTATCTATATGGTTGGCTTGGGGAAGCTAGCCATAGACCACAGGAAAAATTATCTAGAGCCCACACCTCCAGTTTGTCTTATTAACCCCAGCTGCTCTTCTGTACTCAACCTCCTCACTTAGGTCATCTCCTCCACTTAGGTCCTGTGAGCCTGCACGCTTAGCACATCCCTGCTGTTTATGCGAATACTAACATTTATGCGAATGGCCTCATTAACCAGGCAGCACCTTGGAGATAGCAAAGGAAAAGCCTCAGTCACTCTTGTCTTGTGCTTTCACTGAAATTGCATTTGTACATAAATTGAGCCATAGACCTAGAACCCCATAAGAACAAAGGTGGCCTTATTTTCCATGACTTCTAACAATTGTCAGTGTATGCCTTGTGCTGTCTACCCATGCTGCAAGAAAATTAGAGAATTTTCTGAAAAAACACCTTCACAGAACCCATTTCATGCATCTCCTCTGTACCTCCATCACTCTCATCCAAGCTACCCTCATGCTTCAATAGGACTAATGCAAAAACAAGGAAAAAACTACCCCTACCACCCCCCATGCTCATTGCTTTAGGCAGATTCTGTTAATAGAATCTTCTACTCTTCAACTGCCAACCTTCTAAGAGCATCCCTTTCCAATCTCAAAAAGCAGTAGACCTTCTATTGGCTGGCAAAGAGCGCCATTCAGTCTTTCCCTTCCCCCAACACTTCCTGCCTTTGTCCCCACCAAGCAGCCAAACTGGCCTCTTTGTGGTGTCCCATACACACCAAGCAAGGAATTTGCATTTGCACTTCTCTTGGATCTTCCCATCTGATAACCCAGGTCTCACTGTCTCACTACATAAAGGCATGTCAACATCTCCTGTTCACAGGGGACCCCTGTGACCAGTCTATGTAAAGCCACACTCCCCTGGCACACACAAGCCTGTGCCCAGCTTCACTTCTCTCCATATCCCATGTCAATATCACTCCTTACATAAGGTCAAGTTCACATGTCTTTCATGGTTATTGAATATCTCCAGAAGAAAGTTGAATATCAGGTGCATTGTTGACTGATGCCTCCCCAGTGCTCCAGGGCACTTGATACAAGGCGGGTTTGTATACATGTGTTGAAGGAACTAATGAATGGTACACTAGTGAGGTGACCTAGTAGTTTACTTGTATTGCCAGGTTTCATTTATTTAGGGAGCAGGGGGATTCACTCAAGCTTGACATGGAGAGCAGGGCCTCAAAGCATTTTTTCAGGCTTCAAGATGCACCTCTATTTCTAAGCCAGGCAGGTAGCTCTCCTTTCATTAGCTCTTGCATCTTAGCTGGAATGACCAGGCTCCACTCAACCCATGAAAACTGCAGACACAGACGTCTATTATGGGCTATTGCCCATACCCCCGAATCCCACCCACAGACTTAGAGTCTTACCTTCTCTCAATGGTCTCATTAACCAGGCAGCACCTTGGAGAAAGCAAAGGAAAAGCCTCAGGCAAACTTGTCCTGTGCTTTCACTGAAATTGCATTTGTACATAAATTAAGCCATAGACCTAGAACCCCATAAGAACAAAGGTGGCCTTATTTTCCATGATTTCTAAATGATTGTCAATGTACGTCTTTGTGCTGTCTCCCCAAAAGATCTCAGAAACTTCAAGATGTCACCACAATTTTTTAACCTTTCTAGCAACTCATGGTATATAAGTGTTTTGTGCAGAACAGACTCAGGCATCTGGGGTCCAAGTCACAGATCTGCCACTTTCTACCTAGCGGACACAAGACAGGCAACTCCACCTTCCTGGACCTCAAAATCATGATGCAAAATAGGAAAGCAACACTGGTGCCCACCTCATGTGGGTGAACTTGCGTGTAATAGTGCCTGGGCATAGAAAACAGTCGGTGAATATCAGTACTATTATTTCTTAACTTTACATTTAGTTCCTTATATTTTAAAATAAACATAATATATTCTCTGTCTTGAACAATGTGCTGAGTGTGGAAACTAAAAAAAAAAAAAAAAATGATTCACTGCCCGTGCCCCCAGGCATTTAGGGTCCAGATGGGTAAAATACCAGCCAGAACCAGAGCAAGAAGCAGGCAGCAGGCTCAGTGGGACTGGACTGCACTTGAAAGACAAGGCTACTGACAGGTGGTCATATAGGAGGGTGAAGCCACATAGGACTGTGAAGCTCAGACTAGCAACAGCAGGAAGCCATCACCACACATAGGCTTGGAGCTGCAAAGCGGACACGGTGGTAGTGGAGAGAATGCAGCTGACACAGGGGGCCTGCGAGGGGGACTCCACCACGTTCAGGAAGAGTGAGAGAAATGATACAGAGCTGCCTCTTCCCTCTGTCCTTCCCTTCTCCTTTTTCCCTTCTCCCTTCTCTCTTCTTCTTCCATCTTCTTGTCCCCCTCCTTCTCCATCTTCTCTCTCTCTTTCTCTTTTCCTGTGAGTTCCATTGGCTGAACTCACAGGAAGGCAACAAAGAAGGCTGGCAGGAGCAGTTCTTAAATCCAACCTTAGGGGTAGGGGAAATGGGAGAGAGGGGAGAAATCCATCTGGATGAGGGGTGTGGATAATCCCTGGCACAAGAGCAAAACAGTCACCACCATAGTTCAGTGTTTGTGCTTTATATAGGTCACCTCTTATAGTCAAACAGCAGTGAGAATAAAGACTGTGTTTTTCCCACACTTATCAAGAGGGAACTAAAAACCCAAAAGAGCTAGTGACTTTTCCGACTCTGTCTTATCTGCTCTATCTTGCTGTTTGATACCTGTTTTCACTGGCTGATAACACT